>CM035414.1:174519834-174529834 GCA_020310875.1 Ceratopteris richardii
AGATTTGGTTTAGTTTATACTTGGCAGACATGCTGATTCGGACAATCAATTGCCACACGGGATCATTGACCAGATCCATCTTGCACATCAATAATGGTACAAGAAATAGAAGTCAGTGCTCTATGGATGCTATGCACTTACCAAAATTGTATATCGATGCTTTTTGGACTAGGGTGCAAGACTTTCAGTGAAGAGTGTAAGCCACTCGGCCCCCATCCAAGAAAATGAGAGGAGCTGTTAAGACGCCATGTGCATAGGTTTGGGGTGCTACCCTGACACTGGACATGAGTCCGCCATCCCAAAGGCGAGTGCAACCCTTCACCATCAGATTACCAAGGCACAGTTCAGAAGGGCATAATCTGATCTTCCCATCGATCCCCACAAATTTATAGTTTCCTCACAGCTTCACGCTTGAGGATTTAACTGATGAGGAAGTATCCAGGATAATCAATGCAACTAACTTGGAAATCAATCAGAGCACTTAAGCGGACAACAAACTATCATGGACCGGCCCAACCAAACTCAACCAGTAGTAGTCAAAGTGGAGGAAGGTGAGGAGGAGACTAAAGAAGAGGAACAAGATGAGGATCATCAAGGACCATCCAATGAAGAGGAGCATGAATATGAGCAACAAGTCATATCGGAACTCGCGGGAGCCCCGACATACACAAAGCAATTTAAAAGATTATATATTGTAAACCTAGTTCAACAATAACGTAGACTATCCTTGGCAGCAAGGAAGGCCTTAATGAACCAGATACTTGAAGAAGGTGTGGATGATCAATTCAGGGCTTCCCTCGACATGATCGCTGATGCATTGGAGGTGCCAGAGACGGTGCACACCGCCCTCGCACACTCTCAGAGATTTGAACGAAGGCATGGGAGACGCCCTCCAAGATCAGGGAAGCAAATACATATTATAATATCGGAACCACAGGGCACCACCTCCGCAACCACCGGCATGACACACTCTGTCCAACACACTAAAGAATTCCATGCATCAAGTGTACCCCCATCACCACCCCTACCACCCTCCCCTCCAACTCCACCTCCCTCACCTCATACCACCACCATCACCACTACTGTCACTACCAGCTCCATCGCCCTTAGTGAAGCACACAATGTGAATCAACCATCACAACTCTCACAATCTCACACCACAACTATTGTAACTGCCACCACGAATGATATAACTCTAAGTATGGTCACCAGAAATCCAATTCCTATTGTCATACTTCTAGGTGACCCACATGCACAATTACACACACCATTGTACACCTTCACTACCATCACCACACCTACCATTCCCATTTATATGGTAACTCCCACCGCATCCATGCATGACCACATGGACATATCACCTACATCTGCACCTCTCCCTCCCCCCATATTCCCCCAATCTCCCATTCCCCCACCACCCACTTCACCATTCTCAAGCACAGCATCCACAATCCCGTTCCCTTTTCCCTACCCCCTGCATTCCAAACCTTCCCAGCATCCACCCCTATAAATAATGCATTCAATACTTTATATCAATGTGTGTCTCAATTATAGCAAAACTACCAGCATTTAGATTACTCGACAGATGAACCTATTCAGAGTCCATGAGACACTACAAGAATGACTCACACACATGGAGAGAGACAAGCGACAACTACAACATGATTATGATACTTTGCAAAGACAATATGACAAATTAGTGGCCAATCCACCCCAACTAGATTCACAAGCACAACAACACCTCGAAGAAATGCTATGCATCCAAGAAGCAGACAATCTCAAAATCCGTCATAACCTTGCATTGCTAAGGAAACTCATGTTAGTGGCACTAGAAGAAAATAAAAGACTACACAGACAGAATGAAGAAAATCTAGAGGTGGCAATGGAAGGATCACCAAAGGAGATAGACCCAGAGCACTTCAAAGCCATCCCATTAGCCAGCATGCAGATCATATTGGACACCCATGGTGACCTCCTAGAGGCATATGATGCCTTAGAAAAAGAGCTGATGACCTACGGAAGAAATTGGCCACTCAACGAGAGCAATCAAAAGAAGAAGCACCTACAGACAACACATGTGAAGAGGTACTAGAATTGAAATCACAACTCATAGAGTTACAAAGTAAGCTTCTCCAATATGAATGTCGACCTTCTCCCATGGTGGAGCCGGAGCCTAAAGAACTAGTTCCAATTGAGGTAGAAGAGACATTTGAGGACCCTTATGAACCTATTCCTATACCTGGAGGCAAGCAAATAGAGGAAGGAGTGGATACATTTGAGATTGAAGCTCTAGAATGGATCCAAAGGTTAGAAAAGGTAGGCCTGACTCATGATGACAGAGTAGCAGTGCGAAGATAGTCCATGTCTCGACTAGAAGACGTCATCATCAAATCAGACTACTTCAAGAAACTCTCTCGTCATTGATGGATTGGTGTTTCTGATGATTTGTATGTACCATATTGTGTCTTATTAGTAGATTATAATGTCGAGATCAAACACTGCACAACAAAAGAGCCAACCTCTACAACCCAATAGGAATTTTCTCATTTTAAAAGAGCCTCCTTTAATTGTACTCAAAAAATTGTTTCTGCCCCCTTGATCAATGTAAACTTCTTCAGGATTATGGCTGAAAATAAGTATACTGCTTGGAGAAACCTAATTTCCTCCTTGTACTCCAGAAAAAGGCTAGAAATGGCCTTGTCTTTGTGATTTTCCTACTGTAGTGGCTCCTGCCCTGAGCACAGCTTGTATCATCCTTTGTTAATTAAACTTTCCTGTTTTGTCAAAAAAAAAAAGTATCACAATCTACCTCGCGAGGGAGTGGGTTGATTCTCACAAAGTATGAGTGGAAATCTGAACTTTATACGTAACTAGTAATGTGTTTTTTGGGTAGTGAACCAAATGATATTTTCGTTTTTGGGTAGTGTACCAAATGATCGTGATGCTATGCCCTTTCACTTTCAATTCAATTCCACTCTCAACAACATCGAGACTCAACATACAAAGATAAGATTGAATTTCTTATTGTAAAAAAACCTTTTTTTTTTTAATGGATGTTCGGTC
Source organism: Ceratopteris richardii (assembly GCA_020310875.1). Classification (NCBI taxonomy): domain Eukaryota; kingdom Viridiplantae; phylum Streptophyta; class Polypodiopsida; order Polypodiales; family Pteridaceae; genus Ceratopteris; species Ceratopteris richardii. Next base: position 174,522,898 of record CM035414.1, read on the forward strand.
AAATGTCAAATGTTCCACAAGATACAACTTTTCATGATAAATATGTCGCTTACATGTTGTCGACGGGGGTTGAACCGTCACCTCTGCCTCATGAGGCAAGAGGCCCAACCACCCAGATAAACAGCCTGAGACGTATTGTAAAAAAAGCTATCAAAGAGAATGAGAAAAACTTTTAAAAATCAAATGGATTAAAGCATGACAGAAAATTGGCACAAACGACAAGTTTGATGTCGACGGTTTTAACCATTTCCTTTTCCCTTTTCCGGACCACTAAAGGGAAGGAATATTTGAACACAACATTGCACAGAGCTTTAAAGCTACAACCATTCCTCTCTATGGCACATCACAAAAATATGGCAGCAGCATTTGTCGGTCATCCGTTGTTGAATTGCAGCCATCGATTCACCGAATCGAACGGCTTTCATTGGCTTAGTGGATCTCGCGGCCTCCATCATCTGAGTTCCATGTAACATGCGCGTGGCGCTCCTGAATTCGTTTCCTCCACTACACAGTGAGAGCCTTTCCTCAAACGGGTAAGTGTATCAGTGCTCACAAAAAACCTTATTATGAACCAATCAAAATACCTACAGCTTTAAATTTTAGCCAGGATTTTAAAATATCTTCCGGTTTTAAAATACCATAAGTCGGAGGCTGGATTTGCTCTTCCACAACAGTCCCCATTCCTCTACTACCATAGACTTTTTTATCCTTTCGACTCGCTGATAAGTAGGAGCATGATTTTTCTAACGCTCGGTAAATATATGGTTCTATAATCTACCTCCAAAGAGGCACGGATAGTTCTAATAAGTCGAATTGCTTACACATACATATACTTACATTCATACATTCCTGTGGAAATCTATTGAAGTCTTTCATTAGCACTACCTTCTATAGTTGTACTATTTGAACATGTTTAGGAAACCCATACAACTATTCTTTCAGTATACAATGCTCATCTTAATCTGGCACAAGACAAAAGTATCGCCTAGATTTGTACTGATCTTTGAACAACATTGTTGCCCTTTTATAATGGTCATAGTCATTGCTTGATTTGGTATCAACAGAGATGCTGAGGATCACTTTGTTTGCAATACATATACATAAGAATGGTGCATTATTTTGCTCAGTATGATTTACAGGTTGTTAGTTTATTACTGAAAGCCATGTAAGAAGTTTCCATTGAATTCATTTAGATTTTTCTGAACTCTTCATTGTTCGTTAAATCAATATTAAGGATTCATAAAAACTTATGTTCTCCAATAGGCTTTCCCTTCCCCCCATCAGTGATAAGACACTATTCTATTTTGATCACATGGAAGTGATAGCTCCTTCGCTTACAACAGCATGAGATCCAGACAGTACATTATCATTTGATTAATGGAAATAGATAACAAGTGTATAGAGAGTGTATGTTTTGTTGGGTGGATGTAAATTATGATCGACATGCATTACAAGTATGAATACGTAGTGGCAAATTTGAGGTAAGATTTATCAAATTAACTATATTAGAGTCCAGAACTCACAATCATGTTGGTAGCACTGATTGTTACTTACCTACTGACTGTTACTTGCCTTCTGCACTCGAGTGATTCTTTTTTCTTCCATTTATTCTGAACGGGGGAGTACATCACAACTGAAATAGGGTACACGTTATGATCCACATCGTGTCATCCATTTTTTTAGTGAAGGCTTATGTAATGCTTGTAAGTTATCTTCCATTCCTCTTTTGAAAAAAAATGTACTCGATGCATAAGAGATGTAGTCCATGCATAAGGCATCATTCTTCTTTGTTTTCTAGAGTTTATTAATGGTTATAATTTTGTGATGATTGGAATGAATGGGAAACACATGTTTTTTATATGCACATATTTTGGCTATTTTTTAAAGATAATGCTCATTTATTGATTGTGCCTTTAAAAAACTGATATTTTTATTTTGTTCCCTTTAACAAACCGAAAGAAAAAGATTCATGCCCTTTGAAACCGGAAGATATTTTAAAATCCTGGCTAAAATTTAGAGCTGTAGGTATTTTGATTGGTTCATAATAAGGTTTTTTGTGAGCACTGACCTCTAGTTCAGTAAGTATCTTACCTCTAGCCAGATATCACGGTTGCACTGCTGATGACGCACAAGTTCTCTTCTGGGAGTTTGAAATATGCATGTCTCTATCATCAGCTGTGAGAGAACCCACCTGATTTCTGTATAGGTCCGCAGACCACTCTCTTCTCTGTATTGACAATGAGAGTCGACGCCCTCCATATCGAGGCGTAGTAGCTTGGCGTGTCTGTAGAGAGTCCTTATAGTTGCCATGAGTCCCGAGAAAAGACAGAATTCTTCTGGCGTCTTCAGATGCTGCAGTTGACATTTCCCGTGTAGCAGCCGTGTGAGGCTTGCTGGATGTATGTATGTACGTATATGTGTGTGTGCGCGCACATGTGAATGCACGTGTGTCTACATACTCAGTTATATATATATATATATATATATATATATATATATATATATATATAACTATAACGTCTATATTTTTGTGTACATACGTAAACATACTCATATATTTCACGATGCATGGATTATGCTCTTTTGCGTCATAGTGAATCTCATGTGAAAGGTTAGCTTTACATAGTGACAGCAGCAAAAGAAGAATAAGCCCATACATACGTACATATATGCATACATGCATACGTAGACACATACAACGATCAAGAGTAAATGACAATTAGACGTGACATACTAATGGAAGATATTTCTTCAAATCAAACGTGATGAGGGAGTCCCTTATTATTTCTTCATATCAAAGGTGATGAGGGAGTACTCCAAATTTGCAGCCATGGCATTCCACGATTCCACTTCACATGAACATGACAACAAAAAAGGAAAAGTGTATGCATGCATACACATATACAAATGCATACATACATATCTAAATATATTGATATATACGCTCATGCATACGTACATACATACATATATGCATAGATACATACATATATAGATGAATGCATGCATACATGCATACATACATACATATACATATAGGCATACATACATAAATACAAATGTAAATAAACTAGGCAGAATGATCACTAGATAATCCATGATAATGGATGCTACTTTTAGAAGATGACAATGAAATCTTTTAGAACCAATCTTTTGATTTTTTGGAAACTAGGCTCTATGTCCAATTGTTAAGAGTGAAGCTTCAGGTTAAATTAGTGGGAATTCTATCATGGAAATGTGGACCAATATATGGAATTTTAATAGCACAAGGTTACACCAAAAGAATGCAAAAAAACACTCCTCGAATCATTCCAATTAAGTCCTCCAATATAAGAGGCAAATGTTTTAGGAAAAGTGGTTCCTAGATTTTAGGGATCAGTTCTCTTCTATAAAAGTATCTTGTACCATGCATGTTTGATCAGTGATCTCATGGGTTTACTAGTTCATTTATAGTTTCCACTAAGTGTTTGAGTGTTATCAAGGAAGCCGTTTGTTTGAGCTAGCCCCTTGCTTGCTTCTTTCTTAGCTTTGAGTAGACATATCTATGTGTGTACATAGGTAGTGTTGCAACTCTCTATCCCTGAGTTGCTAGCATTGACTATTCCACATTATTCATCCATTTGATGTAATCTTTATGTCATTGGATAGCTTTTAGCGTGATTTTGAAGCACACTAACTCTTTAGAGCACTCTCAAAGTAGTATGGAAGAAACATTTAATTTATTCGTGTGGTTATCGATATCTCTCTCTCTATGTATAGGCTCTGTTGGGGTTATTCTACTCTGAGTTTGAATCCCGGGTTCTACTTCTCTATTTATTCATATGCTATAAGCTTGGTGCCCTTGGATATCCCTTAAAATTCTATAAATTTGAGACAAGTTTGAGTTTCATTCTCTAGTTATTTTATGATAAAATCTTGTTGGAGTGAAGTGTGGTCTTTGTTTGATTAGCTACTATGTGCAATCAAGTAGATCATGTTGTATAGACTATTTCTCTAAGTGTAGGAAGCCCTTCGGAGTGAAATTTTTGTTTTTGGAAATCCTTTTTTGTCTAGTAAAAATTTACAAAATCATGATCTATTTTGTTGTATGGGATCTAGGAAAGAGAAATTTTGGGTTGAAGATGTGTAGAGAAATGTGTGTGTGGAGGTCATTCATGTTTTATCATTGCATAGGGGTTGAGATACTTCCCCCAACAGTGGTATCAGAGAAACTTGGCATCTTGGAGACATCCCATACAAGCATGAAGACCCATCGAAGCTAGTGATTGAACACTTGCATCAGCAAAAGCTTGTTGGAGGTAGCTCACATCAAGGGGGAGCCATTCTACTGAAGGTTTTAAGTGTGCAAGGTTTCCATCTAAGGAAAGCTTTGGATTAAGGTAACTTCAAAAACTAATTTACATTTTACACACATTGGATCATTTGTCAAGGGCTAGATAAAGTAGCAAAAATTAGACATGGGAGAGTACTTCAACTACTCAAATTGAAAAGTTAGATAAGGGAAACTATCAACCATGGAGATTTAGGGTCTCTAACTACCTTATAGACAAGTGCCTATGGGGATTGATTAGTGGAAGTTAGCCAAGACCTAAGTTGGATGAAAATCCAACAAATGACCAATGGCATGAAATATATCTTTATCCCTTTCCAAAACATAAGAAATAACATGATTGGCCATATCCAAGATTTGGATTCAAACAAGAAGGTATGAGACAAACTTCGGAGTCTTTACTCAACAAGCATCAAAGCAAGGTTGATCAAGCTCATGAATGAGCTCAACAACCTTATGAAAAGCTTAGGGAGTAGCATAAATGACTACAAACTTAAGGTCAAGGGATTGTTAGATGCATTGGGATCCATTGGAAACCATGTAGACAATGATGATGTTGTGGCATATACCCTCAATGGTTTGAGGTATGATGAGAAGTGGAAGCCCTTGAGCACTTTAGTATATGTAAGGGATAATCTCCCTGACTTTGAGAAATTAGTTTATCTCATGGTTGTAGAAGATATGAAAATAGGTGGAGGTTCAACTAAAAGCAGGGATGCACAAGTATTTTATGTAAGTAATCAAAGGGCTAGAGGAAGAAGAGGAAAAAGCAGGGCAAATGAATATTTGAAGGAATTCAAGACTACTCAAGCAATCAAGGACATCATCAAGACACCTCATCACAAAGAGGTGGAGGAGGAATAAGAGGAAGAGTAGAAAGACATCAACAAAGCAGGAATAAAGATCGAGAAGGATGTTACATATGTGCCAAGTTTGGCCACTATGCTATGCTACCAAGGAGTAAATCAAAAGAGCTATAATCAAGATTATTCATACAAAGGCCAAGGTAATTATGCTTCTACAAGTTCAAAAAAAGATAATTTTGATGATGCATATGAATGGTAATTCAAGCAAAGAAGATAACATTGGATATATTGATAGTGGGTGTAACAACCATATGAGTTGAAATGCTTCTTGGTTTACTAATCTACATGCTCCCAAAAATAAAGTACATGTAGAAAGATATGATACAAAAGTACATGAGATCTCCCATGTTGGACATGTCACTTTGGATGACCAAGAGGAAGGAAGATGTATGAAGGATATCTTGCATGTACCTATCATGACAAAGAATTTGGTGTCCATAGGGCAAATGGTTGAAAGAGGGTATCAAGGAAACAAAGGTGGATGATTTGTGGATAACACTAAGCAAGGGTACAATGTCATAGCAAGATCAATTAGGGAAGCAAGGTAGTCTTCCATTCAAGAAGAGTGGCTACATAGACCAACATGCATTGGAGTTGATGCATACATATGTGTGGCGACCAACCAAAGAGCAATACATTGGAGATAACAAGTTTTTTGCGACTTTTGTATATGATTGCATAAGGAAGGTTTAGATTTATTTTATCAAATAAAAATTATATGTGTCTATATTTTCAAAGCATTCACGGCAATGGTAGAGAAGGAGATACATACATACATCAACAAGCTAAGGTCCTATGGAGGAGAAGAGTATTTATCCAATGAATTTTCTAAATTTTTATGGGATCAAGGCATCAAAAGTCAAGCAATATGCAAGAAACCACCCCGACAAAATGGGGTGGTGGAGACAAAGAATAGACACATTGCAAAGATTTCTAGATCAATGCTTAATGAGGTGAAAGTACCTAACATGTTTTGGAGTGATGTAGCAAATACCATTGTGTACCTTATGAATAGAGCAGCTACCTTAGATCAATGCCTTTATCCCATATCAAGATTATTGTGGTTAGAAACTTGATCTTTTACACTTGAAAATATTTGAATGTACTTCTTATGTACATATGCCAAGCGAATTGAGGCACAAGCTATGACCGAAGCAGAGAAGTGCTCATTTCTAGGATATTCAAATGATCATAAAGGTTATAGATACTTCAAACTAAAAACAAAGGCCTTGAGGATATCAAGGGATGAGGCCTTTGATGAGTTACTCCATTGGTATAAAAAATATGATTGTATGCAAGAATATGAAGAATATACGCATGGAGTTGATGAAAGACAAATTGACTTAAAGCTAAACAATCCAAGGAGTTCCATCAATGAAGATAGTTCAAGAATGAGCTCAACATGGAGAGCCCAATCTTCATTAAGCTATGAAACATAATCAATCACCAAAGTCAAAGCAACATTACTCTTGTTGCAGGAAGATATTAATGAAGTTGAAGTTGATGAATGGCTAATGATGGAGAGAAAGAGAAGCCACATCAAATAAAGAGATCAAGTAACCATGGCAAAGGAGGTTTAATCCTTCAAAAGGTCAAGAAAGGAACTCTTCTAGGGTTAATTATCCAACTAAAAGGTTTACTTATGATTCTTACAAGGAAACTCATTATGCAAAATAGTTGAAGATCATGGTCCTCACTGTAAAGATGTAAGTAGGTACAACAAATGGAAAGAGGCAATGCA
>CM035414.1:175137334-175357334 GCA_020310875.1 Ceratopteris richardii
GGTGAATAATCAATACATCCTAGGGGTTTCACACCTAGAAAACTTATTTGGTTTGCAAGTGAAAGAATGAATCAAGCACAAAGTATGAAATAATGACAAGGGTAGAACACAACATCCTTGCATAGCTTACTATTTCTAGTTATGTGCAAATTGTGCCTCCATAGCATAACCATTAGAATTACATGGTCTCTAAGTATTTCCAGCTAAATTTCTATCTTGTTTCATTTCTATAAACCTAGAAAAATAAACGGATTCTTGTAGCTACTTTAAGAATTTCTTATTATATTTATCTCCATAGTTAGATCCTATCTAAAAACAAGATGAAACTTCTCATAATCCCTACCCAAATCACTTTCCCCTTAGATGTGCATTGACTCTGTATCTTTTGGATTAGTGAAATGGCTCGACCTCTTTCTTATGATTCAGCACCATTGATTATATCAAAGGATCAATTTAGGGGGTTTCTTTTAAATAATCCCTACCCAACCATTCCCATAAGAATGGTATTGGTGGATTAACTTCCTAGATTTTTGAAAGGGATATTGTATCCTCTTTTTAAGGAGAAAATTTTGAGAGATTATTTAAAGTTGTGTTTTTATATATATTTTTTAACTTTTACATAATTTTGAACTTCCACTTAAGAGATTTAGTCCATAAAGTTCATTCTAGCTTTTGAAGATTCCGAATGGTTAAAATATATTTTCCACTATGTTTACTTGTTCTTCCAAAACTAATAAGATCTTTATGGATTCCTTTTACTATTCCCAACATGCAAAATCATATTTTTTGAAAAGGATCATACTATCTTTAAGGTCACCGTTTATAAGAATGCATTGTTACAACTGATTCTTCAATCTTCGGATTGATACTTAATCTTCATGGATCTTGTTGATCTCACACAATAGATATCTTCTTAGTCTCACAACATATGTAGCTTCTTAATCTTCATGGATCTTCTTGATCTTCTTAATCTCATACCATAGAGACATTCTTGACCCTTCACGAAGTCTCCCCATTTGTACTCTAAATCTATTCAAGATATTTTATCATTGATATTGTAACTAGATCTTTCTTACTCTTCTTATTTACTTTCTCATTTGAATTATCAAGTAAACCTTATGTTCCAAAGATGACCTTTTTGATATTTCTCTAGGCCTAGCTTTATATCATATTTTTGTTCCTTAGAAGGATTCACCCTTTTTCATGAAGTTCGAAAGCTTTAGTTTTTTGAGTTTACTTTCAAAATCCTAAGTGTTAATCCTCTCTTTATTTGTAACTCCCAATACTTGAAGTTTATTGAGAGGTAGAATCTTTAATATTTTGGTGAAATCATTCTACTTCCTTTTGAGAGGATAATTGAAGAAATGAATATTTTCTATCCATTTCTTCTTGATGTATTCTATTGGATTATGCGTCCCTTTTCGTTTTGGAAAGCAAGGTAACATACTAAAAAAAAATAGTTTCTAGTGTGCCATACCAACAGGTTCTTCATCCAATCCACAAAATTACATTATAGACTTTTGTATTTTACCTTCTTTTCCCTCTTTAATGCTTTATAGAACATATGTTATAACTTATGGTCCGAATTATGAGAGCAATGAATGATGTGCTTGGATACACCACAAATAGTTTCACTTAATCTTCAAGAATATTTGGTTCACTATTATAATATGGCATGCTCTAATCTCATCAAACTTAAATTCTGATTTTATCTTTTTCCTTTTGTCTTTCATTTTCTATTAGATCCTATTTCCAAATCTCATGTTTAATATTTTACCCATGTGTTTTACTTCGAGATCTAAATTTATGCTTCACATAGGAAACCTTTTTCCTTACAAATTTACTATTCGAATCTTGTGACACATCAAGATACCTTTAAATTATGCTTTATATCTCTTCCAACTTCTTTTTATAAACCACTTAGCATTTCTATAATCCTTGTGGTTTATGAATTTTGTTGCATATCCTTTACCTTGTGATACCTTATTTCATTTTCTTTGGTGCATAAGGTATGGGGATCGAGACTTTCCACTCCCAATAAATTTTTTGCATCCTAGAAAACTATCTATGGCCATAATGAATTTGTTAATCTTTCAAATAATCTTTGTGAGAGTTTGAAAGATTTTATATATCTTATTCATTGAGTCCCTCAATTTAAAAAACTTTCAAATCTTTTTGGTTCATCTCTTCCAAGATTAGTGAATGTGTATCCCAAAGTTCAAGCTTTGGTTGTCCCATACCATCCAATCCACTTCAGTGATACTTTAAGGCTAGATGCCCCATACCATCTCGTTTACACTTCCACTTCATTGTAGATAACTTTAGCCTTTACCTTGGGATCAATATGTTCTCTTAGTCTAATCAAGCAGGAGCCATTACTTCTTAGACTTGTTAGTTCCATTCAAGAGAAATTCTAGTGCTCATGCCATAATGGAATTTTTACTTTTTGAGTCTCAATTGTAATTACAACTCGAGAAGAATTACCTTTGAAGATTGTCTTTTCAATTATTCCTTTGTTCAAATGTACATTGAAATATCATCTTTTTCACCTAATAATAGAGCTACCTTTTGTCTCAAACTAATTAATATGTTTGGACATAATTAGTTATCTGAACTTTAAAAGAATAATCAATTTTCTAATTAGACTATTAAAATGAAGAAAATGGCAGCATCTCTTAGCGTTTGGAAAATGGTCCTTTTGCTTATAGGCCACATGTAAATGGTATTCAAGGTATCTTACAACCCCCTACTTTACCTCTTCTTTGGGCCTTCCATTTTCTCAGAAGAATTGATCAAGGATTTGAATAGTTCTTACTTTTCACAAATAGAGGACTTCCTTGAACGGAACAATTGATATTTCAAAAAGATGATATCTTTATCATCCTTCCATGAGTAGAAAGAATTTTAAAATAGGAACTATGATTATTCATAAGGTATTGATTCTTTCATCTTCAATACTATGTCAATTCTCTTATTGCCTATTTTTTCTTCATTAAAGCTTTGATGATAGCTAACCTAAGTTTCCAATATTGCATCATGGTTTAAGAAGAGAAATTTTATGAAACATGACTTGAATTCCCTGCCCTTGTTGATGAGGCATGTCATGGGTTTGTATGGAATTTCAAATTCGAGGAACTTTGATCTTAAGCTATCTTACGAATATATAATTATTTGGATTTTTATAATAAGCCAACAATTTAGAAATTTAATTGTAGTCTAGTATGGTTGCCTCCTTAAAGCATGCAAATGCTCAAATCTGGAACTTTTTTCATTCAAGGGATGGTGCAAAATTTCATCTTTCTTCTTGTGAAACATATATGATGCATGCTTATGACTATGATTTGCGAATGATGCACAAACAACCTTCCTTTTCATAAACTATATACATGAAGTTGATGCGTAAATCCAGAAAGCTCCATAACTAAGTGAACTTTTATTCTTGCCAAAAAGAGATAAGGCCACACGTGTCTATGCATCCACTTCCAAGTTCATGTCTATTGTAACATATATTGCATGTTATATGGTTTGAAAAGAAAAGAAAAAGTTGTAAATAGTTATCTTGAAAATAGCTCCTCTATCTTCACACCCATAAGTGTCTGTGGGAAGTCAAATATGTCCATTAATGGCTTTTGGCTCTCTTTTGGCATTGAGGAGAAGCTTGGTAGTGACTACTAAGCTTTGAACTTTTTCCTACCTTATCATTTGCGAGAGCATTTATCCCACATTTTATGAAAGTGCTACCTAGAGAGATTACTATATAAGCAAAGGGTTACTTCACATAAACCATGAGGTTCTCATCGATTCCTTCAGCACCTTAGAGTACATGTGTTTGTTTGGGTTTCTCCATTGCCACATGTTGGGTGGCTTGGGGCTTTCTTAGGCACCATGGATCCCCATTAGGGAAGGACATATGGATCTTCTTCCTATCTAAAGGAAAGAGATTGACGTTTGTGATGGCATCAAGATCACCCGAACATAAAAGAGCCCATCGCTTGAGAGATCTGATTCCAATGAGTCTCTAATACCAGTCTCATGTAAGAACCATTCCTCCACAATTAAAACTAACTAGCAAGAAAAATCCACCCAACAAACCCCTCAAATATATAACTCCAAGTCCAAAGGGGTAATTCAAGTACCCAGGGACATGTGTACCTTCCATCACATGGGTGCCCAAGGTTATCACATGGTTTTCTAGCTTAGGAAATCACAAGGAATCACATTTCCTCATGTATGAAGCAAGTGGTTAGGAGAAGCTTGCAATCAAGCCTAAAGTACTCAACCTTAAAGAAATGAACCTAAGGCTCAAGACCCTTTAAATAAGGGTAAATAATCAATAAATTTGAAGGGTATCACAATAAAAAATCCAAAGGTTCCACCCCTTAGACCCATCTTATTATACAACAAGTGGCACGAGTTGAATGCAGATTTTTTTTCTTCCCCCATAAATCTAAAGGATAGTTATGCATGAGTTTGATTTTAACGACATATTAAGAAAGAAATAAGTGAATGGATAACTGATAACAAGATAATATGGATATAATGTGTTGAGATAAAACTTTGAAATGTATACCCCCATATATGTGCCTGTAGAAGGTGATGAGGACAAAATTGATCCAAACTATCTCCCTTGCTTAAAAGAAGGCTATGAACATGTCCTTATGTTACGAACCTCCTTCAGGAAAGAGAGTTTTCGTAATAAAGGGATGGAAACATGATTCGATTACCCTAGAACAAACATGTACCTATGGTTTGAATAGTGAAATGTCCTTAAGGGAAAAAAAAAGAAAATAGATGTGGAAGAATATGGCTTCTAGAGAACTCACCAATAACTTGATAAGTATATGTGGCAGAATATGTCTTCTAGAAAAATCACCATTATCTTGATAAGTATATGCGTCTAAAGGAGTTATAGTATCCTCAACATTCATTATTTTCATGGGATGATTGATATTTGTGCTCATTTTCATAGAGGTACTCATGTCGACTCTAATTTATAGAGCAATATGGACAAATGGATATTGAAGAATGTATTATTGCTCATTTGGACCAATTTGAGGGCCACAAGGTGCTTGAATTCCCCCTTTGGTGCAAAAGATGTCCTTCAAAGGAGAAAGACTTGCATCACCTTGATTTTTTGTTTGCTACAAATATCTCTCACTTTGCATTCAAAGATATCTTAGTAGCAAGTGATCCGCAGTGACAATTTTTGGAAAATTAGGAAGGAGCATTTTTTGATGACAAACTCTTGGAATTCCTCTAAGGTCTTAGAAGGCACTAAGAGTAGCCTACGAAAGAATATTAGAAACAACAAGAGTTCCCTACATTTTTCCCCTTATTATTTTTGTAATCAAAGTAAACAAGTATTGGAAGCAATGTCCAACAATGCTCCAAAACCGTTAGAAAATAGTTATATTATATATTCTTTACATATGCACATTCTATAAGAAAAAGCACGGGTGGTGTGGATAGATCGTGGTGCTCTCAAACTGTTGACCCATGTTCGAATCCCATCAGACGTAGATCGCAGAATCGCTTTTGCTTTTGCATACAACTATGCTTTCAATGGAGATAGCTTTTGAGATAAGCAAGTGATCGTATATTTATCTACATATTCCATCGTAGCTTTATGCTTTATTAAGCTTTCTTTTAGAGAACACAAATTACTATATAAGAGAGTATTAGCTCATTATGTGAATATCACTCAAAGATCTCAAGCTAGAGTTTGAAGATTTTGAAGCTTTGGAGGTGGAGATTTGGTGAAGGAGGGGCTACTCTCTTGGAGCAAGAAGTCTTCTACAAGGCGGTGGTAACTATCTTTTGTGAGTTAACCTTATATTTTTGCTCCAGAGTTAGAGGTAGGTCTTTACCTACAGTTCCTCCTACTAAAGATCAGTCAAGTTGGGATTCTAGAGATGCTTTAGCACTTTCATTCATAGCAATGAGTGTTAAAAAGCATATTCTACAACAAATCAGATCTTGCAAAAGTTCTAGGCAAGCTTGGTTGAAGCTTGAGAATCTTTTTCAGAGCAGAAATCCTACTAGGAAAGCTCACTTGAGGAGACAACTAGCAAATACAAGGATGAAGGCTGGTGAGTCAATTCAAATCCACATTACGAGACTCATTGACTTAAGAGATCAACTTCTAAATGTAGGAGTTGAGATATCAGATGAAGAAATGGTAAATACACTGATTAATTCACTTCCTATTTCATATCGATCTTTTCTAACCACTCTTACCCTTACCACAAGAGATAGAGAGGTTACATTTGAAGAGCTAGAGTTTTTTTTGCTCCAAGATGAAGATCCGTTGAAGGGAATAGAAGAAACTGAAGAAGCACTATTATCTTCATCAAAGGGTAAAAAGAAGAAGAAGGATAAGACGGAAAAGCAATCCAAGAAGGAAAGTAGGTCCCTCTCACCTTCTACTTCAGATTCTGTTTAAACTACATCTAAAGAGAAGTCTTCTAAGAAGAAGGAAATAATATGTTTTTATTGCAAGAAACCTGGACATTTAAAAGCAGCATGATATAAAAGGATTGCAACAGAAAAGAAAAAGGCATCAGGTAATGTTGCAGAAGATGATAAAAAAAGGGAAATCTCAAGGTTATTCTTATGTGTGTATCACCATTGAGGAAGTAGCTTTTGATCAGGCAGCTTTACAAGTTCTTTCACCAAGTCCTTGGATATCTGACTCAGGTGCTACAAAGCATATGATAGGTTGCAGAGATGTGTTTTCTTCTCTTTCCCATTCTTCAGGTAGAAGAGTTACTATTACAGATGGCAATGATTTGGATGTTGTGGGAATAGGTACAGTAAGGTGGTAATTTTCAGATTTTAGATGTTCTATAGGTACCTGAAATGAAGAAGAATCTGCTACCTATATCTACATTTTTAGATGATGGCTTTAAAGTTGTATTTGAGAGAGATCTTTGTAAGATCTTATCACACAAAGAAAACAAGTGTATTCTACAAGGTGAACACAAAAATCAGTCAGGCATATGCCGTCAAATCTTTGTCGCCGATGGAAGATATGAAGCTATGGCATGAGAGATTTGGAAATATTAGTTTTGGAGCTCTCAAAAGTATCAAAGACAGATGTATGGTTGAGAGTGTACCCCCATTCAAGCTACCAGATGATTCAAATATATGTGAAGGTTGTCTTGAAGGTAAGATGCATAAGCTACCTTTCAAGAAATATGGTCATATTACAGCTACTAGTAAATTGTAGATTATTCATTTAGATGTAAATGGACCTATGAGAGCAGACTCTATTCAAGGCTTTAGGTATTTTGTTCTATTTGTTGATGATTTTACGAGATACTCATGGATCTATGGTCTTAACTTAAAGTCGTAAGTCTTTCCTATGTTCAAGAAGTTTGTAGCTATGGTTGAAAATGAAAATCAGGAAACTATCTAGATTCTCAAAAGAGATAGAGGTGGAGAAAGTGATAGAGGTGGAGAAAGGTATTACTCTATCTTGATGAGAAAGGTATTACTCGACACCTTACTATTGCTTATACTCCTCAACAGAATGGTGATGAAAGAAAGAATAGAGTACTTGTTGAGATGATGCGGAGCATGATGGCATCCAAGAAGCTTTCACTGAAATTCTGGTTTGATGCAATACATACAGCTAATCACATTTATTCCAGAGTTCATTAGTGAAAATGACTATGGAATTTTTAGAAAGGTTCTAGATGTACATGTTTGGCCATATCAAGAGGGAATTAAAATTCCTAGGATTCAAGAAAGACTTGAAAAAATAGGAATTTCATAACCTTCTATAGAGTCAGTTCCACAAGAGACTTTGATTCCAGAATTGGAAGAAGTTAGAGTTCTAGAAAGTTCTAAAACCTCAGCAGGACAAGTTCCAGAACCTGTGGAAGCTAAAGGGTCAAAAAGAGTTTCACCACTATTTAAGGATACACCTACTTGGTTATATTAGACTTGGAAAATAGTGGTATAAAGACTTTTACTGGAAGAACAAGGAGTCAAACTAGACAACAACAACAAGATCATATAAGAACAAGAAGTCAGACTAGACAACAACAACAACAAAAAGATCATATAAGTTTTGTTGAAGACTTTGAGATTCATGATATTTTGGCTTTTACGACAACTGAAGATGAACCTGCATGTGTTCAAGATGCACTTAAGATTCCTATTTGGAGAAAAGCTATGCAAGAAGAGATTGGTTCTATTCATAAGAATCAAACTTGGCAGCTATGTGAGTTACTAGAGGGAAAGAAGGCTATAGGCGTAAAATGGATCTTCAAAATCAAAAGGAAAGTAGATGGTACTATTGATAGATACAAGGCCAGGTTAGTTGTCAAAGGATATGCACAACAAAAAGGTATTCATTATGATGAGACATTCGCTCCTATGTCTAGGATGACTATTATTAGGTCAATACTTACTTTGGCAGCACATTTTGGTTGGCATATATATCAACTTGACATTAAGATTGCTTTTCTTAATGGTGATTTACATGAGGATGTGTATATTCAGCAGCCAGAAGGTTTTGAAGAGACAGGTAAAGAAAATTAGTGAGTGCACCACTTTATATGTTTGAGTAGTACTCCCATGTTGTAATTTGGACATCTATTTTTTAGTGAGTAAGCATTCAGCTTACGTTCCCTATCCTTGTCTCAAGACCTCTTTCTTTCTATCTCTCACTTATCATCTTAATTAATTAAGTGTGTATGCTCAAAAGGTTTTAATTTGGAATGATCCTGGGGCCCCAAATTCCAACAACAAGAAGACAAAGGATTGGATCCCCCATGAAGGTTCTGAAAGGGGTGATAGCTCGCTTGCATTTTTTCTTCTCTTTTAATATATTCACAACTTTTATAAAAAAGGAAAAATATAAAAAGAACACCTAAAAGGTCCAAAAATGCATAGAAATATCTCAAAAAGGGCTATTCCTCACAAGAAAGTCATCCTTGGTGAAACCATCAAATAATGTGGACTTCCAAAAAGAATTAGAAAAGAAAAACAACCTAAAGAAATTTGGTCGAATTCCATAGTGGATAATTTAGATATATATTAGTACTTCTATCTTTGATGATTTTCTTCGCAACTTTATATTGATCCTTCATCAATGAAAGATGTGAAGTTCTCTTGACGCAAATCCTTATCTCTGAATGGCAAGACTAAAATGATTTTGGGACTTCTATAAAAACTCAAAAGAAAAAAGCAGCCTAAATAAACTTGGTTAAATACCATAATGGATAATTTTAGATAAACATTAATACTTCTATTCTTGATGAGCTTGGAGTCTTTGTATCAATCATTCATCTATCAAAGGTGTGAAGTTCTGTTGAGACAAGTCCTTATCTTTGATATGCAAGAATGCAAGAAAATACTTGAATGATTTTGACATCTAAAACCATTGATGCGTTTCTTGGCATCTTTGCATTGGTCATTCATCTATTGAAGGTGTGAAGTCCTCTTGACACAAGTCCTCATTAGTGATTTTCAAGACTACAAGAAAAGATTAAAATGATTCTAATCAAGCCTAACTTGGACAACTTCATCAAGGTCCGTAAAAGACAAAGGAGAAGTTGTAATCATTATCAAGGTGTTAGAACATCATGCTTGAATAGGAGCTTGGAGATAAAAAAGAATAACAGATTGAAAAAAATGAATTCAATATCTTGGACTATCCTAGAGAGATAAGTCAAATAAAAAATACAAATGATGATAAAGTGCAAGATCACTATGCCATAGGATAGGAGGACAACCAAGAATGTATGGGGGCTTATTGACCCTCGAGAATGGCTATTATCTACCAATGGATTTGAGAAAAGAGTATTAATCTAGGTTTTATCTATCTTCAAGTGGTCAAAATTTATGGTGATGATGTCTCTAAAAGACCATAGAGTATCTCTACCCAACCTTACTAGATTTCCATCGACCAACCTCGAGGTAGTGGTGGTGTTGTGATTGGTTTCAAGTCCTCTTGTCCTCCTTCTTTGTGGGGTCCTTGATGGACCTTATCAGAGATGGATTGCAGCTTCAATAATGATTAAGGATTCATATGGTAGGAAATTACATGACCAAAAAGTCTTTTATAGAAACTTGCACCAAATCTTTAGTATAAATGCTACAAGCAACATCATCTAGTTAAAGATTATCCTCTCCTAAAAAACGTGTCATCTAAAAGTTCTCCAAGTACTCAAGAAGATACTGTTAAAAAGCCTATTAACCAAGATGCGACTCAAGGTGTCTCAAATGTAGGTAAAAAAACGGTTCCAAAATATACTCGGAGGAAATCAAGTAAATTGTTCAGTACATTTGATGTTTTGCTAGAGGAAGTGTATAATCATTTTATTGAAACTCATGAGATTCTAGAAGAAGATGTTGATCCCAATAAGGAAAATGCTCATCCTAATCATCAAGATACAAACATGTATGACTTCTTAGGTAACTACTCTACATCTTCCGAGGTTCAGTCTGATGGCAACAATGAGTGGACCTTGGTCACCAACAAGAAAAATACTAAATGTGGAGAAACCCAAATAAAACAAACTATTGAAGTTAGCCCTTTAGCAGATGTGGTGTTTACTAATGAACTCAATGCTTTAGAAAAATAGAGAATGAAAAAGATGGGTCAAGAGGTTGTGAGTCAAGAAGATGTACAATGCCTCAAACTGATGGTAAGGAGTCTCATATGTAGCATTAATTTAAGTCCAAAGGGAAGGAATTCATGAGATCATCTGGTGCTCTCTTCAAGCCTTCTAACATTAGTGGGAAATAATTTGAGTTTTGTTGTTGTGTCTTCTTACCTTTTGTTTCATCATAGTTCTGAGGTTCTTCATATTCTTTGACCATATAAGCATAGCTTTTCTGAGTCATATAAGAAGTATTATAGGAATACCTTGTTGGTTGTCTCCTTAATCTACTTGAACTTCTTGGTTCATTTTCTTCATGTGTATCTGAGTAAAATTCTTCATCAAACCTAAGTGCATCTTCATTTCTTCTTGATAATCCAACTCTGGATGTGCTTGCTTGCATGTGATCTTTATCTCCATTTACCTGCATATTTGATTTACCTCTCTCACTTCTTCTTACCTCTTCTTCAAATGCTTCAATGTTGTGACTTTGTTTGCCATACTTACTTTTTTGTTTATCAAATGTCACATCTCTAGAAATAATAAATTGTTTGGTTAAAGGATTCCATAAACTATAACCCATTTGTTTTTCATCATACCCGACGAACAAGTTGTGATGGTAAATAAGCATAGACAATTGATCCAAACACTTTAAAATGATCTAGTGTTGGTTTCTTACCCCTCCAAGCTTCATAAGGGGTCATTCCATTTAGAATTGTACATGGAAATATATTCAGGAGGTATGTAGTTGTATTCACAGCCTTAACCCATAGTTAATTTGGATCATTTTTCCCCTATAACATAGCCTTAGCAAACTCACCCAAAGTTCTATTTCTTCTTTCTTCCACCCCATTTTGTTGAGGTATGTACTTGCAAGTTATTTCTCTCTTAATACTTGCATTCTAAAGATAATCATTGAATTCTTGGGAGAAGTATTATCCCCCTCCATCAGATCTTAGTCTCTTAAGCTTTTGACATGTAACTCTTTCTGCATATGCATGAAAATGCTTCAATACTCCAAATACTTCTTATCTTTCCTTCAAGACATAAAGAACTATCCATCTTGTAGAATCATCAATAAAAAGAACATAATACCTAGAGCCATTGATTGATCCTTCTTTTGTTGGTCCCCATACATTTGTATGGATAAGTTCTAGTAGTCCATCATGTTTAAATCCTTTCTTTTGAAACGGTAATTTATGTGCTTTTCCCATTTGGCATGCTTCACATTTGTAGAACATGTGTTGGTTCTTCACATTCGGTAACCCTAGTACAGATTGATAGGCCACCATAGCTTTGATTCCTCTTTCATTGAAATGATACCTCAAGGAGGAGATACATGTCTCTCATTCACTAGGCTTTGAGGTATGTCATTCAAAAAACAAGGTCTCTAGAGTCAAAAAGATATTGTATGGCTTTAAACAAGATCCAAGAGCTTGGTTGTTATAACTTATGGAATATGTTGAACAATGCATTGTTGGAGTGTTAAATTATTAATGTATTAATGTGTTTTTGATATAGTGGCTGAAGGTTCGTGAGGAGCGTGCAAGGCATGAAAGGAAGGATATCAATAATCCGAATAATTTTTATTTGCTTTGTAAATAAACCCTTGTAGAAGGTTCTATTGTTAGAATCAGTTAGAAAAGTAATGGTTAGAATAAGGGTCGTTGTAGACCGCAATTTCTGTTATTGAAAGCAATGGCTTTCTGTAAAAGTTAGCAACTTTTAGTTTCACGCTTGCTCTTCGAAGCCGCTCTCATGTAACCACTCTTTTCGATGTAATCGAAAATTCCTATAAATACATGCACTCTGTGGACTGTCAAAACAGAGTGCATGGGGGGAGATTGCACCCAATACTGTGTTCTGTCTTGTCTCTTGTTGCATCTATTTTTTTGTGTGTTTTCAGCATCCGTAATCTCTGTATGCGCGTGAGCAAGATCCTGACAACAATGGTATCGGAGCTCTGCACGCGTCAATACGGAGGGTTCTGTTCTATGTTCGCAATTCCGATTCCAATTTTGTCTTTGTCTTCGTCTTCAATTCCAGTTCTTGTTCCTGTTCTAGTTTCTGGTTTCTGTTTCTGTTCTAGTTCTAGAACCAGAACCTACGTTCACATCTATGTTTACTCCTTCGGCTAACTCCAAGGCGTCAACTAAGGCAAAGAACTTAGGCAATAACTAAGGCAATACATTGGCAACATTGGCACCCAAGGCTCCCTTAGCGACCGTTGGCTACACACAAGGCAATTTTAATTTTGAGTGGCAATAGAGAGTTTTAGATTCCCTAAGGTACGAGGATTTGAACCCACAACCTCCTACTTACAAGGGAAGTACTTTTACCACTACACTCTTTCTTGGAGTTGTCACTCTAGTTCTCTCCTCTTATATTTAACATAACTTGTAGTTTTTATTACTTTTCAAGGCGGCACGGTGCGATGCGATGCGGCACGTCTCAGGGTACATCCTGTCATGGTACACTTCTCAGGGTACACTAGGGTACATCCAGACAGGGTACATTTTGTTAGGGTACATCAGGGTACATCTAGACAAGGTACATTCTGCTAGGGTACATTTCTTGAGGGTATATCACGAGAGGAAAGCACTAGCTTAAGGGTCCAAGAGCACCATGGAGGATTACATTAATTCACCTTTACCTGAGGCAACCCTCGAACAACAACTAGAGCTTTTGTGGCATGAGCTTGGAGGAGCTTAGAACAAGATCCGATAACGTGATGAAGTCCTCCAAAAGATACAAACTGAGGAAGACAACCTTACGAGAGTAGTAAAAGCTATTGTTTCTGCCCAATCTGATGTTACTCATTCGAAGATTGGTGCTAGAAACTACGAGTTTCTACGATTTGATGGCCGAAAGGATGGGCCTTTAGTCCTTTCTTGGATGTCACAGTTTGATGATTTTTATACTGATGAAACGTATGCTGAAAGTGAAAAAGTTAAATTTGCCACTAACTATTTAGTAGGTAAAGCTCAACTCTGGTGGAATGTCCTGCGGCATAGTACCGAGCGTCCAACAACATGGAAGGCTTTCCAAAAAAAAGTGAAGGATTCTTTTCTTCCTCCTCAATACCATTTACATGTTCGACGTGCATGGACGACCCATACATGGAAGGAGGGTGATATGGTTACTACCTACACGAAGCGGTTCTGGCAAAATTTACTGCTTGTTCGAATGCTTGAAGATCTATTAGAGGATATCTTGCAGCAGAAATATGAAGATGGTCTAGAGGTAGGAATCCAAGCTAAGCTTCACACCCTATGACCTACAACCCTCAACAAGGCTATATCTTTTGCCTATGATGCAGAAAAAGAATTCCAGTCCATAACCAAGTCAATCTGTCTACAACAACCGCACCAACGACCACTTTATGTTAAACCTATATTTCCTATGAAGCATACTTTTAATGCCCCATCTTACCCTAGTTTTCCTCATCCTCCACAATCCAATTACTCAACTCCACCTGTTGCTTCATCTCTCCAACCAACCAAACCACCTACCCTTCAAACTTCAGCAGTGGATGCCCAACAGAAGCGACCACGAATCACTTTGCTGGAATTGTGGTAAACCTGGACATACAAAAATAAGGTGCAGATTGCGACCTTTTCACATGAAACCGGTTATAGCTCAATTGCATAACATGGAGGTCCATTGTGAAGAAATTCATCATGTTTGGACAGAGGAATCGTTGGAGAAGGATTTAAGTACCTTGGGTAATGATATCTCTCTTCACTCTCTCCTTTGCATGCAGGGTACAATAAATAATAAACTAGTTAAAATTCTACATGACGATGGTAGTTCACATGACTTCATTTCACATTTATTAGTACAAGAACTTAGATTATAAATGTTTCCTTCCTTGTATAAAGTGAAAGCTGCATTTCAAGGTAGTCATTATAATGTAACACGAGAAGTGCAAGATGTTACGATTAGCATAGGCCCATATGTTGATTCACGAACATTTTTAATTGCACCTTTGCAATCTTATGATGTTATACTAGGTATGACTTTTCATCACCATTATAACCCATGTATTGACTACCATACACATACCTTTAACTTTGAATTTAAAGGCCAAGTCATTATTTTGTATGCACCGCATGATTTTCAGCCATTTCCATTGATTAATCACACTCAAGTAAAGCGTGCATTTAGGAAAGGATTCAACTCATGCATTGTTTTTGCCAATGTCATCAATGATTATACTCATACACTTCCTGATGCATATAAACCTTTCATAAGTACTTATAAGGATTGTTTTATGTCTGAGTATCCCTCTGAACTACCACCATCTGGAGGATCCTTTGACCATGGCATAGACTTAGTCCCTGGTAGTTCTCCTCCTCATAAAGCACCTTATAGACATGGCCCGCTACATCAAAAGGAAATAGAAAACCAAGTAAAAGACCTACTACAAAAATGACTTATAAGGCCTAGTTCTTCCCCATTTGGAGCACCAGTTCTCTTAGTGGAGAAGAAGAATAAAACTTATCGAATGTGCATTGATTATAGAGCCCTTAACAAGATTACAATAAAGAATAGATACCCTATTCCTCGAATAGATGATCTCTTAGATAAGTTACGAGGAGCTCGTGTCTTTAGTAAAATTGATCTTAAATCGGGTTACCATCAGATTCGTATGACAAAGTGATATTTTTAAGACTATATTTAGAACTCAAACTGGCCATTATGAATTTATGGTAATGCCCTTTGGACTTACTAATGCCCTTGCTACATTTGCATGAATGATCAACAAGATTTTTCTTGATTATCATGCTTTTGTTCTTGTATTCTTTGATGATATACTTGTTTACAGTAAGAATGATAGTGAACATGAAAAGCATCTTGAAATAATTTTTCATTTGTTATGAGAGAACACACTTTATGCTAATCCTAAAAAGAGTTACTTCTTTCAACATAAGCCTAGTAGAATATTTAGGACATATTATTTCAAGTGAAGGTGTGCATGTGGATCCGAAAAAGATTAGAGTTATAGTAGAATGGCCTACACCACAATCAACCAATGATGTTCATTCTTTTCTTGCCTTGGCTAGTTTCTATAGGAAGTTTGTTCGAAATTTTTCGTATTTAGCATTTCCTCTTACCTTGTTATTGAAAAAGAAAATAAAATTTGCACGGGGAATCACCCAACACCAGTCCTTTGAAAAACTTAAACATGCACTTTCACATGCACCTGTTTTACAGTTACCTCATTTTTCACAACCCTTTCATGTCGTTATTGATGCTAGTGGTTCAGGAATAGGCGCAGTTTTAATGAAAAATGACCATCCCATTGCATTTGAGAGTGTTGGAGATAGACATCTGCGGAAGCACGCAAACAACACAAAGAAGAAGAAGAAGCTTGGAGCACAAACACACAATACTGAATGTATTACTAGAGAATGTACAAAGATAAGTAGCCCATTAGGGCAATAGGCATATATACAAGCTGGGGGAAAAAAACCTCCTAAAGAGGGAAAAAAGTGCCCCGACGGTCCTAGAGTGTTCACACACATCACTACCTAAATATATCACCCCTAGGAGTGATGCGGTGAACAAGGAGCTGGCACTCATGTATAAGGAAGTGCCAAGCTATGTGGAAATCACTCCACAAAAGGAAGTAAGCCCAAAGCTTTGCGAAAAGCTTCAAACTTCTCCCTAGGCAGAGCCTTCGTGAAAAGGTCTACAATGTTCTCCTGCGTGGGCACATATGCCAAGCTGATCTCCCCAACAGAGAACCTCTCCCTGACATAGTGATAATGCACCTCAATGTGCTTAGTGCGACCATGGAACACAAGGTTCCTCGCAACTGCCAATGCACTCTGACTGTCAGTGAAGATGGTGGTGGCAGAAGACTGGCCAACACCCAAATCAGCCATAAGGCTTCTGAGCCACACACACTCAACAGTCACTGTGAAAGCTGCCCTATACTCAGCCTCACAACTGGAAGTGGCCACAGTAGGCTGCGTCTTGCTCAACCAAGATATACATGAGCTACCAAGCATGAAGCAAAAACCACTGGTGGACACACGAGTGTCATAGCAACTAGCCCAATTTAAGTCAGAAAAAGCATGCAAATCTGGCGGTAGTGATAGTGATCCCCCCTTGGGATAAAACAACCCAAGTAGTCGAGTACCACTCAAGTAGCGAAAGATGCACTTAACCGCTTTCCAATGTGTGACTCCTGGGCAATGCATAAACCTGCTCATCTGTGAGACAGCAAACTGAATATATGGCTGAGTAATGCATAAGTAAATCAAGCATCCAACAGCCTGCTGATAGAGAACAGCATCAAATGCATCTCCAGCATCATGAAGACTCAATCGTAAACCTGTCTCCATAGGAGTGGCAATAGGCTTACAGTCTTCAAGGCCAAAACGCTGCAATAATGTGTCAATATATTTCGTTTGACACAAAGCCATTCCACCATCAACGTGCATAAATTGAATGCCCAAATAGTGATGCAAATGCCCCAAATCAGACATCTCAAATGAGGCATGCAAATCAGCCTTAAAATCAGCAATATGTGTCTCAACAGGACCAGTGAGCAACATGTCATCAACATAGACAACAATGATCAGAAGCACATCATTAGCACGCTTAACATATAAGGTTCTTTCAGTTGGACTGTTCTCAAAACCATGTGCAATCAGATAGGCATGTATCTTCTCATACCAAGCACGTGGTGCTTGCTTTAAACCATATAATGCCCCTGGTTTTCATGCCCTTTCTGCACAAAGCCACGGGGCTGAAAAACATACACTTCTTCATGCAAGTCACCATTCAGAAATGTTGTTTTAATGTCCAACTGATGTACATTCCAACCATGATGGGCTACAAGCGCACAAATGCTCCGAACAGTAGTCATACGGCATGTAGGTGCAAAGGTCTCATCAAAATCAATGCCTCTTTCCTGTGCATAACTCTTTGCAACAAGCCTAGCCTTATACCTGTCAACTGTACCATCAGGTTTACACTTCAGCTTGTATACCCACTTAGTGCCAATGGCCTTCTTGCCAGGAGACAAGTCACATAAAGACCATGTACCATTCTTCATTATAGCATCATATTCAGATTGCATAACAGCCATCCAATTTTCTGAATTTTGTGCTTCATCAAAAGAAACAGGCTCATTCTCATCACAGAGACTAGATGCAGCCATAGCATAGCAATCTGATGCAAAGGAGGCACTATGAGAGCCTGAACGATTACGATATGATAAAGGTGCATCTAATTTGTTGTCACGCAAAGTCTGCACCAGCCATTTTGGCATAGTTTTTGCCTGCTCAATATCAGCTCTCTCATCAACAAGTGCATCATGTAAATCTCCATCAGAAATGGAATGATCTGCATCATCATATGAAACCTGCAAAGGCTGAGAAGTTGCCTCATTAGGACCAGCACTAGACTGTCCACCCGTAAAAAGAGGCATCAAAGTATCATACATGTCTTTGGAGCTAACAGATGTCTCCTTAGTACATGAAAGCAATGGCTGAATAGCATCTTCCACAAAGACAACATCACGGCTAACCAGAATGCATTTAGTCTGTGGATGATACAGACGATAGCCTTTACTTTCAGAACTGTACCCAACAAAAAAACATTTTGTGCCTAATCATCCAATTTTCTGCGATGTTGTTCAGGCACTAATGCATATGCCAAACAACCAAAAACACGTAGATGAGCAACAGATGGCTTGCGGTCATGCCAAGCCTCATATGGAGTGATAGACTGCAACGCTTTAGTGGGACACCTGTTCAGTACATATGCTGCACACATGACAGCCTCAAGCCAGAAACTATGTGGTAAAGCCTGAATTTTGACCATGCACCTCGCCATCTCCATGAGTGACCTGTTCTTTCGTTCAGCAACTCCATTCTGTTGAGGTGTATACAGCATTGTACACTGGTGTTTTATCCCACGTTCAGCCAGAAATGCATTAAAATCTGAAGACATATATTCCCCCCCTCGATCAGAACGGAGGGTGCCCATTTTACATGCTGACAGATTTTCAGCCAAAACCAAAAACTGTTTGAAGCACATGAACACTTCGGACTTTGCTTTGAGTGGATATACCCATGCATGCCTGGAAAAATCATCAATGAAAGTCACGAAGTAAAGGTAATTTCCAAAAGAGGGTGTCTGCATAGGACCACAGACATCACTATGTACAAGCTGCAATTTCTGCGTAGCCCGAACTGAACCATCTTTTGGAAAGGAAGAACGCTGCATTTTGCCCAAAAAACAGCCTTCACAAACATGTTTTCCAGGTGCCTCAAGTTTGGGCAAAGAGGACACCATTTCAGATTTCTGTAGGCGTAGCAAACTAGCAAAATTAAGATGACCAAAGTGTGCATGCCAAAGCTTTGCATCTGACATAGCCTGAGAACCATGAACTGCACATGCCGAATCATTCACAGATCTTTCATAGTCTATGAGGTTATACAGCCCACGACATAAAATGCCAGAAGCAATAATCACATCGCCATTTGAGAGATCATGGACTGTACACCTATCACCAACGAATTTCACAACCAAGCCAATCTTGGCTAATGCAGAAACTGATAACAAGTTCTTTTTTATCCCTGGCACAAATAAAGCATCTGACAAAGTGAAAGAACTACCATCGGCAGTAGTCAGAATGATCTTACCAACTCCCATAACAGGATAAGAGGAGTTATTGGCACATGTGACAGTATTCCCTATAGGGGCAGGCTCGAGTGAAGAGAAGAAACTGCGCTGCGAGGTAATATGTTTGGTCGCCCCACTATCAAAGTACCAAACATCTGAGTCTACTACAGACATGCACTGATCATGAGAAGATGGGTCAAAACTGCAGAGAGTAGTAAACGCCCATTCTTCTTCCTGCACAAGATTTGCAGACTCTGTTTTTGGTGTAGAGGCCTCTGCAACAACCATTCCAGCCTCTTTCTTCTTTGCCTCTTTAGCAGCCAGTTTTGGACAGTTCTTTATGATATGATCATTTCCTTTACAGTACTTGCAAAACAATTTCTGCTTTTCTAATTTCTTCTCATCTTTATCCTGGTTCTTCGATTGTGCAGCATTTGCAGATTTCTGCTTACTAGTAGAAGAGCTCCATTTTCCTTTGCCCTTCTGACTAGCCAGGAAAGCTTGATCTGCAACACGCATAATGGACCTGTTCTGCCTGGACTGATCTTCCTGCAACAGAACAGACACTAATTCCTCAAATGACAAGGCATTCGGATTGCCTTTCATCATCAACCGAAGAGTAGAGGCAAAACTCTGATATGAATCAGGAAGACCATTCAGAACGGTCTGCACAAGTGAGCTATCTGGTATAACCTCATCAGCAGAAATCAATTGTTCCTTCAGGTCTTTGATCTTTGTGAGAAAATTGTCCATAGAATCACCTTCATTCATGTGCTCACTCTCCAACTGTTTTCGGAGGTAAGCAACACGAGCCTCATTCCTAGCCTGGTACAAAGTGGTAAGTGTATCCCAAGCATCCTCTACTGTTCTGCAAGAGCGAATGTGAGGAATAATGGCACGTTTGACAGACAAAGCTATCAATGCATGTGCCTGGGCATCTCTGCCATCCCAGCGAATCTGCTCTGCAGTAGGTGCAACAGAAACAGCAGCACGAACAGGAATCTGCAGAATATCATCTTCGACACCATCTTCATCAGCTCCAGCACCTGTATTTGCAGTACCTGTCGTTACAGGTGTAACAGGACATCTTTCAACACCCTGCACAATGTTCCACAATCCTTTTGCAACCAGTACATGTCGCATCATAAAAGCCCATAATGGGTAGTTGGTACCATCCAACTTATCCTCAACAGCCAACATACGGAATACATCACTGCTTTCAGCCATGGCCGGTGACTAAAATACCTTGATGCAAAAAATTGACTGTATCTCAAAAAGTTGAACGGAACTGCCCAGACGAGTTCTGCTAGACCTGTAGCAGACTTCGAGACGCTTAAACTGGCGAACAAAAACTGGTATATACCTTTGGCACAAAAGGACAAAATAGCCTACACAAGCGCTGCGATAGTGCGTTCGGAGTATGCTCACCAAATTTCGTGCGAATCTGAGACTGCAAACGGAGGAGTGTCGACGGCGCCCTAGAAGAAGCGACAACCTGCTATGATACCAATTGTTGGAGATAGACGTCTGCGAAAGCATGTGAACAACACAAGGAAGAAGAAGAAGCTTGAGCACAAACACACAATATTGAATGTATTACTAGAGAATGTACAAAGATAAGTAGCCCATTAGGGCAATAGGCATATATACAAGCCGGGGGAAGAAAAACCTCCTAAAGAGGGAAAAAAGTGCCCCGGCAGTCCTAGAGTGTTTACACACATCACTACCTAAATATATCAACAGAGAATAGGAAGCTTAAGCCCTCAGAACAGAATTGTAGTACGTATGATAAAGAATTGTTAGCAGTTGTGCATGCTCTACGAATTTGGAAACACTATCTTATGGGCTCTGAGGTCTTAATCAAAACCGATCAACAAGCTATAAGGCATTTATTAAATCAGCCCTTAATCTATGATAGGCATCTTAAATGGGCATCATTCATTCAAAATTTCAAACCCATGATACAATATCAGCCTGGTAAAGCTAATGTTGTAGTTGATGCTCTTAGCCGTTTTCCTTCGCATTCTGTTGTTTTGCATAATATTTCTGCCATCCAAATACATTCTTTTCAAGAAATGGTTTCCACTTATGCATCTGATTTGTATTTTTCACGTGCATGGCATGACTTCAACAATGGTCATCTTTATCTGGTGAACATTATACATTTCATAATGGTTTTCTTTATTTTCAACATAGATTGTGCATAACCCAAGGTTTTAAAGATTTTGTCATTAAAGATATGCATGAGCCATCTTACATGGCACACATGGAATAAGATATTGCACATTATGTTTCTCAATGCATTGTATGTCAACGTGTCAAACATCATCATGGTAAACCATTTGGATTATTAATGCCACTTTCCATTCTATGGATTTTATCACTGGTCTTCCCATCACTTCCACACATAATGATATGATTTGGACAATAGTTGATAGGTTTAGTAAATATGCATATTTCATTCCATGTAGAGAAACTTTGAATGCACCTCAGGCTGCAAAATTATTCATTAAATGCATTTTCCCACATCATGGATTTCCTAAAGTAATGTTATCTGATCGTGATGTTAGATTTTGTAATCATTTTTGGGTTGCCTTATTTCAACATTTTGGTTCTAAAATAGATTTTACCTTTGCATTTCATCCTGAAAGTAATGGATAGAGTGAGGCTACAAATAGTACTATTCTTGATTTATTGCATTGTTATTCATTAGATAATCCTAATAACTGGGATGAAAAGTTGCCATTGCTTCAATTTGCTTACAATAACACTAGACACACCACTATTGGTCGTGCACCTTTTGAAATTGTTTTTGGTAAAAAGCTTCCCATTCCCATGGCCCTCACCCAAACCGACATTCCAATGGCTGATTTTATTGCTCACGATCACGTTTCTATACTTCATGATGTTCATGAGCACATTAGGAAAAGTCAAGAGTGATATACACGTAATATCAATACTAAACAATTAGACAAATAATTCAAGGAAAATGATTTTGTATGGTTGCGTATCAAAAAATTAATGATAATTCATTTAGATTAGATATTCCGTCCCATTGGACTATTCATAAATCTTTTCATATTAATTTACTTAAACCATTTAAAGGAGTTTTACCACTCACTCCACATCTTGATGATTCTCCTTTAATTGAAGAACAATCTGAAATCTTAGTTCCTGAGAAAATCATTGATCATGATGTCACTACTATGCACACAAGTACTCAATATCATCGATATTTACTTAAACACAAGAATGTCAATGGGTACATAAAACACAATTAACACCCCAGTATGACCACTTAATTTTTGCATATCATACACAAACACATTAATGTAACACCTCCATGAACATTTCCATGCATGTGTTTTTACATTGAACATGCTGATTTTTTATTCAGTGATGAAACATGTGACTGGCCATCCATGTTTATTATTTTATCAACTGAGGTCAGTTGCTTTTTCAACTGAGGGGCATGTTATAACTTATGGAATATGTTGAACATTGCATTGTTGGAGTGTTAAATTATTAATGCATTAATGTGTTTTTGATGTTTCTAATATAGCAGCTCAAGTTTCGTGAGGAGCATGCAAGGCGTGAAAGGACGGATATCAATAATCCAAATAATTATTATTTACTTTGTAAATAAACCCTCGTAGAAGGTTCTATTGTTAGAAATAGTTAGAAAAGTAATGCTTAGAATAAGGGTCGTTGTAGACCATAGTTTCTGTTATTGAAAGCAATGGCTTTCTGTAAAAGTTAGCAACTTTTAGTTTCACGCTTGCTTTTCGAATCCGCTCTCATGTAACCACTCTTTTCGACGTAATCAAAAATTCCTATAAATACATGCACTCTGTGGACTATCAAAACAGAGTGCATGGGGGGAGATTGCACCCAATACTGCATTCTATCTCGTCTCTTGTTGCGTCTATTTTTTTGTGTGTTTTTAGCATCCGTAACCTCTGTATGCGCGAGAGGAAGATCCTGACAACATTGGCACCAAAAATTGATACTCCTTTTTTTAGGTTTCCATAGAAGTACTTTTGATGCAAGCTTGTATGTTATGAGAAAAGACGACCACCTAGTGGTTTCACCTTGTATGTAGATGACTTGGTTACGACATAGGATCATGAAAGTTTTGTCAAACAATCATGTGCTAGCTTGACCAATGAGTTTGGGTTGATACATCTTAAGCTACCACATTAATGCCTTAGAATTGAAGTATGGCAAAAGGGATATGAGATTTTCATATCACAACACAAATATGCTAAAAGAATTCCTAAATCTTTCAGGATGACGGAATTCAAAACCACTAACACACCTATGGAGCTAAATCTTAAGCTCTCAACAAATGATGATACACATGATGTACATTCCAAGAAGTATAAAAACTTGCAAGAACTCTTACCTTTTTGTGCAATACTAGACTAGAATCTAGACATTTGCGATGCAATTGATTATTGAGGAGGTTCTCTAACAAACCAAAAGAAATCCATTATATTGAAGGCATGGGCTTTCTAAGGTACATTTCAAGACATTTCAATTTCGGTACTCTGGGTATTATAAGTGATAGCCTTCAATTAGTTTGTTGTGGTTTAGATTGGATTACAGAGTGTGATTCTATAAAATTAATATTTTGGGTAGTGTTTCTCAGTTAGTTTAAGTATCTTTGCTTAGGTGAGTAGGAAATGACTGGAGGTGAGCCTTCTTTGACTAAAGAGAAATACAAATCAACTTGTTTTGCAATGTGAGGCTGATTTATTAAGGAGAATATTTGCAGATCTAGGCTTTTCACCACATGTGGTAGCTGCACTAAAGTGTGATAAACAAAATTGTATGGCGATCATAAAGAATCTAGAACTTCAATCTCATGAAAAACGCATAGCAGTATAGTATCACTATATAGATGAGCTCATAGAGATGGATTTATGGAGTTGGAATATTGTTCTATAGAAGATAAGTATGTTGACATATTCGCCAAAGCACTTGAAAGGAAGTATCTCAATATATACCTTTAAAACATGGGGATAAGGCCCAGGACCTATTGAGTCTATCATTAGGTAAAGATTGAGGAGGAGTGTAAATTTATCATCAATGTCCACTCCTTATGACTGTATGTTACATAAAACATTTGTAAGGCGCCTATTGTGAGGAGATGTCAATCTTGCATTACCAAATTGGTGAGAATCCAAGCTTACATATAGATGAGGTCGTATTGGATCAATTATGGCTCGTAGGTGGCTTACACATATATCTCAATTCCAAGTGAGATTTTGGTTAGAATGATATGTAATGCAAGTTCAAACTATATATTCTTCAATTTTTAGCTCCACTTTGAGGCTTCTATGATTCCAACTTGCAAATATGAGTACAATTTTGACCCTAATCATTTGTCTAATATTGTTGATCATGAGGCCAATTCATCGATTCATGATATTATGCATTAGTAGACCCCATGCATCATCTAGGCAGCAAACCTCTATGTGGGCAGTGATCAAATATGTACAATCACCCATGTCTAGTTGAGCATGGAAGCCCACACCTCTTCATCCACCTATTTATATGTTATTTTTGCACTAGTCCATACATTGAGTTGAGACAACATACCTCTACCTCATAATCTCCCATGTAGAGTTGCTTAAATTTCCATTTAAGTTCTACCTTGAGAGTGCATGGTGTACCACCATTCCTATTGCATTCGCTATTAGTAAAAAGATTTTTCAGATTTTTTTATTTATGTTCTCTTTTCTTACAATATATGTTGATTTTCCCATCCTCGTCAACATCAACATCAACTTTGACATTATAAACTATTTATGTTCTCTTTTCTTACAATATATGTTGATCATTCCCATCCTCATCAACATCAACTTTGACATTAGGTATCTTAGAAACTATTTGTGTTCTCTTTTCTTACAATATATGTTGATCATTCCCATCCTCATCAACATCAACATCAACTTTGACATTAGGACTTTGTGGATCCCAATGAATAGAATGTCTCCCCATCCTCCTCACAAGGTGTGGGATTATCCTAAAATGGAAAATGATGTAGTATGGTCTGCATAGCTTTACCCTCTTGTGCCAACTGCTCACTTAAGGGCTTCCCAAAATTGGAATTTTTTCTTTAGAAAAGGGTTGGACATGATGGAAAGGTTCAAATTGGGATGCATTGCGCAATTGAAGTGCAATCCAATTATGTTCATGACCCAAGATGGAGGTAAATGGGTGCAAAATCACATTAAAAAACAGTATTTATTTACTTTTTAGTCCCAAGTGAAACATACCTTTATGATTTTCTGCTCTATTTAGTGTTCACATAGAGAAGTGGTTTAGAACAAACTATTTACATTTCCATTCTCTTATGTTGAAAAGACCACCACAGCATCATTTTCTGCAGCTAAAACAGATCAAAGTTCTGTCAGATCTGTGTGTCGGCTCTAGGTCGCTTTCTGCACCTACATGGCATTTTTTGTAATAAAAAACTACAAGTCATTTCATCATTCATCTAAAGATTAAGTTTTCTCAATATATGTAGTACTTGTTATGCATAATACCATCCATCGTTGTTGGCATGCTATAATTTCATACACGCATGCTATAATTTCATACACGCATGCTATAATTTGTTATGCATGATGCTATAATTTGTGACACATTATGCTATTCAGATTGATTATTACTTGATGCAGGTCATGTTATACATTGATTGTAAGTGACTGAGGTATCTCCATACAATTAAAGATTTGGCTTTTGAGTACTTCAATGTGCAAGGAGTGTCAAAGCATGTGCACTGAGAAAACCTTTGATACTATCATCTATTGTTCAAGTTATTCTCATTCTTGATCCGTCAATTTGAAGTGCTGCTGATGACACATAAACATTCTTCTTGGCCAATTTCGCAGCCCAAAATTTTTGGATTCTTTGTCATTTTCTATCTTTGTTCCGGCACCTCTATTTGAAACCAGCCTAAGCATTCTATTACTTCAAAAGTATGTCTCAATATAAAAAAATGATTCACTTAGTTAAACAAGCACACTCGGGAATACATCTCCGTTGATAGTAGGTCGAGATCCATCTCGGTCCCCACTCTCTATCCAAAGGAAAATCAGATCATAGAGAACTTGTATAACCATTTCCGCAGCTCCTGATATAGAAAAATGATTCACTTAATTAAAGCAGGCACGCTCAGGAATGCATCTCCGTTGATCCATCTCGGAGGATCCATCTCGCATCAAAGAGAACTTGTAACCATTTCCGCAGCTCGTGATGGATCTTTTATCTCAATTCTCTAATATAAATCCAACATTTTGCCGAAAAAGAACTTGTAAACATTTCCGGCGCAGCTCGTGATGGATTTGGTGGATTTTCTGCCTGTTCTCTGATCAGCTTCAAGCACTCAAACAGCTCTCGATCAAGCCATTGACAACAATGACATCAGCTGCGAGCAATACCGAGTTCAAATAAATAAAACAACGGTTTCAATTCTGCATTTTCTCAGCGTCGAGTTTCAAATGAATGCCAAACCTTATTGGAAATTTGTTCGGAAAAATTCTGTAAAATTAACAATACACAGATCTTGGATTAACAATACACAGATCTTGGTATATATGTGTAGAGTAGAGACAGGGAACGTCTGCGAAAAGTGATCTCTGATGCAGAAATCATATTACAGGTGGAAACGTTATTCATCCCTGCGCAGATGATAGACACCATGGTTAAATGATACCTCAAAGATAGATCAGGAGTCACTTCGATGATGTACCTATTCACCTTGCGTAAGCCAGCGCATATATATGATTTTTTTTATACAGCCTGATCACATCCAATATGCCCCAGCTAGAATGCTCAAGAATGCATCAATCCGATTCGAGACAAGATGCGTGATCTGATTTCGTAGTCGCGATCTCATAAATTCTCATATTGCTGAGTTTGTGCAGTCATCCAGGCATATAGTCCGCTTCTGTAGCTCATCAGACCTTGAAGCTCTTTCGCTGCTCACAATGTTGCACAACCTACTCTATCAAGCTCTGTTGGGGATTCTTGGACAAGAAGGAGTTTGAGGGTTTGTAGGAGAAAAAGAAGATACTGAAAATGGAATAACCTTGAAAACTTCTGCAGAGAAGTACTCCTGGAAATCTTGAATGTTGATTACGTTGAAACAATTATAATGACTGAATACAATCCAATTCAATGACTAAATACAACTACAGAGAATGTTCAGTTACAGAAGACCAATTATCTCAAGTCTTCTGGCAGTGGCCTCTTCTGCACCAGTCCTTCACTTGCTTCACGCTTCCCTTGTGCACACCTTGCACTAAGCTTCCACCAAGCTAAGGAATGGATACCTTCGCGGCGCGCACACACAACAGACCTTGGGACTCTTGGAGTCTAACTTCGCCTTCTCTGCACACCTTCTTCTTTACACTTCTTGCACTCTTCACTTCTACCTCTCAGTGCTGTCGCACACTGGTGGCTCTTCACTTCCCCTTCTTGCTTCCTCTGAAGCTCTCCACTCTTCACTTTCAATGTGTGCTCTCCACTCTTCACTTTCAATGTGTGTATCCAGAATAGCCTTTGCCTTTGCCTTTTGAATGCGTTGGTCGCGTGACGTCTAACTGCCATAGACTCTTGGGCTTCCTTTGATGTACCAAGGTTGTCTTTTCAGTTGGCGGCCAACGACTTGCTCCTTTTGTGCTGTAGTGACTTTAGACCAAAAGAAAAATTTTGATTGGGTGGCCATATTCCCACATGTGCATACCCGACCGCTTCACGTACCTTTACTTTTTCCCTTTTAATTCGTCACTTTTGTATCCAAGAGGGGTTCACCTGGACCCTCCACCTTACTTTAAAAACACCCTTTGACCTTAAGGGAATTTAGAAAATACTTCTGCAATATTGCCAAATGAACAATTAAAAATCTTCTTTTTTATGACAATTGACCCGTGCACTTTGACCCTTGAATTTTAACTTTGACCTTGACTTTCCGGTTTTGACCTTGTCAGGGCTCAACAGATGACCTTGCCAGGGCTCAACAGATGCCCACCACCTAATGTACTCTCCGACCCGGAGAGACAACAACAACACTACACAGGTAGAACTCAGGAAGAGAAGAGAACAGCATAGAGGTAGTGGAAGTAGAATTGAAAAAGAGTGCTATTATTGAGCAGAAGAAAGAAAATGGAAAGCACGCTACAAGATTTATTTAACCCTGATTAGGACAAAATCAGAGGTAGGAGAGATTTATTGAAATCTAAAATGTACGCCGACAGCTAAGTTATTGAGATAGTGGCTATCAATTATTGAGACTGGGAACTGAGGAAGTGGCTAGCAAATTATTGAGACTGAGAACTGAGATTATTGAGAAGAGGGTGGGGGTTGCGGAGAGGATGGCGGTGGCGTGGAAGCTTGCTCAATCAGGAGCTGTAGAGAGCTGAGGCACTGTCGAAGTTGGTCCCGTTCGCGTTTGATCCGACGGCACGCAGCATTATCGCATAGCCCTAAGGTAGAGCGATTTTGGAGATCTTCTAAGGCCTTCAACACAGAGTCGGCCATATCCCGATAATGATCTCTCTCTTCTTTGAGTACTCGAGCCGTGTCATGAAGCGATTGCCACTGAGAATTTGCCATGCGATTGATATTGTCGATCGTCGATATATACTGCTGATGAACAGAAGCTACGGCCGAGACAGAATCCAGGGACATCTGGGAGGCCTGAGCACTGCCAAGAGCAACTGCACTCGCATCGCGGAGTAATTGTAAAAAGGAAGGGGTCGATGGAAGATCAAATGGCGGAGCAGGGGTGGACGGCGGATTGGGAGGGGGATTGGGAGGAGGGTTTACATGCGGATTAGGAGGATGGGTTGGAGTTGTAGAAGGATCGGGTTGGTTATACATATTGGAGTGCTTGGGTTGTTTGAGGGGGACGGCAC
This sequence comes from Ceratopteris richardii, assembly GCA_020310875.1. NCBI lineage: Eukaryota > Viridiplantae > Streptophyta > Polypodiopsida > Polypodiales > Pteridaceae > Ceratopteris > Ceratopteris richardii. The sequence continues at coordinate 175,166,520 of CM035414.1, forward strand.
CGGTAGGTGGAAAAACGGAAATAGGAGGACGAGGGGGTGTACAGGTGGGATTTTGCGGATTGAGTTGGGTTTGAATGAGCGGGCGGAAATATGCTGCCGAAGAAGAGCCATGCGGGGGAATAGGGTCAGGTGAATGAATGGTGGCAGTAGCAGGAGACGTGGTGAGGATAGGGAAAGAAGATTGTGGATGAAGGGGAGGGATATCAGGGGGTGCGGAGGGCTGGGTGGGAGCGGAAGTTGAGCCAATGGAGAGTGTAGGGGAGGGGGGAGGGCGGGATATGGGAGGCATAATGGAATCTACGAGCTGGTTGCGAACAGGGAGATGAGGGGATTGGGGTATAGATGAATGATTAGCAAATTGCACCGGGAGATGATATAACCAAGCTAGCAATGGAGCAGAATAGATGGAAAAGGCACGAGATCCGCGAGTGATAGCTGCACGAAGTCTACGGGAGCGCAAGGTTAAGGAACTATACAGGAGGGCGACGTAAGGGTATGGGCGGCTAGTGAGGAAGCAGTAAAGTGGATCAGCAATGCGAATATCTGACATTGGAAGGGGAGAGGTTGGGCTACGAAGTAAAAAGAAAAAAATGAAGGAATTAAGTATGGATTGCATGCAGATAGAAAAACTTGCGTGATTTGCAAAGCAAGCTTGACAAAAAGCTATGGTTTCAGAGGTTGACACTCCAGAATATAAGAATGGAGGACTGCTAAAGTGGATGAGGGAGGAGCCTATACTGGCGGCCAGGTCAGAGATGGCGAGAGTGCCGGTGCGAAAAGTGGGGAATAGCCGGAGAGCTTCATAGACATCATTATGGTTCGAGGGATCGTGCAAGAGAACGTTCGCCAAGCCCAAAAGACTTGCATACTGAAGATTTTCGACCGAGAAAAGATTACGGAGTTCAATGGGGGGAAGGGATAAATGAAGGCGGATTTGGAGATTTAAATCAGGTGGAAGAAAAAGGCGCATATAATCGCCTGAAGGCGAATTAGGGTGCGAGTAATGAGAAGCAGAAGGAGAGGGGGAAGGAGAAGGGGGGCGAGGTAGTGAAGGAGGAGAATAAAGATCGGTGGAATCAGAGCGAACTGAATAAGTAGGAATATGTAGAAGTGGAGGATGAGTTGGAGAATGAAGAGCGGAAGGCGAGGCATCTGCTTGGGGATAATGGGAATCAGTAGAGGTAGGAATCGGTGGGGTAAGTGATACGGGCAATATCGGGACCGGGTAGACAAGGGTGGTAAGTGGTTGGGTATGCGAGTGTTGAGCAGACTCTGAAGGAGGGTAAGTGGGATTGGTCGTTTGTAGCGCCGAAGGGGTGAATTCCGAACTATCGTCGTGCGCGGAAGGATCGGCCATGGATGACTGGTGAGAAAATGCTGAACGCGAGAAATCAGAGATTCTGAATAGCTGGAAATGCCCTGGATGGAGTTATTTTGTGGGCAGGCCCCAGATTGAGTTGATTGTGGATGTGTGGATGATGAAGAGATTCTTTGGAGTCGTACTCACTGGAGGTGGAGGGGAGGCTGGAGGGGGTAGGTGGGGGTGGAGGGGGAGGGCGGGGAAGAGATGGAGGGGGAGGGTCGGGCGCTGCCGGGATGGGGGGGTGGTGGGGGTAGGCGGGGGAAGAGAGGGGGCGTTGGTGGGTGTTGCAGGGGGATGGTAGGCGGGGGAAGAGATGGGGATGGTTGAGGGCGGTGCAGGGGAGGGAGGGGGATTGGAGGGTAGGCGGGGGGAGAGATGGAGGGCGGGGTGGGCACTTTCGGGGGGTTTTATGGTGTGGAGGGGGTAGGCGGGGGAGAGATGGGGGCGGGAGAGGGCGCTGCAGGGGAGAGATGGGGGGCGGGTCCGCTGGCGGGGAGGGATGGGGGGTGGAGTGGGTAGTCGGGGGGAGAGATGGGGGTGGTGAGGGCGCTGCAGGGGGATGGAAGGGGGATTGGAGGGGGTAGGCGGGAGGGAGAGATGTAGGAGCGGGGTTGGGCACTTGCGGGGGGAGCGATGGGGGTAGGCGGGGGGAGCGATGGGGCCGAGGGCCGCTTGCGGGGAGGGATGGGGGGTGGAGTGGGTAGTCGGGTAGAGAGATGGGGGCGGTTGAGGGCGCTGCAGGGAGGGAGGGGGTTGGAGGGGTAGGCGGGTGGGAGAGATGGAGGGACGGCGCTTGCGGGGAGGGATGGGGGGTGAAGTTGTTAGCCAGGGGAAGAGATGGGGGGTGGATGGGGGTAGGCGGGGGGAGCGGTGGGGTCGAGGGCCGCTTGCGGGGAGGGATGGGGGTGGAGTGGGTAGTCGGGGTGAGAGATGGGGGCGGTTGAGGGCACTGCAGGGAGGGAGGGGGTTGGAGGGGTAGGCGGGTGGGAGAGATGGAGGGACGGCGCTTGCGGGGAGGGATGGGGGATGAAGTTGGTAGCCGGGGGGAGAGATGGAGGCGGTTGAGGGCGCTGCAGGGGGATGGAAAGGGGGTTGGAGGGATAAGGTGGGAGGGAAAGATGGGGGGGCGTGTCCGCTGGCAGGGAGGGATGGGGGGTGGAGTGGGTAGTCGGGGGGAGAGATGGGGGGCGGGTGAGGGCGCTGCCGGGAGGGAGGGGGTTTTAGGGGGAAGGCGGGTGGGAGAGATGGAGGGACGGGGTTCGTGCTGGCGGGGGGTGGAGGGGGGTTGAGGGTGTAGGCGGGGGAAGAGATGGGGGGCGGGTCCGCTGGCGGGGAGGGATGGGGGTAGAGTGGGAAGTCGGGGGAAGAGATGGGGGGCGGGTGAGGGCGTTGCAGGGGGATGGAAGGAGGATTGGAGGGGTAGGCGGGAGGGAGAGATGGAGGAGCGGGGTTGGGCACTTTGCGGGGGTGGATGGGGGTAGGCGGGGGGAGCGATGGGGCCGAGGGCCGCTTGCGGGGAGGGATGGGGGATGGAGTGGGTAGTCGGGGGGAGAGTTGGGGGGCGGGTGAGGGCGCTACAGGGAGGGAGGGGGTTGGAGGGGGTAGGCGGGTGGGAGAGATGGAGGGACGGGGTTGGCGCTAGCGGGGGGTGTAGGGGGGTTGAGGGGTAGGCGGGTGGGAGAGATGGAGGGACGGGGTTGGCGCTGGCGGGGGGTGGAGGGGGGTTGAGGGGGTAGGCGGGGGAAGAGATGGGGGGGGTGGGTGCGCTGCAGGGTTTGGAAGGGGGGTTGGAGGGGGTAGGGAGCGGGTGAGGGCGCTGTAGGGAAGAGATGGGGGGCGGGTCCGCTTGCGGGGAGGGATGGGGGGTGGGGTGGGTAGTCGGGGGGAGAGAGCGATGGGGGGCGAGGGCCACTTGCGGGGAGGGATGGGGGGTGGAGTGGGTAGTCAGGGGGAGAGATAGGGGCCGGTTGAGGGCGCTACAGGGGAGAGATGGGGGCGGGTCCGCTTGCGGGGAGGGATGGGGGGTGGGGTGGTTAGTCGGGGGAGAGATGGGGGGCGGTTGAGGGTAGGGGGTCGCGGCGGGGTGAATTGGGGGGTGAGGGGGAGGGGTGGTGGGAGAGGGAGGAGAAGGGGGCTGCCTGCGGGGAAGAGGGAGGGAGGACCGTAAGGGATTGCCCCAGCTCTGAGCTATAGCAGCTTGACCAGCTACATGTTGTCGAAGTTGATGGAGATTAATCTTGAAAATACACTGAAGGAGGAGCCCGGGATTCAGCTAGATGATCCCAAGACGGCAACCGGATTTATAGACTGCTGAACTCGGCCTGAACATTGATGATGATAACAGGGCTGCTGATGCTGAGGGGAGCAAGAATGAAGGAGAAGGTACACTATATAGCAAGGAGGAATGAGAGATAACCTCACAGGGAGGGATGGTTCAGCATAAAAGAGTTTCCAAAAGAGAGGAGAAGCAAGTGCTAATCTCATCCATTCAAGAGATAAACAAAGGAAAGGGCATAATTGAAAGTTATTGAGCAAAACTACGAGCCCTACAAAAAATTGATGCCAATTTTTAATTTAGCCATTAATTATTAAATTGGTTGCTTATTTATGAAATAAACAACAAAAAAACAACCAAAATTGGTGCCCCCAAAAAATGCGTGAGCATTTGGCTAATTAGTACGATTTATTAAATCAATCTAAAACAAATAGAAAACAAAATTAGTGAAAATGCAATGGTTATGACTTTTGGTGATAACCCTTGAGTCTGGAAACGTTTACCAAGGGTAGGGTGTCGCCATCGAGTGTTTCTAATTGCAGAGCACCCCACTGCAGCATCTTCGTAATGCGAAAAGGGCCTTCCCAGTGAGGGATCCATTTTCCTTTGGCTTGAGTAGAAAATTGTGGTCTGTGTAATAGAGCTAAATCACTAGGCTGCAAGTTGATGTGCCATAAATTTTTGTCGTGGTTCTCCTTCCTCTTTATCTGAATCTCCTCTAACTGTTTGGAGGCTAAAATCCTTGATTCTTCCAGTTTATGCAAAGCAGTTAGTCGGGCTGGAACTTCTATCCCAGTTTTTTCAATTCCTTCCGTTCGGATAGATCCCTTGATGAACTCAAATGGTTCGATGGGAACCAGGCCATAAACTAATTGAAAAGGAGAATAACCTGTCTCTTTATAGGCCAATCGGTATGCCCATAATGTATCAAGATAAGCCTGTCCCCACGAAGTAGGCTGTAACATGCATTCTTTTCGTAGCATTGAAATCAATACTTTGTTGGTTGATTCGGCTTGTCCATTAGCTCGTGGGTAGTATGCACAAGAAGTCCTATGTAAAATGCGATACCTGTTGGAAATTTCCTGTAGTACTTTGTTAACAAAATGAGTACCTTGATCGGTACAGATTTCAAGCGGGCATCCAAACCTGCAAATGATGTTACTATACAAGAAGTCAGCCACTGTTTGTGCAGTGCAGCTTTTTTAGGAACCGCCACAGGGTATATAGGCCCGACAAAGTCTAATCCCCACTTCTCAAAAGGTTGCCAAGAAGTGGAAACCATCAAAGGATTATGCCTTTGCTTGGTTGGCTTAGGGCCACACCGCTGGCACACATCACATGTTCTTCTCCAATCATCTGCATCCTTAAATAGTGTAGGCCACCATAGCCCAGCATCCAGCTGGCTCATGATATGCCCTGGAAGGTGCCCACCACCTGTTCCTTCATGTGCAGAGTGCAGTACTTCCCTCACTTCATCTTCCTCCAAGCATTTCCTAATCTTGTCATCCTTGCCTTGTCTATATAATTTATCATCAATGAAGGTATATGGCCTACTCTTGGTTAGCAGTCTCTTCCTTTGAACAGCACTAGCCTTTTCTGGATACAGCCCAGTTTTAATGAACTGCTTAATGTCATCATACCATCCTTGAGCTTGTACAACAAACAGATGAGCATCAGGAAAATCATCATTGATTCCACTGGCTTGATCCATCATACTTATTCTGGACAGGTGGTCTGCCATAACATTCTCTCTACCTGGTTTATGAATTACCGAGAAATCAAACTCCTGGAATAACAATAACCACCTCCATATTCTACCAGTGGCTTGTGGTTTGTTGAGTAAGTACTTTAGAGGTTGGTGATTAGTTATAATAATAAATTTCACTCCCAATAAGTAATGCCGAAATTTTTGGACTGCAAAAACCATGGCTAAGGCTTCTCTTTCTGTGGTGCTGTAATTCCTTTCCGCCTTAGTTAAAATTCGACTGGCATATTGAATTGGCCTATCCATCTTAAATTCTTCACTAGGTTGTGTTAGAACTGCCCCTACTGCATATGCACTGGCATCCACATGTAGATGAAATATTTTTTACCACTCTGGTGTGATCAAAATGGGAGCAGACACTAACCTTGACCGTAGTGTTTGATATGCTCTTTCCTCCTCTTCTTCCCATTTAAAAGGAACCTCTTTGCCTGTGAGCCTAGCCAAAGGTCTGGCTATATCTGCATACATTTTAATAAATCTGCGGTGGTATCCTGTATGTCCTAGAAAACTTTGAATCTCCTTTGCAGATTTAGGCCTGGGTAATTTCAATATAGCTATGATCTTGTTTGGATCAGGTGCCATACCTTTGGAAGATACCACATGCCCTAACAGGGTACCTTCTGTCACCAAAAAGTGGCATTTGTTTGGATTCAGTTTCAACTTCGTTTCTCTACACCTCTCAAAAACTTGTTTTAATTGAAGTAGATGCTTCTCTAAACAGTCCAATGGAGTTTCTTTAAGAATACCTGAAAAAGATGAAAAGTCATCCATGAAGATTCTTAACGACTCTAGTAGCAATGGTCCAAAAATAAGATTAACTGGTCGGTTGAAGGTAGCTGGAGCATTTCTTAACCCAAAGGGCATCTTCAGATATACATAAGTTCCCCAAGGAGTAATGAATGCTGTCTTCTCCCTATCCCCAGGGTGAATGGATATCTGATTGTAACCACTGAATCCATCCATGAAGCTATAGATGGAATGACCAGCGACTTCTATGACCTGCTCAGCGAATGGCATTGGAAATCCGTCTGGAATCGTTACCTTGTTCAATGCCCTAAAATCCACACAGATTCTGATCTTGGTAGTGTTTTTCTTTGGCACGATCACCATGGGAGATAGCCACTCCGAATGTTCTAAAGGAATGATAATTCCTGCATCTTCCATTTTCTGAATTTGTGAATGGACAGCTTCAGCATACTTGGGGTTCAACCGATAACTTTTCCCTCTCACCGGCTTTGCTCCTTCTATCAAAGGGATTCTGTGTTCTCCATAGCTAGATGGTACTCCTTCTAGATCCTTATAATGCCAAGCAAAAACATCTGTGTAGTGGGTCAAAAATGATCTGACCTTTTCCAGAATCCCTGGGTAATTCCACAACTAGGTGGCCACCAAAATCGGCCTGTTATTGTTTTGAGTATCTAAGTGTATTTCTTTGACAGGATCTCTCTCTACCATATTCTCTTTGTGCTCAGTTCCTTCCTTGTCGTCTTCCACTAGTCTTTTGTGCATTGCTTCATAAGCAGGTGTCTCCTGAATTTCAATGTGTTCTTCTTTTTCCTGCATCCATCCTGCAGGTATTTCTTGAATAGGAAAAGAGTATTCTTCACTAGAGTCCGTTACCTTGCCTTTAGCCTTGGCCTCTGCCTTATTTATAGATTTGATATCCTCCTCTGAGTTGTAGTTGAGGGGTGTCTTTCTGCCCCTTCTCTGGTTCGTAATAGGCTCTCCCAATCCATCAGCTTGGACTTTTGTGTCACCTTCATCATAATCTTCAATTGTGCACGAATTATTGATAAAAATTCCAAAACAAGAAGAAGAGTTGTCTGCATGTAGCCACTTTAGAATATCCTCTTCTTCCTCAAAATCTATATGGGGTTGATCTTCTGGTTCTGGTTCCATGCAAATGCCAACCTTTTGCATCATGCTAGTGTTTCCTTGGTCATTCGGGCCTTCTTCCAAGTAAAGCTGTGTCAGCTCTTGCCCTTTCTTTTGTACCCACATAGTGTCCTTGCCCCAATCATGGATGACACTTGCGTGTCTCAACCATGGTCTCCCAATTAAGAGGGAAAATCCTCCTTCAATCTGGGGCAATCTTAAAACAACAAAATCCAGTATGAACACATTGCCTTGTATCTCAAGTGGGACTTTTGGAATCACTCCCACAGGCCTTACTTTGCTCTGGTCCGCCAGGGTAACGGTGAAATTTGCAGGTCTGGAAGGGTGGAGTCCAATTTTTTTCATTGTATGTTCAGGCATCAAGTTGATGCCAGAACCACCATCCACAATAACTCCCTGAAATTCATGACCTTTTATAGATACTGTCGGTCGAGGACTTTTATAATCCGTAAGGGGTGCTTCCCCTACAATTATCCCTTTATGTAGAACAGCAGTCTTGGCCACTAAACTTGTAGTAGAAGCCTCATCAATTATCTGCAATAACTCTGATCTGAATTTTCCATCCATCTTTATTAGATAAAAAATACTAACCTCTTTCTTCATAGACTTGAGTAGTTTTGAAGCTTCTGACTCTTTAATCGAATGGGCTCCACTTGACTTATTCAACTCTTCCTGAGCTCTGATGAATGCATGCTCAATGACATCGCTGGTGCCTATGAGGTTTTCCTTTTGTTTTGGGTCTGCACCTGTGGTTGCTTTGTCTTCAGCTACAACTTTGTCTTTGTTGAATCCCCCAATCATTGATTCTTGACTTACGTCCACTTGAGCCTTCCCCTTGCTTCTTGTCTGCACTGTAAAGGATTCAAGTTCTTCTAATTGTACCACCCTGGTAGACGGTGAGGGCTCATTGACCTGAGGTAATGTTTCCTCCTTGTATACAGAGATCATTTGGAGATGGGGTCCGGAAGTAGAAGCTTGATTCTTAGGACAACAGTTTGTATAATGGTCCCTGGCTTCTGGACAGTTCCTGCAAGGAGGTGCATTTTCTGGGAGAGTGCACCTAGATTGGTAGTGCCCGCATTCTCCACATCTGAAGCAAATGACTGGCCTTCTAGGCCCATTTGCAAAATTATTTCTCGGTCTAGGATTATAGTTGTTACCTTGATTCGCTGCAGCTACCATCACATTTGCTGGTGGCAAGAGTCCTCCTTGTGTCCAGTATGTCGTTGTAGGCATTCCCCTTACTTGGCATTCATGGGCCTCATGCCCAATTTTCGTGCATAATTGACAAGTCACATTTAGCAGAGGACATTCATTTACTATGTGCCCTTGCTTGTTGCACATGGAGCACCAGAGTCCATTCTTGATGCCACCTCCTTTGAGTTCCTGCAATTCCTGTCTCAGCTGAGCTAATTCTTCTGCTTGGGCCTCCTCTTCCTTTTTGAGCTTGAGTGCTTCAATCTCTTTTCTCAGCTGAGCTACAGCAATCTCCTCCTCTGTGTAGGGCTTATTCCTTTTCAAGCCCTCCAGCTCCCTTCTTAACTGGATCACTGGGTCCTCCAGTTCTGTACCATAGGTTGGTTGGGAAGAAGTTGCACCATATTGGTGCCTTATCTGCTCCAAGTGTGTGGCCGTATTGATGAACTCCTCAACAGGGGCCGTAGGTAACACTAACTCTTTTATTTTGCATTGGGTGACCACAGGTAGGGGTTTGGCTAACCACTTCTTGACAAAGAAATCGTGCGGTGGATCCGGTAGTTTAGCCATTAGTGCTTTGGCCCTGGTCACAAACTCTGGGAACTTTTCTCCTGGACCCAATCTTAAGTTTTCTAACTCTTCTATAATGATCTCTGCCGTGTTGCCATGCTGAAACTGATTTTTGAAGGCCTCTTTCATCAAATCCCAAGAGGTAAAGTGGTTTTTCAGCAAACTGGCTAAACCACTTGTCTGCCAGACCTTCCAATGTGGCAGGGAAGAGTATCAAGAAAGCATCTTCCCTACCCATTAGACCTCTAGTCTTGCATAATGCAAGAAATCTTCGAATGTGCTCATCTGGATCCTCATGGGCTAAACCTCTGAAAGAGGGAAATTTTATGTTTAATCTGGAGAGTAAGGTTTCTAGGTCTACCTGTCCTACCATGCTTCCTACAGATGAAGTTGATGAAAGTGGACTCGATGATCCTCTGACCGCCTTTCTTCTTGTCTGCTTGCACTTGACCCTCAAGGTTTGTGACCGGGTTGCGGTCATGAGCTGTTCATAGTCTACTTAATATGAGACACTTGATATAAGTATGTACCTCTTAGTAGTCCACTGGAGTGTTACTGTCGACACTGGAATATTGGTCTCCAATTGCAATTGACCTTCTCCTAAGCTCAAATCTCCTTGGAGGTCCCACCGGGTGTGCCAAATTTATTGGGGATTCTTGGACAAGAAGGAGTTTGAGGGTTTGTAGGAGAAAAAGAAGATACTGAAAATGGAATAACCTTGAAAACTTCTGCAGAGAAGTACTCCTGGAAATCTTGAATGTTGATTACGTTGAAACAATTATAATAACTGAATACAATCCAAGTCAATGACTAAATACAACTACAGAGAATGTTTAGTTACAGAAGACCAATTATCTCAAGTCTTCTGGCAGTGGCCTCTTCTGCACCAGTCTTTCACTTGCTTCACGCTTCCCTTGTGCACACCTTGCACTAAGCTTCCACCAAGCTAAGGAATGGATACCTTCGTGGCGCGCACACACAACAGACCTTGGGACTCTTGGAGTCTAACTTCGCCTTCTCTGCACACCTTCTTCTTTACACTTCTTGCACTCTTCACTTCTACCTCTCAGTGCTGTCGCACACTGGTGGCTCTTCACTTCCCCTTCTTGCTTCCTCTGAAGCTCTCCACTCTTCACTTTCAATGTGTGCTCTCCACTCTTCACTTTCAATGTGTGTATCCAGAATAGCCTTTGCCTTTGCCTTTTGAATGCGTCGGTCGCGTGACGTCTAACTGCCATAGACTCTTGGGCTTCCTTTGATGTCCCAAGGTTGTCTTTTCAGTTGGCGGCCAACGACTTGCTCCTTTTGTCCTGTAGTGACTTTAGACCAAAAGAAAAATTTTGATTGGGTGGCCATATCTCCACATGTGCATACCCGACCGCTTCACGTACCTTTACCTTTTCCCTTTTAATTCGTCACTTTTGTACCCAAGAGGGGTTCACCTGGACCCTCCACCTTACTTTAAAAACACCCTTTGACCTTAAGGGAATTTAGAAAATACTTCTGCAATATTGCCAAATGAACAATTAAAAATCTTCTTTTTTATGACAATTGACCCGTGCACTTTGACCCTTGAATTTTAACTTTGACCTTGACTTTCCGGTTTTGACCTTGCCAGGGCTCAACAGATGACCTTGCCAGGGCTCAACAAGCTCTTAAGCTCCTTTGTCTGATACAGTGCTCCTTTGTCTGATACAGTGCTGCAAGTTCTGGTTTCGTGATTCTGGTCAATACCTCACGCACACTCTTCATATCTGGTCTCTCTTGAGCATTCTCATGTGTGCATTTTAGGCCTAGTCTCAATACCGTCTCAAGCTCTGGACGTAGCGTGGGATCCATCTTCATGCTTTCCTGCACCGGACTGTCCAGAAGAAAGAGGGACTTGGAGGCGAGAAGATTTCTGCACCAAGAGCGCAGCGTGAGTCCTTGGTCTTGAAGCTGCGAGCTTGTTGGGTTCATACCTGTCGAAAGTTCCATAAGCAGTATGCCGAAACTATACACATCCACCTTTCTTGAGACGCTGGGGCCGGCACCACACTCTGCAAGGCATCGAAAGAGCTGTACTGGTATCGCACGCACTTAGATAACAGTATTATGATGAGAGAGGAAGAGTAGTTTACCTGGAGCAGCATAGCCAAACGTTCCAGCGAAGTCGCTGATGCTCACTGCCAATGAGGATTCCCAGCTTTCCAACAGCTTTGCAATCCCGAAATCAGACACCTTGGCCACCATGTCCGATCCCAGAAGTATATTCTGAGGCTTCAGATCGCAGTGAATGATGGGAGGGAGGGACTCGTAATGAAGGTAAACAAGGCCTTCCGCCACGTCCATGGCTATATTCATGCGCCTATCCCAGCTGAGGGGTTTCTCTCGTCTGTCCAAGATTTGGCGCAAATCGCCCATCTCCATCAGCTCCATCACTATAGCCATCTCTCCTCCATCTAAACAGTACCCTAGAGTCCTGACTAAATTCCGATGCATGACATCTCCCAGCACCTTAATTTCGCGCAGAAATGATTCTTTGATCTGAGAACCATCCATGGCTTTGCAATTAAGCCTCTTGATCGCTACTAACATGTCAATTCCTTTGAGATTGAGTACTCCTTTGAAGCAGACACTAACTCCGCCAGAACCTATTATGTTCGCTGTATGGAAGCCAGCGGTTGCATCCCTCAACTCCTTCGCTGTCCAAGCTCTCAATACAGTTTCCGGGATGAGCTCGGTTTCTGCAGTAATAGAGTTCATTGTGAATAATCGCAAACAACGCCTGTAATGCCATGAACATACACACAGTACTATCACAATAAGTACAGCTATGACCAAGCTAATGAATACGAGTAGCCTGTCCCCCACGGGGGTTTCGGCTGACTTCTTCAAAATATCATCTTCGCAGCTTGCGTTGAAAGGATACCCGCACAGTCCAGGGTTTCCGAGGAAAGCGCTCGCCGAGACTATATCAAAGATCCCCCCAGTGTGGATCCGACCACGCAGCGAATTGAACGAAACATTCAGGAAGACGAGGCGTCGGAGCCCCCCGAGAGATGCAGGCAAGCTGCCTGAGAGCCCATTGTAGGACAGATCAATGTATTGTATGACTGGTACTTCCCCTAGTGCACTAGGGATCTCTCCATCAAGGTTATTCGCAGAGAGGTCCAGGACCAGTAGCCTTTGGTATGCTGCAAATGTATCTGGTATTGGGCCAGAAAGATGGTTCTCTGCTAGAATAATGGTAAAAATCATGTACAGATCGCCTACTGATGCAGGGATTCGCCCTGACAGGTTATTGAAGGAGAGATCTAATGATTCACTTGGAGAGAGATTTTTAGGAATTTCGCCTGTCAGATGGTTATGTGAAAGGTTAAGTTCTCGCAACCTTCTTAATGCCTGCAAAGTATCAGGTATCCTCCCTGAAAGATTATTGTTCTGCAGAAGGAGAGAGTTCAACAATGGAAGGTCGCCAAGAGCAGGCGGGATGCTGCCGTTAAGCAGGTTATGGGAGAGGTCTATCTCAGACACTTGAAGACCTATCCAAGTTTTTGGGATCGGCCCTTCGAAGCGGTTCTGCTGCAGCAGTAAGCCTTCAAGACCTTTCAGAAAACCAAGAGCCTCAGGTATTTTACCATGGAAATGATTTCCACTCAGATCAAGCGTAGTCAGAGCCGTCCAATTTCCCACATCCTCACTCAGACTCTCAGAAAACGCGTTATCCGTGAGGTAAAGGGCATGCAGATTAGTTAGGTTATAGATTGATGATGGCAGGCGACCCCCGACCTGCGTGTATCGGGTGGAGAAGAGTTCCATCTGCGTGCATGCGCCTATGGAGTCCGGTATGGATCCCGATAGATTGGCGTTCCTGGAAACGCTGAACGAATAAAGCTGGCGAAGCTTGCCGATCTGAGCGGGAATACTTCCGGTTAGATCATTCCGGCCTAGCTGCATGGACAACAATGCGGTACAATTCGTAATAGACTCTGGAATTGCACCTGTGAGGCGATTGCTGAAGAGGACGAGGTACTTCAAGGTGGTCACCCTGCTCAAAGACTCAGGAATCCCTCCAATAAGTGTATTGTTCTCCAATTTAAGCTCAGTCATGGCGGTGCAGTTACCGAGGGTCGATGGTATCCTCCCGGTAAAGAAGTTGTTCCGCAAATGGAGTGACCTAATGGTGGCTGCAAGGTTGGTCCAGTCTTGAGACAAGGGCCCTGACAAGCTATTGTCTCCTAGATGAAGCCAGTAAAGCTTACTGCAATTCGTGATGGAAGAAGGCAACGCACCCTCAACACCGGTGTTAGTTAGCTGCAAAAACTGCAGATTTGAAAGACGGCCAATGTCTGACGGTATCCGTTGCCCTCGAAAGGAGTTGCGAGACATGTCCAGGTAAGTCAAACTCGCGAAGCTGGTGATAAAGGAGGGGAAACTTCCAGACATAGAGTTGAATCGGAGGTCGAGGTATTGGATCAGCGTGCAATTGGACAGAGAGGAAGGAATGGAGCCTGTAAAGCCGTTGGAGCTGAGATCAAGATGCGTAAGCTTTCGAAGCTTCCCTAGCTCCGCGGGGACAGAACCATGGAAGTTCTTTTCAGAGACATTGAGGTAGGAGAGGTTAGACAAGAGGCCCAACTCAGGCGGCAGTGTGCCGTTAAGCTGATGAGAGTTAAGGAGAATCGCAACGACGATTCCACTTCCTTCGGTGGAGCAGTGTACACCTGACCAGTGACAGTAGCTTGGCTCGGCCGCCATGTCCCAGGAAGCGAGGAAAGCAGATGGGTCGGTAGAGATGGACTGTCTCAAAGCCAGTAAGGCCCTGATGGAAGTGCTATTGGTGGACATGCTGCTCTCATCAACAGCCGCTGCGCTGAAGGTGATGACTGAGGAATCCCAGCAGACTAACGCCACCACAAAAAGCAGTTGAAGCAGCAGCGGCTGAGCCCGGAGGCGACGTAGCAGGTGAAGCAGGCGCTGTACCACCATCATGTTGAATGGTGATACGCTTCTACTGAATCTCAGAGGCCTCAGGCTGGACTTGTCTTATGAATGGAATTATGGAAGAATCTCCTCGGAAAACGTACAGCATAGAATCTCGTGTAAGACCTTTCAACCGCCCTCTATTTTCAATGGTAGTCGGTAGTCTACTTTTGACCAAATCCCTTTCATTTTAATTCCAAACAGTTGCGTTTTTTTTTTTATTAAAAATGGAGGTTCAGCGGAAGTCTACTTTCCAAATTTTAACTTTGAAATTGAGACTGTATCTAATGTCCATGAGACTTCTCGTATCCCACAGAACAGCGGTTAAACTGCCCGAAAGCAACATAAGAAAAGACTAATTTTAACTCGAAATAACATGATTTACATTGGTCTTAGGTTCATATTGTTTTGTCCTAAGTGACGATTAAACCTTAGCCCCCACCTAAAAAAAAAAATCTAGTCAACCCAATTAAAGCGTGCGGAGTAATTCCAAACAGCTACATTGATTGGTCTCAGATACGGCTCCACAAAGAGGATTCTTCGACAGTGCGGAGTAATTCCAAACAGCTACATTGATTGGTCTCAGATAGGGCTCCACCAAGAAATTTCTATAGTGTGGGCGGAAGCCTTTGCCTATTGTAATGAACCGGCTAAGTGTTTGAGAAGCGCGGTGGAAAGGACTCGAAAAATTCTGATCAGGACTCAAAAGGATATAAGAGATATCCGAAAAAAAAGAAGAGAAACGGTGTACCGGAGGCTCTCACGGCTTGAAGAAGAGGTGAACAAAGGTAACTTACAATGCCAACAAGGTGTTTTGAAAATCAGGGGAAGACTAAGATTAGAAGAGGAGGTTCAAAGGAAAAATCTTCAAATATTCTTCAAAGATTGGTGGGCGGGGAAGGCCAGCAAACCATCGAAAGAGATGTGTAACATCCTCAAAAGGAAACAAGCTAGGGAATCCATCCCCTTATTGGTCGATAACAATGGAGCTGAATGTAGCACGGAAGTCGAGAATAGATCTATCATCGTCGAGCACTTTACCCATCTTCTCACGGTCTCGGCTCTCCTTTCCCCGCACAGGCGTGACTCCATGGCAACCATCTCAAGGGTTGCTCAATCTAGAATCCCACTGAACATGATTTCTCTGCAGGATGCTAACAGTTTCGAGAATGAAATTATCGAGGTTATTGATGCTCTTCCCAATGGGAAAAGTCCGGGTCCTGATGGTCTCACCAATGAGTTTTTCAAGTCCTTCAAACATGCAGTGGCCACCCCACTGCATCTGGTGTGGCAAGAGGCTCTCTCCTTCGGTGCCCTCCCTGAGTGTCTTAATAATGGCGTCATCAAGTTAATCCACAAAAGGGGAGATAAGAACAAAATTGAAAATTGGCGACCGATTACCATGCTCCAAACAGGATACAAGATAATTGCAAAAGTTATCGCCAATAGAATCTCTTGTCATTTAAAGTCATGGCTTTGCGAGGACCAGAAAGGTTTTATCAAAAGTAGATCTATACTTCAAGCAATTGTCGATATTTGGGAAGGCCTTGTGTTTGCTGAGGTGACTACACAAGATCTGGTATTCATTAAGATCGAGTTCGTCAAAGCGTATGATAGATTGGAATGGGACTTTATTCTTCAATCATTGAAAGACCTTGGATGCAGCCAAAAGTTCACGAAGATGGTTTCCACTCTTCTTGGAAACGCTTCAACTAGAGTAAATATCAACGGTAAGCTCTTTGAGCCCATTCGTTTAAAAAGATAAATTAGACAAGGCTACCCTCTGGCTCCCTTACTCTTCACTATCGCCTCGAATGGACTCAGTCGCCTATTAAAGCATCACATGGATGCTGGCAATCTCAAGGGTCTTTCCCTACCTCTAAATCACGGCCAAATGATTGCGAGACTTTTTGCCGATGACATGAATGCCTTTGTGCATAATCATATTAACAGCATTGGGGTGTTTTGGTGGTGCCTCAACACCTTTTGTGTGGCATCAGGTTCGAAAATCAACCATGCTAAAACTGCTTTTAGAGCAATCAGCGGATCTACACCCCAATTGTTGTTAGATCAGGGGTGTCAAGTTATCCCTAGAGGTCAAGTCTTCTGTCTCCTTGGTATTCCGATGGGATTCGGCATCTCAATGGACCAACGATGGAACTGGGTGCTATCCAGGTTAGATAGCAAACTAAATCATTGGAAAGCTATGCAAGTCAACTTGACAGGGCGTGCTATGGTTGTTAACACATTTATGCTGTCTACAACTATTTACAACTATTTATGCTGTCTACACATTGGAAAGCTATGGTTGTTAGTCAGCTAGAAAAACTGCAGTTTTGAAAGAAGGCCAATGTCTGGCGGAATCCGTTGCCCTCGAAAGAAGTTGTAAGACATGTCCAGGTAAGTCAAATCCGCGAAGCTGGTGATAAAGGTGGGAAAACTTCCAGACATAGAGTTGAATCGCAGGTCGAGGTATTGGATCAGCGTGCAATTGGATAGAGAGGAAGGAATGGAGCCTGTAAAGCCGTTGGTGCTGAGATCAAGATGCGTAAGCTTTCGAAGCTTCCCGAACTCCGCGGGGACAGAACCATGGAAGTAGTTGTCAGAGACATTGAGGTAGGAGAGGTTAGACAAGAGGCCCAACTCAGGCGGCAGCGTTCCGTTAAGCTGATGAGAGCTAAGGACAATCGCAACGACGACTCCATTTCCTTCGGTGGAGCAGTGTACACCTGACCAGAGACAATAGCTTGGCTCCGCCGCCACGTCCCACGAAGCGAGGAAATGAGTTGGGTCGGTGGAGATAGACTGTCTCAAAGCCAGCAAGGCCCTGATGGAAGTGCTGTCCATGTTGCTCTCATCAACAACCGCTGCGCTGAAGGTGATGACTGTGGAATCACAGCAAACTATCGTCGTCACCACGAAAAGCAGTTTTACGAGGAGCGGCTGCGGCCGGCGGCGATGTATCAAGTGAAGCAAGCACTGTACCATCATTATGCTGAATGGTGATTACAGACTCTCAGAGGCCTCGTCGCCTCGGGCCTGAACTTGTCTTATGAATGGAATCACCTCGCAAAAACGTACAACACAAGACGTTTCAAAGGGCTACATTGACCTCGTCGCCTCGGGCCTGAACTTGTATTATGAATGGGATCACCTCGCAAAAACGTACAACACAAGACGTTTCAAAGGGCTATATTGACTTTCGCTGAGGTAAGTATTAAGTACTAAGGGTGGTTTCACACAAGGGTGACGGAACAAAGATTGGAATTCTTCAAGTTTCACCAGGAAAGAGAGAAAAGTAGACAGTTTCATCGCCCACCTATTCACATATAGGGGCAGAACAGTAACATATTTTTTCGCCCACCTATTCATATATAGAGGCAGAACAGTAACACATTTTTTGTGGTGTCGCCGCCTTATGTGAAACATGGGGGCGGTGGACCTAGATTAAATATCATCCATTGTAAACCTTACAAATTCATTTACAATAGCATGTGAGGATCAGCATATTCAAAACGGAACATGAAGAAAACTAAAATTAATGTATCCACCTATATCCAAGGGTCATATACCATCATATACAAAACGTTCTATGCAACATTCAAGAATGACCACTCGGTTCACCATAATAATTTGGGTAAAACTAATCATTCTATGAAAGGATCAAATGACTAATACAAAATCATGTAGAACATAAATAGGAAATAACATAATTTGAAAATAAATTAGGTGGAACTTGAAGGAGAATCCATTTCTTGAAGGGCTTCACTTCCAAAGACTTGTTGCGTATGCATCTTTGCATTCTCCTTATACATGTTTCGAGCAAGGTTGTCTCTACGCTCTAAACTGACTCCGAGGTCATTTTCTACTACTTCATTGGTACATTGAGCACAATCCATGATTTCATCCACTTTAATTTCATCTGAGGTCATTTTTCTACTACTTCATTGGTACATTGAGCACAATCCATGATTTCATCCACTTTAATTTCATGTGTTGCTCCAAGCTCCATCATAGATTTTGCAGTTGCTCTTTGATGTTCATCCATATGTCCACCAGGAGTTATCAATTCTGCCTCAGCCTCTTGTACCCATTCCATGTCAAAAGATTCATTATGACAAATGCAAATGTTATGAAGTACAAGACATGCAGCGACAACATCAGATACATAATGTAAATCCATATCACACATTTTAAGCAAGATGCGAAATCTTGTTTTCAACATACCAAAAGCTCTCTCCACTAGCATTCTAGTGCTGGATTGAATGAAGTTCCAAAAATATTTAATGTGTGACAAGCCCTCTTTGCATCCGTTGAATGGAACTAGCATATATGGTCAAACCGGATATGCACAATCACCCACTAAACAATAACTTCCTAGCTCACCTCTTGCACATTTCTATCCTAGTTCACTTCTAGCAAAATTCAATGAATCATGCATTGACCTTGCCCATCCTACATCATAATTCCATATTAGAGATTTGGCACTAACAGTTAGTTGCAACTACATAAGGTATCCCTCTAATTGCCTCAAACTCATGGGCTAAGGTTTCAAGTCGACAACTTGAAGGCCATCTAATATATGTGTATTGAAGCGCTGATTTGACTATTGCTTTACAAAAAGAGTGTACAATTTCACAAGTTTTACTTGTTGCACACCCAAAGCTATCAGCAATGCTTAAAAGTCCATCCCTTGTGGCAAGTATAGTGAGTGTGATGGCTACTCTATCTTGAATAGGCACTGCATCTCGATAAGTTGTTGACTTTTCTTTTCATAAAAGGTCCAAGCCTTCCATAAAGATAGTGGAATGTATTCCTACTCACCCTAAGGCACCTCTTGAACATCTTCTCAGTATAACTACTCAAGAGGTAGTTTTGAAGAAATCCTTGCGGACATGGATAAGCCCATGCCTTCCTATGCCTATGCCCATTTCTACGATTTATAATCTTCCTAACACTCACAGCTCGTGCCATGCTTTCAGTGAAGTGGAACCATGCTTCTACTATGCTTTGGTTTCTATATGTGGATGATGTCTCGAGCAATTCACAAACTAGTATTGCACATACACATGCAAAAAACAAAGACATTTCATTTGACAAAGTCATATTCCTGCAAAACCAAAAAAATGAAAAACATTAGGGTGTGACATGACAATAAAGTTTCAATATACATAGACGTGCACACACATATCATAAACACATACATATAACATACACATAGCATGCACACATACATATAACATATATATAACATACACATATATACATGCACACATACATATAACATGCTTACATACACATAAATGCACACATACATATAAAATGCACACATACATATAACATACATATAACATACACATATATACATGCACACATACATATAACATGCCTACATACCCATAAATGGACACATACATATATGCACACATATATACATGCATACATACATACATGCACACATACATATAACATACACATAACGTGCATACATACATACATGAACACATATATACATGCACGCATACATATAACATACACATAACATGCACACATACATATAACATATACATATATACATGCACACATACATATAACATGCCCACATACATATAAATGCACACATACATATAATATGCACACATACATACATGCACACATGTATACATGCACACATACATTTAACATACACATAACATGCACACATACATATAACATACATATAACATACACATATATATATGCACACATACATATAACATGCCCACATACGCACGAATGCACACATACATACATGCACATATATATATATATGCATGCACACATACATACATGCACACATATATACATGCACACATACATACATGCATACATACATATAACATACACAAAACATGCACACATACATATAACATACACATAACATGCACATATACATATAACATACATATATATACATGCACACATACATATAACATGCCCACATACACATAAATGCACGCATACATATAATATGCACACATACACATAAATGCACACATAAAGCTTAAACATACATACATGCACACATACATATAACATGCCCACATACACATAAATTCACACATAAAGCTTCAACCTACATACATGCACACATACATACATGCACATTTACACATAAATGCATACATACATATAAATGCACACATAAAGCTTCAACATACATATATGCACACATAGATATATGCACGCATACATATATGCACACATACATATATATGGACATGCTTGAAAATAAACATGCATATTTCATTATGAACTTGAAATTAAATAAGACATAATAAGATTTAAAGAGCTAATATATCGAAAAAAGTCCTACATCATGATAAAATTCAAAGGGATAATACATCCAAAAAAGTCTTACATCATGATAAAAATCAAAGGGCTAATAGATCAAAAAAAGTCCTACAACATGACAAACTATCTATAATGACATCTACTCACTCCGCTTGTTGGTATTCAAGAATTCACACATAGTAGAGTGCAAATCTTGAATAGCACTTTGAGTCTTTCTCGATCTATAGAAAGAGACTCTTTCAAATGACCTAAAAGATCCTTGCCATTATTAGCCATATGAGCTAAAAACTCCTCATATTTAGGATCACAACGATGGTTAGAAGGTGTTGGAGCTTTGAGGTGTATCTTCATTTGGAGTGAGTTGCTCTTGCATAGCATCACCACTTGGAGAATTGTTGATATTTGAGGTGGAAGATGATGCATGGCTAATGGGCGTCAATAGCTCTAGAGTGGTAATATTCATCAACAATATCATACCACTTACAAGTATATTTCCTATCATTCCCTGATATAGAATTATGAACTTTATCTAATTGATATGCCGCTAAAACCTTTTGCCACTTTTTCCTACATCTTTCACTATCCTTGTCAAAGTCGGGGTATAATGATGCCAACTTTGTTGCAATCTTCACCCAAAGATTAACACCTTGTTTACATGGATTGTTGAACTCATTGTTCATCCTGCCTCTAACATGGATCAATTGATCCACCCAATGATCCTTCCACTTATAGTTTGTGTCATCGTCTTCCTCCAAATCTACCAAAGTTCTCTTGTTTGTAACTTTCATCCTCTTTGGTTGATCTTTGTCACCATTTGGCTCTCTCCTTGACTTGGATTTGACACCTCGTTGTTTTGATTTGGAAGGCTCTACGACTTTGGATGGATCCATTGAATTAGAAGGAGTTTCTATAGGGTTGTTGGCGTTAGAGATAGTTTGGGAAGTTGAGGAATGGTTTGGAGAGGGATGAATAGGAGAAGACCTAAAGATATTAAGACCATTCAACATGGCTTGAAAGCCATGAGATGGCATTTGAAATGAAGGGTGTGAGTAGAGATATAAGTTTGGAAAAGAAATAGATGTTTGAGAATAAAAAAAATGGTTCTTCTTCTTGAGAACCCAAGTCTTGTGAGCCATGAAAATCCATTATACATACCACAAAAACAAAAGATCAAAACATTAGAGCAATGAAACAATTCATAAGTGTAATAGTTCCCATGTATAAAAAATTTGAATCAAGTATACCTTTACTAGATGGTTAAGGTTTCTCTTTTAACCTGTAAGAAAAAAAAGGAAAACTTCAAAAACATTTCATTATATAAACATATGTAAATAAATGTACCTAAACAGGATGAAATAAATGTAGCAAATAATTGAACCTCACTTTAGAAATTCTCTCTACAATTCAAAACCTGAAATATATGCAAAGATATATATCGTTAGAGCAAGGCAAAATCATCTCAACTGAATCTAGTGGTAAATCTTTCATGCAGGCATGTGATTGATGAATAAAAAAGAAATAACTTCTACTGCTGGAATGGGCACACTCTAGAGAGAAGATGATATCAAAGAACCTCATAGGCTACTACTCGAATGGAGGCTAGACAGGTCACAGAAGTTGCTTCAAACTTCATAGGGATCCCAAGAACCTTAAAGATCCTACCATCTTCACTACTAGAATCCAGGGGGGCATACAGATGCCCCCTATTGGAAACAAAAGCGGGTCTTGTCACATATACGATGCTCATTGCCCAGATCGTTGCATAAGCGATGACTTCTTTTTTTATTAAAAAAAAGAATGGGTGTCATATAAATGATGAATAGCGTTGCTTGTGCAATGCTTTTTTAACGGTTACTATTAGCGTCTCTAATCAACGATGCTATTCGCGATGTTGGCACACTGCCTATGACTCTTGAACATCACTTCATACAAAAAAATTGATTTCTCCCAACACATTTGTGTCAAGATTGAGATGAGAGAGAGAGAGACCTACACATATCCACAAGGAGGACACAGAGAGAGAGAAAAGCGATGAGGTAAACACACATACACACACATACATGCACATTTACACACACACACATGCACATGCATACACACACATATATACACATACACACATATTTATATTATAAAATATATATATATATATATATATATATATATATATATATATAGTATGTATATATATATGTACACACACATATCTATATATATTTATATGTGTGTGTGTATGTATACTGTTATACATACATACATACATACATACACATACATACATACACATACATACATACACATACATATGCATACACTCATATACATGTGTACACATGCACATACATAGACATACATATACATACACATATGTGCATACATACATACATACATATGTGGATACATATACACATGTGCACATATGAAAACACATATACACACACTAGACATAAATTTGCATATACACACACATAGAGACATAGATACACACACATACACACACATGCATACATATGCATACATAATGCACATGCATATGCAAACATACATACTCACAAGCATACACACACATATACACCCACATACACATGTACACACATACACACCTTTGCATATACACCTACATACACATACACACACTTATACATAATTACATATACATACACACATATACATACACTCATATACACACATACACACATGCATATATAGATACACATGCATACACCTATGCACATGCCTATACATATATATATACACATACATAGATATACACACACATACATATGCATACATATACATATACACACATCAGGTCACATGGATACCTGCCGACAAACATATGCATATACTTACACACACATAGTTACATACATGTATATACCCGGACATGCACAAACCAATAGACACATAACTGTAGACATCAATTTACTTGCACGCACATACATATACATACACATATATGCATACATACACACACACATATATATATGCACACATATTTTTACATATCTTTATACACACAGATAGAGACACATACTCACACATACACATGCATACACTACACACATACATACATATGAAAACACACATACGCATACTAAACATAAATATGCATACACACATAGAGACACACGTACACACACACATGCATACATAATGCACATGCATATGCATACACACACATAAACACCCACATACACATATACACACATACGCACCTTCTCATATACACCTACATACACATACAGACCTTTGCATATGCACCTACATACACATACACACACATATATGTAATTACATATCCATACACACATATACATACATGCATATACACACACATACACACATACATAGACACATGCATATACACATACACATGCATATACACATGCACATGAATATACACATGCACATGCATACACATATACATATACATATACATATACATATACATATACATATACATATACATATACATATACATATACATATACATATACATATACATATACATATACATATACATATACATACATATACACACACATACATATGCTTACATGTACGTATACGCACATCACGTCACATGCTACCTAATGACAAACATTTCCATATACTTACACACACATTGTTATTGGTAACATACATGTATATACCCCGACATGCACAGACCCGCAGACATATAACTGTACACATAAATTTACATGCACACACATATATATGCATACACGTATATACATGCATACACACACACACATATATATATACACACATACTTTTACATATTTATATACACACAAATAGAGAAACATACTCACACATACACATGCACACACATATACATACACAGATACACACATATGAAAACACACATACACACACTAAACATAAATATGCATACACACACATAGAGACACACATACACACACACATACAAACACATGCATAATAATGCACATGTGTATGCATACATACATACATACATACATACATACATACATACATGCATACACACACATACACATATACATATACACATGCATATACATACACACATACATACACATGCATATACACATACGCATGCATACACAGTGCACACATACACATGCATACACAGTGCAAACATACACATGCATACACACATACATATACATGCATACATATATACACATACCTATACATGCATAACACATACATATATTGATTTCTAACCCATTTTGTTTTATATGTATAGATATGGATCCTAGTAGAGAGAGAAAGGCAAAACTTACTCTCATAAAAAGTCTTATGAGAGCAAGAGTTCTGCCTCATACCTTAGGGATCATCATGCACGAGTACTCAAAGATGCCCAATTATGAATTGGATTTTACGATCGAGATGCTTACCCAACGACTAGAGGAGGGCTCTTCTGTGGCTCCACATGCAGGAAGAGAACTATCTGCTCATAGGTATGTTTTTTTTACATAATTTTTTTAGCGATATTATAACACATATTTTTATTTATCTATTTTTAGGACACCTATACCACCTCCAGATCATGAGAGCATAGCACAGGTGCCTATGAGGACATGCATAGGCACCCGAGGGCTGGAGTGCGATATAGAACGAGAGGCCAATATAGTGTATATAGGGAATGGATTGGATTTCAAAAGAAGAATGTGAGAATTTTGTGACCCCTACCTGTGCCTTGCCCACTTGTAGTGGAAGTAAGTATAGGTTTTATATATAAATTAAAATAAATATATTATGATTTATTTACATGATTTTCTTTTTGGAGTGAGCATGATGAGAGGGATAAAAAATATGCACTTAGTTCACTTGAGGCAAAATTTGGGACTAGGTGGTCGCATAAGTGGTGTCTAAACGAGATCGCTCATCGTCGCCATAATGCATGGTATGCTTTGCTTTTATTTGTTATATTTATATGTGTAACTATATACACACACACATAATATACACTTAATATATATGCCTATATTTACATATATATTTATGCACATATGTACATATAGACACACATATACACACACATATATATACACAACCCTACATGCACATCACGTCACATGCATACATGTGTATGTGTGTATGTATATATCTATGTGTGGATATGTGTATGCATGTTTATGTATGTACATATGTATTTGAGAGAGAGAGAAAGGAGTGCAACCGAAGGACCTGATACACACGTACATGCATACACACACACATACACACACATACATGCACAATTCCACACACACATACATATGCATGCAAGCACACACATATACATGAATACACACATAGACACATACACATACTCACATACACATATACATAATCATATGTACACACACATATATGCACATACACATGCATACACACACACACACACATATATATATATATATATATATATATATATATATATATATATATATATATATATATATATATATATATATATATATATATATATATATATATATATATATATATATATATATATATCATGTTGGCTGCCTAAAAAGGAAGGGTTCATTGGTATTTTGTGTCTTATTTAAATTTCTCATAACTTATATGCTAAATGGATTGTCAGATGCCTAACTTCTAAAGATATTTGGTATCTGCTCATTAAAAGGAAGAATCATCTCTTTATTGTAAAAAATTATAAAGCTTCATTTAATAAACATTTATGGGATATAGTTGTTTCTCCCTAGTAATTGTGTCCTACTAGTAGCTTTTCAACCTAGTCCTGGATCAAGGTAAAAAATGATTAGCTTTGATTTGCAAGAGTCTCCTTGAAATGGGTGGATTACTATCAATCAAAGAGCACAAATGCTTTAACAATGGTTTAAGGAACTAGAAGTGCTTCTTCTAGGGAGATGAGCTAGTCTCTAATGAACAATTAAGAACTTTAACTAATTTATCTCATTCTTGTGTCAAGGTTCTTATCCAGTACAAGGGTTTGCTGGAGTACAAAAAGTCCTCATGCAAATTCAATTCCTTGAGAATTCATGAGGTGACTCAAGATATGCTGGACAAATTTAAAAGATGCAGAGGATCTATTTCCAAGATTACTGCCAAACTAAAAAAGAGGCGGCATGTGGAGTGGTCTAACTCACGATGGAAAAATAGTTCTAATTGTATTTGAGCCTTTGCTACTATGATCAAGAAAAATTTCCTTCTCCGTTTTGTTTGCTAAAAAAAAAGAGACAATAATTAAATTATCCATATAGGATAATCATAATATAAAACTAATTAGCTAGTCATATATCTCATTAGTGGATTCAAAATATGTGCTGAATTGATAGCTACGAGGATTATGGAGAGGAATAATTCTACAAGGAAAAAAGAAGAAGAATTCTTCAAGAAAAGTCCTATGCTGCTATCTTAGTGGTTGGGCCTCTCACCTCTTGAGGAGGGGGCGAGGGTTCAACCCCTGTTGGCAGCACTTGTGAAGAACATGTAAACCTTGAAATGATGTATCATGTGGCAGATATGCCACTGCATATTCTGCCCCATGGTAGTTGTGACCGCCATTCAAACCAGCTTTGTAAACCCCTGCTCTTGTGAGTTAAGGGGGTCCCATAGGTACTATGCCCTTCCTTTTACAGTTGCAATTTCAAAGTTAAAGCCCGGGGGAGTAAGCCTCGGCCGAACCTCCATTTGAAAAAAAAAATCCTTAAAAAAAAAAAACGAACTGAGAGTTGATATTCTTCAGGATTAGTAATAATAAATTCTACAAGATATAAGATATAAATCTCCTAATGATAAGAATGATGAGGAGATTCAATAAAATGGAGGATATTTTTAATTATAAAGGGATATGAAAATATGTCCATATGTTTTTGACTTTGCGTGCACGTCCACTTAGTCAACAGAATACCGTGTTTTTGACTTGGGGTGCACGTCCACTTAGTTAATGCTTTTTTGACTTGGGGTGCACGTCCACTTAGTCTTACTTTCTGATTGTATGGATCCGTTTTCATTTAATATTTGGTATATAATCTCCCAAAGATACGAATGAGGAAGTGATTCATTAATATAGTTGGAATTCGAATAATAAATGTAAGAGGCAAGCATAAGCATAAAGGGAGTCGTCTTAATAGGCAAGCTGAAATTATTTCTTATATTTTAATAGGTTTAATAGATTCATGAATTTGCGAGGTTTAATACGCAAGCCGAAACACTTGGAAATGACACACTTCCCATTGGAAACCCTCTAATATATAGCTCGAAGGCAAAGGGGGATAATTCAACTATGAAGGGACATGTGTACCTTCCATCACATGAGTGCCCAAGATGATCACATGGTTTCTTAGTTTAGCAAATCACATGACATCACATGTCTTCTAAAAGAAGATTGTTGGGTTGCAGGGTGTGTACCTATTTTCTCTTCTGTATAGGAACCCTCCCTCGCGCATAGAATGCATCTTTTGTGCATATTTTTTGGCTTGCACATGAGAAAAACCTCTAAGGAACTTTCTAAAATTTCTCCCCAATCAATCTTACTCCACGAGTGCTTCGTATACCTCTTTAGCTTCATAATGATGCATTTAGAACCACCAAGTCCTTTGGAGAATAAAGCACAATTGTTTGCATCAAAACACATAACTTGCATATGCAAGAAATGTGAAGAACCTTCTATTTTGGGACTAAAAGGTCTCAATATTATGCTCAGAGCTCATAATCTGGTATGAATTGACTAGAGAGCTTTTGGACACATCTAATTGAAGTGCATAGATAAGTAAATCAAGTTATTTCATCAATTTATCTATACCATACACTGATAAATGAATTTAACAAGTCAGGGGGGCCATCCCAACTTTTCACGATCTAGAAGGTATGAAGACATAGTCACCTTCCTTACTTCACATCTCAAGATATACTAGAGCTAACTTGATGAAAATGGATATACAAATAGAAGAAACTCCAAGCTAACTATCCCAAGTTAAAGTATACAAAATGAATGAGCACACATAGAGAAATTGATTCTATGAAATCATTGTAATGATGAAGATACGAGAGTGAACAGTAGACAGCAATGTACTTGAAGAAATGTATCAAAATGTATATGCTATTTAACATATGATACAAGCTAACTGTAATAGACTACACCTAGATAGGTTGCGCTCAATGTATGCTCCAGTTTGTAGCTCAATGCCTCTGAGAATGGCTCTCTCTACCTGTGAATAAAATCATGTCTATTTACACTCATAGTTTGAGATTGAATTTGAATTTTTTCTCACCTAAAAGTGATCCTACACTTTATGAACTTGATTCATTTGATTCTGTCACCAAAAAATTCATAAGTTCACTCTTCTAACTTCATGAGATTCCTTATTCTCTTGGATTTTTCAATTACCCAAAGTGAATACACTTAGATTGACAAGCATGAGTTCACATGAGGTTCTCTCTTGTGAGGGAATTGATGAATGTGTAGTCCTAAATCATTAGCAAAGCACTTAGGCTTGCTAATTGCACCAACAACTCCCTCTCAAGCCTAAGATGCTTGAGTCTTCAATTCTTCATGATCTCCTCCAATCCAATCATTGATTTGAACCTATTTAATTTGCTTCTATAGAAAGCCTTCGACATCATATCTACACATTGTTGATGTGCTGATACATATGAGAGTTGTATCTTCTTACTCATAATCTTCTCTCTGACATAATGGTAAGGAAATTCTATATGTTTAGTCCTCGCATGATAGATAGGGTTTGTAGTAAGATGTAATGAGCTAATATTGTCTCCAAATATATGTCGAGTTGAAGCATTCAACCCCAAATCTAAATATAGGGTTCTAATCCACATGGCTTCTTGTGTAGCACTTGCAAGTCCTCTATATTCAGCCTTTGTTGATGAAAGAGCAACTGTGGTTGCTTCTTTGAGGACCATGAGATCAACTCTGTACCTAAAAAACGAAGATAACCAGATGTGCTTCTCCTATCATCTTTAGAGCCTACCCAATCTACATCGAAAAAGAGTTTAACATCTATATCAGATGTAAAAGGATATTATAACACTTCATTGATTGTGACCTTCAAATACTTTAGGATTCTATCGGCTACATCCATGTGAGGCTTCCTTGGGGTGTGCATGAACTAATTGAGCACACTAAGTCCATAACAGATATCTACTCTAGTTAGAGTAGCATGATGTAGGCTTCCAACTAAACTTTGATAGCTAGTAACATCTTCAATTAGTTCACCTTCATGAGCACTTAACTTCATATTTACCTCCATGGGTGTATTTGCAACTCTTGTATTTTCCATATAAAAATATACTTCCTTTGGGTGAGGAATATACCTTTCTCTATATATACCACTTGCAATCCTAGGAAGTATGTGAGTATGCCAAGATCACTGATCTTGAACTCCTCCTTCATTTGAGCGTTGATCTTCTTGTTTCCATCTGCATCACTTCTTCTAATGATTATATCATCCACATATACACATAGATATATGAACTCTGAATGATTCCTCTTAGTGAAGAGGGAAGGATCTGCCTTGCTTACAATAAAATCTTTATCCTCTATGTAAGTGACAAGTCTATGATTCCAATCTCTAGGAGCTTGCTTCAAGCCATACAAGGCTTTCCTCAATCTACACACATATTCAAGGTAGTTTGACCCTCAAAACAAGGAGGTTGAGCCATGTACACTTCCTTTGAAATCCATCCATTTAGAAAAGCATTTTTAACATCCATTTGATATATCTTCTAATTCTTGGAAAATGCAAAACTCATGGGTACTCTAATTCTAGGCATTTTTGCCACAGGTGAGAATGTTTCTTCATAATCAATAGCTTTGGTTTGTACAAACCCTTTGGCTACAAGCCTTGCTTTGTACTTGTTAATTGAGCCATCAGAATTCTTCTTTACCCTATATATCCATCTTGAGCCAATGACCTTCATAGATGGTTTCTTGGGTACTAATTCCCAAGTTTGATTTTCTTGTAGTGATTCTATTTCTTCTTGAATGGAACTCCTCCATTCTGGCTTCTCCTTGGCTTCTTCATATGTGGATGGTTCTTTAGAGTGTGAGTCTTGTGCTATGTATATTGAATACTTAGTGACCAAAGAAGTATCATACCCATAGCTTTCTAGCTTCCTTTTCTCTCTAGTAGACCTTCTTATGGATTCTTAAGAGGATTCTGCCACATCCCTCAACTCCTACACTTTGGCTTTGCCTTTGGAGTTACAAGAATTGATTTCCCTTATAGGAGTTTGATCATCATCAGAATCACTTGATGCTTCAAGTGTAGGCTCATTCCCTTTTGATAATGTTGGAAGGTCTTCCTCTAGGTCATAGGGAAGTTTGATTTTCTTGCAATCATCTTCAAACCAAGTTTTGTTTTCATCAAACTCAACATCTCCACTTATAACAAAACCTTTATTGCTTGGACTGTATAGCCTATAACTTTGTGATTAAGTTCATCGCAAATAAAGATGCATTTCTTTGCCTTTGGATCTAATTGCATGGAATATGGTGTCATCCCATCCAATGCTTTTGATGGGAGTCTATTGAATCAACTATGTGGCTATAGATACAATCTCTATCCATAGGTAATTTGGTAACTTCTTTTCATTTAGCATTGACCTTGGAACCTCCATAATTGTCCTATTTCTTCTCTCTACCACTCCATTTTTCTCTGGAGTATACTGGATTGTGATTTCTCTTTTGATTCCTCTCTCTTGCAGATAGGTAATAAAATCATGGGAGAAATATTCCCCCCCTTCATCTGACCTTAGTCTCTTGAAGGTTTTCATTGTTTGATTTTCTCTAAGTGCTAGGTATTTCTTGAAATAGGAAAACACATAATCTTTATGCTTCATAATGTATAGTATTGTCCATCTGTGATGATCATCAATCAATGACACATAATACTTGGATCCGAGGATCGAATGCTCCTTGCTTAGTCCCCATACATTTGTATGAGCTAGTTCCAATATGTCTCCATGAATGTATCCATTCTTTGTGAATGGTTGTCTGTGTAACATACCAAATTGAGAAGCACTGCATTTGTAGATCATGTGTTTTTCATGTTGGTACATTTGGCAAGCCTTTATGCTTGACCAAATATTAAAGGTTTACTTCAAAAATTGGGAGTGACTATCCATAAGCCACATATGAACATCTCTTGTAAAATCCATGAGTTTAACTCAAGATAAATGTAAAAGGAAAGGTTTGAGAGAATCTTGTGACTTTACGAGTTGTACTTCATCCCAACTAAGTGGTTGGAATCAAATCAATTAGAATCCTAAAAGGTAGGATCACTTTTAGGTGGTAGATTCAAAATTCAAATTGAAGACACATCTATAAAAGACCCTGACTTTTAGTCGTGGGTAGTAGAGCAAGAAGAAGGACACATTGAGCTTTGATCTTGTGGTTACACTAAGCCCACACATGTATGAGTAAGCCTACATCATCTCCCTTGTATCATACATTCATAATAGTATACATTTGATTGAGTTTATGGAAGTCATTTGGTATCTAGTGTTGTTTGCTACTAAGTGTTCATTTCAGTGAATTTGTTTTGAGTAGTTCTCTACGAATACTTATCCAATTGATGTGCTTCAACTTTGGATATGTAGCTTCGACCTTCTAGTTTTGAGCTATCAATTTTCATGTCATTTGATTCAGTACTTTGTGAGATACATTGTCTACAAGTCACCTATTTGTGCTCACTCTCATCTTCCTTAAAAGTCAGGATTACACCCCTAACTTCTTAATGTGAATTCTCATTATATAATCATCCTAAATTAGTGACTATAGAAAACTTAGGACTCTAATTATCTACATCTAAAAGCTCTTGGGTCAATTGCAATCAATGAGTGAACACTGAGTGAATTATTGACCAAGATCAAGTCCCAAATAGCAAGTTTTTTGGAAGTCTCCAATCTTGAAAGCTATCTGTTTTGACATAACTATTTGAAGGTGGTGCTCCAAGGTATATTATGAATCCAAATTCATATTTGGGAAACTAAAGGTGTCTACTAAGGTACTCTGAAGCTACATTGGTAGGTGTCGAGCAGGATTTGTGCAGCACCACCTCATTTCTGGAGTGTATCCAACCATATCCTCACAATGGTATTAGAGCTATCATCAACTCAACATGGGGGATGGATTCCCATCATCAATTGACAAATTGGATCGAGGTAATTACTCTGCTTGGTCTATTAGAATGAAATCGTATCTACAAGGTAGAAATCTTTATGGTTACATATCTAGAGATTAGTTAATGCCAATACTCAAAAGAAAAGGGAAACCTACTCAAGAAGAACGGGAAAGTTTATCAACGTGGTGCTCAAAGGATGCATTGGCCAGGTCATATCTTCTCAACTCAGTTTCTGATTTCTTGCTTCCACACATTAAGAACTGTAAGACATCACAAGAAACTTGGAATGCACTTGAAACATTCTTTTCTTCAAGCAAGAGCAACAAAGAACCAACTATGGATGGAGTTCGCAACACTCAAAAAGATGTTCAAACAGAATGTGACTGATTATGTCACTAAAAATGAAGGATCTAGCTGATCAACTTGGAAGCATTGGATTATTCATTGAAGAGGAGCAAATTGTGAGACACGTAATCAATGGAATCAACGTAGATGATAAATCGGAAGCCTTCACCACAACAATGGATCTATACATGGACATGCAAGCAATGGATCTATACATGGACATGTAGGTACCTGACTTCAATACTCTAATGGGGCAACTATTCACTCATGAAGCCAAGCTTGTGAAGAATAATGACAACTCAAAAGGTAATCAATCCTCTACCCTATACACTGATAAGAACAAGAGTAAGAATAGTAAAGGTAAAGGCAAGAAATCTGTGATGAAGCTAGTACCTCCCAAGCTAACTTTGCAGGAAGAGGTAGGGTGTAAGGAATTGAACTCACAACCTCTTGATTAGGATTGTGATGGGCTAACCACTTGCCCCAAAAGCCATGGTTGAGGATTACTTCCTAATCCTCTCTCTTAGGGTGTAGTTCAACCATCTCCTATCTGTCAAGGGTGTGGTTCAACCATCTCCTACCTATCACTTTATTACATTCTTCCCCCTTTGGTTAATCATTGTCCTCAATGATCTACTATTGTATCCCTCTAGCCTCGGTGATCAACGAACTCCCTAGGTACCCTTGAATTGATGTCCTCAACCTCACACAGTTTCTTGAACCTTGTTCGCAACCTTGGTCTCTTGAACCCTTGCTCTCAACCTTGGTGTCTTGAACCTTCTTGTTTGCAACCTTGGTGTCTTGGGCCCTTGTTCTCAACCTTAATCTTGAACCTTGTTCTCACCCATGTTTGGTATCTTGAACCCTCAATCAAGTTCCACCCATGGTTTCCCAAGGGATTCACAGTTTCTAGCTATCTCATCAGATTTGGAAAGTTCATTCCGAGAGCTTTCCAATAGGTATATTGCATGTCTCAATCCGACCTACGGATTGAGATATACACTTCAATCTTTGTTAGGCTAACTTGTGAAAGCGACGTGCGCTACTTTGTACCCTTTCATATAGAGGATGCCCAAGCGCCTTTTTTAGAGGCCATTAGATCAATCCATCTTTCCCAAGCCTACTTCCTAGGCTCTGATACCAATGTAAGGAATCGAACTCACAACCTCTTGGTTAGGAATGTGATGGGCTAACCACTTGCCCCAAAATCCATGGTCAAGGATTACTTCCTAATCCTCTCTCTCTTAATGTCAGGAATTGAACTCACAATCTCTTGGTTAGGAATGTGATGGGCTAACCACTTGCCCCAAAAGCCATGGTTGAGGATTACTTTCTAATCCTCTCTCTTAGGGTGTAGTTCAACCATCTCCTTTCTGTCAAGGGTGTGGTTCAATCATCTCCTACCTATCACTTTATTACATAGGGGTACAAGAGGAAGACACAGAGGAGGTAGACAATCCAAGGGGAGATTCCAAAGCACCTCTCCATGTGCCATATATGGATTGACTAATCATACAACTCAGAATTGTTTCAGGAACCCTAGAAATTAGAGAAAAAGAGGCTTCAATAGAGGAAGCTATGGAAGAGGAAGATCAAACAATTTCAACAACTACAATAACTACAATAACCAAGGAGGCTATAGAGGAAGAAGAGACTACAACAATTACACTCAACAGCAGGCACAAGAGGACTCACTTTTGTTGATGGACATGACCATGAGGCAAGGTAAAGTAGATGAGCATGTGTTCTATATAGATTCTGGTTGTTCAAATCATGTAGCAGGAAATGTGGCATTGTTATCTGACTTGGAGGATCCAAGGAACAAGCATGAGGTACAGAGAGGAGATGACACAAGGCACTCATTTGAAAAGATTCGAAAGTTGAAGACTCTAGATGGAAATATGAATCTACTTAGCAAGGTATTGTATGTACCTACCATAAGCAAGAATTTGATAAGTGTCCGACAAATTGTAGAAGAAGGATTGCACATAAGGTTCACAAGAAATTGAGCATTTGTTGAAGATCCTCAACAAGGGTTCAAGAGGATAGCAAAGGGAGAAAAGATAGGTAGACTCTTTACACTTGAATTACAAGATACTAGAAATATAGCACGTTTTAATTAATAGGACCATTGTGGAAGCAGCAAGGTCCATGATTAATGAGAAACAATTACCCAACTATCTATGGGAAGAGGCTATGTCTACAACCACTTATCCCATCAACAGACTCCCATCTAAAGCATTGGATGGGATGACACCATATGCAGCTTGGAATGGAAGGAGACCTAGCCTAGATCATTGCAAAATATTTGGGTGCATAGCGTATGCACATGTTCCATCACAAATCAGAGGTAAAATGGATCCTAAGGCAGAGAAATGTGTGTTCATATGATATGATCTAAATAAAAAAGGGTACATGTTGTACAATCCAAGTACTAAAGGATTTATTGTTAGTAGAAACAACCTACTATAGCACTCTCCTCAACTGAAGCTGAATACAAAGGATTGGCAAATGCAACTCAAGAATCAATGTGGATCAAGACCCTATATATAGATTTAGGGTTGGATTTCGGCACTCCATATATATTTCGAGACAATATGAGTTCATTGCATCTAGCTGCTAATCCTATCTTTCATGATAGGACTAAGCATATCGAAGTCCATTATCACTTTGTTAGAGAAAATATTGCAAGCAAAGAAATACAATTGTCTTATGTATCTACACAGATGCAATGTGCAGACATGATGAACAAATCACTTGATGGAAGCAAATTGAACAGGTTCAAATCAATGATTGGTTTGCAGGAGATACTTATGGAATGAAGACTCAAGCATCTTAGGCTTGAGGGGGAGCTATTGGTACATTTTGCAAGCCTTGATGCTTGACCAAATATTGAAGGTTTACTTCACAAATTGGGAGTGACTATCCATAAGTCACATATGAACATCTCTTGTAAAATCCATCAGTTTAACTCAAGATAAATGTAAAAGGAAAGGTTTGAGAGAATCTCATGACTTTACGAGTTGTACTTCATACCAACTAATTGGTTGAAATCAAATCAATTAGAATCCTATAATGTGGGATCACTTTTAGGTGGCAAAGTCAAAATTGAAATTGAAGACACATCTATAAAAGACCATGACTTTTAGTCGTGGATAGTAGAGCACGAAGAATGACACATTGAGCTCTAAGCTTGTGGGCACACTAATCCCACACATGTATGAGTAAGCCTATATCATCTCCCTTGTATCATGCAGTTCTCTGCTAATAGTTATCCACTTGATGTGTTTGAACTTGGTATATGTAGCTTAGACCTTCTAGTCTTTAGGTATCAATTTTCGTATAATTTGAGCAGTACTTTAAGAGATATGTTCTCTCAAAGTCACCTATGTGTGCTCACTATCATCTTCCTAAAAAGTTGGGATTACACCCCTAACTTCTTAACATGATTTCTCATCAGATACTCATCCTAAATTAGTGAAATAACTTCCTATAGCAAGCTTAGGACTCTAATTAGTTATTTCTAAGATCTCTTGGGTCAATTGCAATTAGTGAGTAAGCACTGAGTGAATTACTAAGCAGGACCAAGTCCCAAAATAACAAGATTTTTAGAGGTCTCCAATCTTGAAATTTATCTGTTTTGACATAACTATTTGAAAGTGATGCTCCAAGGTACATTATGAATCCAAATGCACATTTGGGAATCTAAAGGTGTCTACTAAGGTACTTCGAAGCTACATTGGTAGGTGTAGAGAAGGATTTGTGCAGCACCACCTCATTTCTAGAGTGTATCCAACCATCCCCTCACAGTTTAGATATGTTTGGTGGACTAGGTACACTTTGATCCCTATTGATTTTCTTCAAATCTCTTTCACCTATGTGAGCTAACCTCTTGTGCCAAATTTCCAACTCTAATAGAGTTGGCTACCATAATTGAACAATACAATATTTTTGGTATCTTGGAGTTCAAATGTAAATAATCTCCCTGATTTTCCTCCTCTTGTTATCTTCTTGAATCCTTGGTGTGGATCCTCAACAAATGCTCTATTCTTTTTGAATCTAATACGCAATCCTTTCTCAACAATTTGACCTACATTTATGAGGTTTTTAGTAATAGTTGGTACATACAATACCTTGCTCAATAGGTTCGTATTACCATCTGACGTCTTCACATTGCCTGTCTTCTCCATTATATGCCTTGTGCCATCTCTTGTTTGGACTTCATGTATATTCCTTGGATCCTCCGAGTGTGAGAGTAGAGCTACATTCCCTGCTACATGATTTGAGGAACCTGAGTCTATATAGAATACATGTTCATCTATTTTACCTTGCTTCATGGTCATGTTCATTAGAAGTAATGAATCCTCTGGAGTTTGATCATTTGCATAGTTTTTGAAGTCTCTTCTTCCTTTGTATCCTCCTTGGTAATTGTTGTTATTGTATCAGTTGTTATTGTATCAGTTGTTATTGTATCCATTGTTGTTGTTGAATAGACCTCTTGAGCTTCCATAGCCTCCTCTATTGTAAACTTTTCCTCTTTGATTTCTAGGATTCCTAAAACAGTTCTTAGTAATGTGATTATTTACGCCATGTATGGCAAATGGGGAGGAGCTTTGAGTTCCCCCTACCTTGTCTTCCTCCTCTTGATCCTCTACCTCTACTTGCAAAGTTTGCTTGAGAGGTGTTGCCCTCATCATCAGACTTTTGCCTTTTGCCTTTGCTATCTTTGTTCTTGTTCTTATCTATATAGGGGGAAGATGATTGATTACCTTTTGAGTTGTCTCCATTATTCATAAACTTTGCCTCATGTGTGAAAAATTGTCCTGTGAGGGTGTTGAAATAAAAAACCTGCATGTCCATGTAGAGGTCCATGGCTATGGTGAAAGCTTCCCATTTTTCATCTCCCTTTATTCCATTGACCACTTGCCTTACTATTTGCTCTTCATGAATGATTTCTCCAATGCTTCCAAGTTGGTCTGCTATGCCCTTCATTTTGGTGACAAAATCAATCATGGTTTGCTTGGGCATCTTCATGAGTGTGGTGAATTCAATCCAGAGTTGATTCTATCTTGCCTTGGTACTTGATGAGAAGAATGCTTCAAGAGCATGTCAAGTCTCTTATGAAGACTTGAAACTCCTGATGTGTGGAAGTAAAAAATCAAAGATTGATTTTAGAATATATGACCTTGCTAGAACATCCCTTGAACACCATGTGTTAAACCTCTCTTGTTATTCTTGAGTTGGTTGGCCTTTACCAGGTAGTGATGCCAATGACATCAAACAGATCAAGCACCTAATGATGCAGGAGTTCAAAATCAGTGATATAGGATCACTAAAGTATTTTCTTGGACTTGAAATAGTCTATACAAATTTTGGAATTTAAAAGAAAGTATGTGCAGGACATGTTGAAGAAGATTCACTTGGAGAATGCCAAGATAGCTAGCATTCCTATGGAGGTCAACCAAAAATTAAGTGCTCATGAAGGTGATTTGCTTGAAGACATTAGAGGATATCAAAGCATACTAGGAAGCCTAAACTATGCAACATTGAAAAGGATTGATATTGCTTATGGAGTAAGTGTCTTAAGTCAATTTATGCACAAACCTAAAGCACCTCACTTGGAAGCTTCCAAAAGGATTTTGAAGTATCTCATGGGTAATCAAAATCAAGGAGTATACTTTCCATATACTTCAGATTTGCTAAGCATATAGAAGTTCACTATCACTATGTGAGAAAGAAGCTATTGAGCAAGGAGATTCAACTTGCATATGTGTCCATTAATATGTAATGTGTAGACTTATTGACCAAAGCACTTGATGGTACTAAACTTTGCGAGTTTAAAGCTATGATTGGATTTCCGGACATTCAAGAGGACTGATGAAGAAGACCAAGCCAAGATGTTTGGCTTGAGGGGGAGCTGTTAGTGTAAATGCCAAGCCTTCACACTTGGCTAAGCATTAAACGAGTTTTTTTTTGTGCAAACATTCGAAGGATCATATGAACCATGGCTTATGAATTTTTACCATTAACCATTGTAAAAGTTTTTTGACTTGGAGGAATCTTGTAATGGTGCTAAAATCGTGGAGTTAGGAGAACTTTATGGTATGAGTTTTCTCATGAGAGAATATCTCCCCATTTAGAGGAATAACTTTTAGGTGGAAGTTCATTTGAATTTCGAAAATTCAATCTTAAAGAAAGCATCTATGAATGTACTTAGAAATCGTGCGGCCAAATACACTCCCTTTGATAGCCATTCATTGATCACTTGTAGAGGTTGAGTAGCACACTTCATTGCTCCTCATCTCACTATCATTTGGCATCATTTCTTTGCCAATGATGTTGTAAAATCATGTTCCATAATACATATACATCATTAAGCATCTCTGTTGGTTTCTCTTCCATTGTCACTCAAAACAGTGTACTTGTCTTGCTCATATCTCAATGATTTCTCCATCGTTTTTGATTTTATATAGCTCATTGGAACCAGCAAAAAGTCTACTACAAGCTATCAAAGTCTGAAGAAGTTTCATTCAAAAAATTGGGAGAAAATCATCTTGAAGTGGTCACTAGTCATTCCCTACACATCTCCTAAAATATCGAGGGTAAGCTTCTACTTGCTAAAGACATTGCTCAGTGTGTAGTCTAGCATTTTAAGTGATTCAACTTGGAATCATTAGCTCTCTAAGCTAGTTAGATAACCTTAAAAGGAATTTTTCTAATTGCTATTGTAATGTGAGTATTGAACAAAACTTCTAGCAGGTGTCAAGACCAAAATAAAAACTTTTTGGTCATTAGCTAGTTGCAAAGTTATTTATTTAGTGTCATCAGAAAGCTAAAGAGGCCTACAACACAACTCTTAAGTAAAATGGGGTAGGTACAAAGCAAGGATTAGCAGTACCAACTCATTTCTTGAGGTGTCCATCCATCTTTCCCAACAACTGCCACTCCATATTGCTCTAGAGTGTACCTTGAGTAACTTCTCTTTTGATTCCCCTCTCTTGAAGGAAAGAATAAATTCATGGGAGAAGTATTCTCCCCCTCCATTTGACCTTAGCCTTTTTAGAGTTTTTCCTGTTTGATTCTCTACAAGAGCTAAATACTTTTTGAAGCATAAAAAAACTTCATCCTTGTGTTTCATAAAATATAGTATAGTTTATCTACTGCAATCATCAATGAAGGAGACAAAATACCTTGATCTAGATATTGAATCATCCTTGCAAGGTCCCCATACATCTGTATGAACCAGGTCCAAGAGATCTCCATGCATATATCCTTTCTTCATAAATGATAACATGTGAGACTTTCCAAATTGACATGCACTACACTTATAATTCATCTATTGCTTTGACAAATTAGGAAGTCCAAGTACACTTTGGTACCTGCAAATTTGCTTTAATGATCTTTCACCAATATGTGCTAACCTCTTGTGCCATACTTCCAATTTTGTGAGTGTTTGACTACCATAGTTAAAGAGAGAAATGTTCTTTGTGTCTTGTAATTCAAATGTGAATAATCTACCTGTTGAGGCTAAGCAATCTATTGGGAGTTATTTCATAAAAAATGATTGAACATATTAAGAGAAATTAATTTAGCAAGTCACATAGGTAATCCCAACTTTTTAGGAAGTAGAAGATGCAAAGACATAGGTGATTTCTAAGGAATATTTCTCACAACTGAGAAAGCCAAATACAATAAAACTTTCAAAGTTCATAGTAGACGTAAAGGGCTAACATTACCAAGTTAAATCATTGAAAATGATGCACCATGCTTAGAGAAATCATCTCTGCAGTGTGACTGAAAGATTGAGATTTATGATAGTGAACAGTTCACTCACATAGACATGAAGATATGGTCACAAATGATCATGAAATCAAATGTATATTCAATGGAAATTACAATGGACTTAGTGGTACATATGTGTGCCTTGAGATCACAATCTGATATGAAAAGAAGCTCGACTAATGTGTTTGTTGATCCCATGACTAAATCATATGTATATATAGTGAGTATTGGAGCCAAGATTTAAATTTGAAATCTTGCTGAGCTAAATCACTTTTCCTCATTCTTAGTGATTGACTCTCAACTAACTTGGTCACGAATTTTTAGCTTTCCTTTTCCTCCTCCTCAAGTGGATTCAATCACTTTTGATTCTTCAACTTTTACATAAGGTAAATGCTCAAAGAGTTACAAGGGTGAGTTCATAAGTGAACTTCTCACATCTTTAATATGGGCTTCAAGTATAGCATAAGTTTCTATGAGATTTGAAGACTTAAGCCAATACTTAGACTTACCATGTACTTGCTCCAACAAAATCCCCTAGGTATTGCCACTAAAAGAAATTCTTGCCTTATAAATATGTTATCCATCTACTAGGGGTTGTGCTAATCTCTGGAATCAATGTGACTTAGAACAAATGTGTTTGGTTTGTCCTTTTGGTGGGTCTTCAATGGGCATAGGACCTTTGAACCCTTGGAACTCTAGGGGTAGGAGTGATGGATGTTTCTCCACTAGAAGATGTTGAAAGTCCACCATGTGGGCAGCAGGGCCTGCCCTTAATGATTCTCCTATCTGCACGATGATTCAAGGTGCTTGTGCAAAAATTTGCTACAAAATGGAAACACATTAGCATGGAAAAAAATCCTGATCCCAGCATGGTGAGACTGCAATCCCTTTCCAATACTGATATGTTTCCCAAGTAGCCTTGTGACATGCCATGAATTGATGATGTCTTGGTGCCTAATGCTAGTGACTACACTTCCTACATGCATACTTTGGATAGTGCATACATTCTGATGCATCATTGATGTCATCATCTTTTGCTATAGGATATTGAAAAATGATTATTACAAAGTTGGTGGGTTAGCATGGATGTCAGTGGGTAATTACAAAGATAAGGGTTATGTGATTGTCTTTTTACATTAGAAGTTAGTGGAGAGATGTGGTTCTAGGGCCGTTTAGGCACCATTTCCAAGTGGTTAGTGAGGGTAGATTTTAAGGACGTTAAGAACAATGGGTTGAGATGGAAGTGAAAAAGGAGAGAAGTGATGGGGTTTTTTGGAAACTGAGAGTACAAGGCCTAACTTTGGCTTGGGGTTGTGGTCTTGGAAATCGTGGATGACATGGTTGGCTCCACTTTATCTTCGGCCCTAGTTTTTGAGGAGATGGAGTAGTTGTTGGTTGCTCACCCTTGGGTATCCAAATCTGCTTTCTACATGGAGGGAAAGGATATTTGTGCCATTTCCAAGGCATGGTATGAGTTGACCTTTGACTTTGGTGTTTGGGCTTTGGTTGAGTCTTTGATGGTGATGGGTGAGAGGTCAATTGGAAACTTTGCTTTGGAAAAGAAAGGAGGTACAATACTTGCATGACTTATGAAAGAAGTTGGAGAACCTTGGAGAGACTTGGAAAGGCTTGGAAAGTTGAGTTGTCGAGTGGTGAAGATGGTCCATCAAACCAACATAGGAACAAACCTAGCACTTTGGATATGTAAAATAAACCTTTTAGGCTTGTGGTTAGTGCAATAAAACCCAAAAGGTACTTTGGAACATCAACAAGAACAAGTTGATGCAAAAGAGATAACATGCACCTTGATTAGCTCACAAAAACCTTCTAAAAATGGATGGAAGTTGTGACTTCAAACATTGAGAGCAGCGAACACAATTTCAATTGGAAAAATTCCTCTTAAGGGAGTGTAATAAATAAGTTTGGCTTGATAAAATGCATAAAATCCCTAATTTATATCAATTAATGAAGGAGAAATCACCTTAACACTCATTGGGTGTCATCCTAATTTTTTAGGGATGTGTAGACAATGACCCCCAAACTGTAAAACTCAAATTTCTCTGAAATTACAAAGCTAAATGACTTGAAACTTTATAGACATAAAATAGAAGTTTTTATCTTTCCAATAAATGCTTAAACACTTGATTTGAAGCTTTGTATAGAGATCAAAAACCTCTACAAGTTGAGTGAGTCTAAGGAAGAAGGACTAGAGCATAGAAGTGGCACCAAGCAATGATCAAAGAGTATATGTATTGCTTCAACTCAATACTCTAATTAATGTAAACATGTTTTGGAGTCTTTATATAAAATCTTGAGGATATGACCACACCTTTTCTTCATGAATTTGAATTCAAAATTAGGCACGCTTGGTAGTTTAGATTGATTGGAATCTTTTGCTACAATCTAGGAAAAGAGAAAGTTGAAGTCATATCTACCTCTTGATTGATTGATTGAGAATCAATCTCAACCACTTCTAACTCGTGGCTTTTAGGCCTTTTAGTATTTCTTTTTACAAAGTTAAATACCTTGAACCTTACAAGAAAGGATCATAAGTAATCAACCAATTAATACAAAGAAATAATGTGCACATAAGTGCTATTCTTCAAGGTACATATATGGGTAGATGGTGCCATATCATCCAAATGATGGATTTTATGTAGAGCATATCCACCTCAAGCATAATGAAAGCTTGATGTTCCAACAGCTCCGTCTCAAGCTAAACTATGCTTGAGTCTTCATTCTCTAATAGGTTGGATACCTACCATAGCTTTCAATCTACAAAACTTTATCCCATCAAGTGCCTTCGTTATCATGTCTGTTATATGCTTCTTAAAATGTTAATTTCCTTTGCCATAAGCTTCTCTCTTACAAAGTGGTAATGGAATTCTATGTGCTTTGTCCTTGCATGAAAAATTGGATTTGCAGCTAGATGCATGGAACTTACATTATCTCCGAGTAAGTGAGGTTTGGAACTTACAAGTTCCAAATCTGAGTACAACTCCTTGAGCCATAATGCTTCTTGAGTTGCAATAGTTAGACCTCTATATTCCACTTTAGTTGAAGACAAATCAACTATTGGTTGCTTCTTAGAACTCCATGACACCAATTTTGAACTTCCAAATGCTAAGTATCTAGAGGTACCTCTTCTATCATCCTTTGCTCTTGCCCAATCTACATGTGAATAGATTTTGATATCCAAATCTAAAGAGTAAGGATAATAGATACCTCCACTAAGTGTCCTTTTGAGATATTTGAGTACTCTCTTTGCGGCATTCATGTGAGGCCTTCTAGGTGAGTGCATGAATTGACTAAGCACTCCCACACTATATGATATGTCTCGTCTTGTGTGAGTAGCATATATCAAGCTACCAACTAAGCTTTGATACTTGTTAGGATCATTAATCTGCTCACCTTCATAAACACTTAGTTTATGGTTCAACTCCAAAGGTGTACCTCCAAGCTAATGTGTGATTTCATGCATTAGGGTTTACACTGACCAGATTCAGTATAGTCAGATGAGTCAAAAATGTAAAGGCATGAGCCTCTAGTGTTTGACTTAATCCCCACCTCAAATAGGATAGAAGGTAATGGCAGCACCGATACGGTCACGAAAAGAAGATCACAATGGAAGTGAAGCTCTATCCTCAATAGATTTTCAATTGTATGAGAAGGCCCAACAAATAACCTACCATGCTTAGCAGCCCTCGAGAGCACAGCAAGTAAGTGATGCAAACACCACCTCAAACATTCTATCAAAGATTCTAGCAAATCATGGCAAGGGATGCTAGACACTTCTTTGTGAAATGGGAGAGAGAGAGATTACTCTATCGAGTAGAGAAGAACGTCCTCATCAAACTTGCCAAAAATAGAGAAGAAGGGATGTGTTGTGCTTCCCTCATGGAGTAGGAAATGAATGAGGGGAAACTTCACGCTATAATACTCTGGTCAGTTAGCACCCAGAACCCCAAAAGTGGAGTGAATAGGTACCAAGTTTGATCTACCAAGCTTGAGGACTCAGAGAGCATGCTCAACCTTTGGGAATTGAAACATCAAATGTGCAAGAAGAGCTCAATCCAAAACCTTGCACCTAACCCATTACCGATCAAGATCCAATAGCTTCAATGAGAGGAGTATGAAGAGAACTAGCAGGGAGGAGAGGAGCATGAACCACAACACATGCTGAGAGGAATCACTTGCACATCCATGTTCAACATGAGAGTTAGAGAGCATAGTTGAGTCTAGGATAGAGACGAGGGAGGTTGCAGAGTACACCTTGCCTCCATATGGACAACAACACAAGGTGCTTGGAGATTGTGTAGCAATGGAAGGAGATGTAAGGG
Organism: Ceratopteris richardii; assembly: GCA_020310875.1. Taxonomy (NCBI): domain Eukaryota; kingdom Viridiplantae; phylum Streptophyta; class Polypodiopsida; order Polypodiales; family Pteridaceae; genus Ceratopteris; species Ceratopteris richardii. The sequence goes on from CM035414.1 coordinate 175,211,458, forward strand.
GGAGCCCAATATTATCCCCTTGTGACACAGTTGGCTCGATATGTAGGGAGAGCAAAGGGAACCCCCTTGGGAGGGAAAGAGAAAATGAAAGGTAAGAACCGGATATTCTTCCTCCCCCAACCAAGTAGTCATATGTGATACTTGAGTAAAGATGGACAGAGGGATGAGTAAAGAATCTCTCCCCAACAAACAAGAATAGTCGTATGCCAATACTATAATTGAGGTCAAAGATGGGCAAAATGAATGCTCCACCCCAACCCCCAAATTTGTGTACCACCAATTGCTAATGAAACCAAGGAGCTTCCCTCCACCAACTTAAATTCTTGTAGAGGAGTACCTCATGAAGGAGCAAAAGAATTTTTGAGTATTCAAAGTTTGGGTATGGATTTCCTAAACATGGAGTTTTTAGCTATTTGAGTTCCTTTTTCTTTTTTGGGTTTTCATAAACTGGAGAGAGGGTAGGGAAAAGAGAGAGAGTTACCCACCCCCCTTTCCAAGGCAGTCACTAAAATAGAGGTGACAAAGCTAGATAGAGATGCCCATTTTATGTGTGTGCAGAGGTGTGTCTATGTGTGTGAGAGAGAGAAGGGTGTTTAAGGGGGGGTTTTGCTTCAACAACAAGAATGAACACAGACTACACTACAAAAACAAAAATGGGGTGATTATGATGAACTAATGGTCCAAGAGAAGGGTGCAAATGACATGCAAGCACTCAAACCTATGGAAATAAGTAGAAAAATTTGTAAATGAGCATTTTACCACACACTCTTGAGCTCTCCAAGTGATGAAAGGTTGTTCTCCTCGACAATGGTGCCAAAATTGTTGTTGTAGTATGAACAAGGAGAGCTATGACCCACACCACCTTGCATAGAAGCAATAGGAAATATCAAGAAGGATTCTTCTTTCATCCAACCAACCCCCCATCATGCTCAAGCCATTGGCCAACTGTTCCCAGCAATGCCACAAACCCTTGAGGACATGGAGTAGAAGGTCATCAAGGATCCTAGTCCACAAATAAAAAATACAAGAAATGCAACACATTCTACTCACACACAAGGAGAGACAAGCATGCACACACACCACTCTCACTCACAGACACAAATATACACAAGTTCACATAGTCTTAAAAAGTAGAGAGTTCTTCCCTTCATTTCTAAACGATATGTACATGGAGCTCACATGAACCAAAGGCTCCCTTTTCCAAAAATGAGCTTTTTTATTTATAAGCCAAGATCTTTTCCTCATGTTCTGTAAATGTTGGTGCAAATGCCTAGCCTTCACACTTGGCTAGGCACTGAAGAAGCTATGTGCAAACATTTGGTGGACCACATGAACCATTGGTTATGATTTTTTACCAATAACTTTTCTAAAACTCATTTGACTTGGAGGAATATTGTAAGTCCACATATTTTGTGGATTTTGGAGAACTAAATGCTACAAATCGCACTTTGTAGAATCATTCCTAACTTAGAGGAACACTTTTAGGTGGATCTCTATTTGAATTTCAAATTCAAAATTGAAGAAAGTCACTATAAAAGAGACTTGTAGTCTCACGGCTAAATGAGCCCCCCATTATTGAGCTTATTGCCAATCATTAGTATATGTTGAGTGGCTTACACCTAGCCTACTCTCATCACTATCATTGAGCATCATATTCATGTCAATGATCATGTATAACATTGTTCCATAATACATTACATTATTGATCACATCTGTCTTCTTCTTTGCTATGTATACTCAGAACAGTGTACTTGTGATTATCATATTTCACTGATCTCTCCATCCTTTTTCATGTTCAATATCTTGTTGGAACCAGCTCAAAGTCTACTACAAGCTCCTTAAGGTTTCAAAGGAGTTGCTTCAGCCAATTGGGAGAAAATGGCCTCGACATACTCATTGGTCATTCTCTGCATAGCTCCTAAAAAATCAGGGGTAATGTCAGGGGAGCACTAAATTGTGTTCTTTGACTACAGTAGACAAGATTTTCGAAATACACTTATGATTACAAGAACACCCACGTAGGGAAAATGATACAAGAATATGTGACTGATACAAGATGTCCCACAACCCGGGACCAATAGGTATGGAAAACTGGACTAGAGATGATACAGGAGATCCCACAACCCGGGATCATAAGTATGAGACAAGATATCTAGATTACAAGAACTCCCTTCTGGGAGATGAACTGGATACACGAAAGAACTCGATAGGATCTCGTACTACGAGATTACAAGGGGACAAGATAGGATGTCCAAGAACTAGACTAGAACAAGGAACAAGACAAGAACTAGAACTGGAACTTGAAGAGTACTTACTTGGCGGCCACGACTCCTTGAGCTCCCAAGACTGGTATTGGCAAGACTAATTATGAATGTGGCCAACCCCTCCTTATATAGGTTTTCCAAGGGTGGTTCTAGGGCGGTTACGAATTGATGATGTCATCGATGATGTCATCAACTCGAAGCATGGTCTCTAGATGTCAGAATCAAGCAAGAAGACAGTCGTTATTAGGGTTTTGGCACATTTTGGATGCAATGGAAGCATTAGTTTCCCCTAATTCTGAATCCATCATGAGAAACATAAATTGACATGGAATCTAAGGTTCAAGATGGTTTCCTTTGTCCATGACATCACCTCCCCCTCAAGCGACGAGTCCCACGAGGAGCGGCCATGTTCTCTAGCTTGGGTTTCATTGGATTCTTCCTATGGAACTCATGAACCTTGATTTTTTCTATTTGAAATATTTCAGTAAGCTCACAAGTACGATCACTGACACCATACCTTTTCCAACGACTAAAGTGTTCCAATCCTCCTCGAGAGATTCTTGAATCCAAGACAGGATCAACCTCAAATTCTTCATGATCCTTAATCTTGATAGGTGGTGAAAGTCTGGGTCTCCCTTGAGCTTCCTTGGGTTCATCATGCAATAGATCCTTTGAGCTTCTAGTGGTATGTTGTGGTGTCTCCAAGATCTTTGATGGAGAGCCTTGAGTAATCACATCTTCTTGATTGAACATGAACTCCTTGTCCTTTACCTTTTGATTATCTTCACAATGTGTATGCCCCATATCAATTGTAATGACTCCTTGGGCTTCAAAGGTTCTTGATTCGGATTCTTGAGGAACATTGTCTTGATTATTCAACCCTTCTAGCTCTTGGGATTGACTTTCTTTAAATAATTGGTTCTCACATTGAACTGCTTGATTGATAACATCCTCCAAGGTATTTGCTTGAGGCATGGATTGCAAGAGATATTTGACTTCAGGATTGAGGCCACTTCGAAATTGATTAACCATGTAGTCTTCTTGATATGTAGTTCCACGAAACAACAAGGCATAACTCGAAATTGATTGATCATCTTGTCATAGCAATCTTTTCATCTCTTGGACATGCTCGATCATGTCCTTTATGGTAGATTGGATCTTCTTGCATAGGGAATCCATGGTACCTGGTCTTGATGAAGGTAGTCTTGCCAAAATGTCAGGGGAGCACTAGATTGTGCTCCTGACTACAGTAGACAAGATTTCCGAAATACACTTATGATTACAAGAACACCCACGTAGGGAAAATGATACAAGAATATGTGACTGATACAAGATGTCCCACAACCCCAGACCAATAGGTATGGAAAACTGGACTAGAGATGATACATGAGATCCCACAACCTGGGATCGTAAGTATGAGACAAGATATCTAGATTACAAGAACTCCCTTCTGGGAGATGAACTGGATACACGAAAGAACTTGACAGGATCTCGTACTACGAGATTACAAGGGGACAAGATAGGATGTCTGTTGGAACTGAAGGACTCACCAGGCAAGGAAGCTTACGAAGGGAGTCAGAGAGAAGAGAAAGTACAAGCAGACAGAGTAGTCAACGACAATCTGGCAAGTAGGCCAATATTTTTTCAAGACACTAACGCATATAAAAGAGGTGGACACACAAGGAGAAGGAGCAAGTAGGGAGCTCCAGGAAATGTATGTCAAAATGTTAATAGAAACCCCTATAAAAATAGTGATTTTCATCACTAAAAACGGTATTGTAAATACCATTTCATATTTTTGTAGCTCCATTTTGTGCAAGCCAAGGAGTCCTTGAGCTTGAGGAGCTTTAGAAGTACCTACCTATCAGTTTTCACATTTTTTAGACTTTGTTTGAACCTCCAAATAGGGTGCAGAACCTAATTTTTAACTAGGCCGGACACTAGGTCTGGACACGGCCAAAACCTAGTCAAAAACTATAAATAGAGCTAGAGAGCTCATTTTTGAGGTTAGCTTGTAGTTGATTTGAACTTGTATGAGCTTTTTGAAAGTAATCTAAAGAACTCCATTGCTTCTCACTCTTTGTCTTGCCTTGTGTGCGCGTGTGTGTGTATGTGTGTGCATGTTTGTGTGCTTCTCACTCACGCACTTGTGCCTTCACTTGCTCGAGGTCATCATACCATCCTCACGTCTTCCCGGATTGACATTAAAGGAGGTTCTACTCATCACTGAGCTACACCAAATTTTGGCGCCATTGCTGGGGAACGAGCTTTGAGGACGAGCATGTGATGGTAAGACGTAGATTTGAGACGTTGGCGTTGTAGGTAATTTCTTCACTCTTCTTATTTTTCTCTTTCTTACCTCACCACCATTATCACCATCATCATCATCACCATCTCCCACCTCCATCTCCATCATCGCGAAAATTTTCAGTTTTGATCTTATCACCTTCTCCATTCCATTTCCCTCATTCCACTTGTGAGAGAGAGCGAGAGAGCAATATTGTGTGCATTGCTTTTGCATGTTCGTTGAGTTTTCTTGCAGGATCCAGCTGTATCATCCCCTCCAGCACGCTGCGCAGGTATGGAAAAACTCAGAAACTGTCTCTGTGTCGTCGACCTCTGTCGATCACGATCGACAGAAAATTCGACCAATTGGTAAAACTAAGTGCACCACTAGGACAAGCACAAAGAGCACATTCCATATCACTAAACAAAATTGGAAAATTCCGTGTTTCTCTGTCAATCGCAATTGACACCATCGATCACGATTGGCAGCCATGATCGACAACATCTGTCAATCACGACCAACAGACCTGTCGATCGCGATCGACAGACGCCACGACTGACTGACTGCCACGTAGGACCCTGTCAATCGCGATTGACACCATCGACAGCCAGGACCGATACCTCTGTCAGTCGCGATTGATCGCAATCGACAGCCACGACCGACACCTCTATCAGTCGCGATTGACACCGTCGATCGCAACCGACTGAATTTTGGTGATTGACTGAATTTTTCGCGTAGCCACGTGTCCATCGCGACGGACACAGCCCCGATCGACTGAATTTACGGTGGAAATCCCGGAAAACATGTCGATCGCGATTGACACTGTCGATCGCGATTGACGTGTCGATCGCGACCGACAGGCCCCGACGGACACCTCTGTCAATCGCAATTGACAGACCTGTCGATCGCGATTCACAGGCTTTTCGGCCAAAAAATTAGGGTTTTTATTCCAAGTTTTGGGGATAGTTTTTGGGCATATTGGTCTAGCAATTAGTGATTTGTGAGGTCCCTACACATGTACTCTTGAGAAAAATCCTGTGATCTGTTAGTCTGCTTGAACCCTGTTTTAGCACTAGAACCCTGAACTGTCATAACTTTCTCATACGAAATCCATTTGCTGTGATTCTTGTTTTGTTGGATTATTAGGTAGGGTATTTTGAAGTTGACCATCCCCGGGGTAGGAAAGCTGAAGGGTCCTTGGGATTGTTTTCCATAAAGGCAAAGGGGATTTGGCCTGTGAATTACATGCATGAAAGTGACCTGTCTGTCATTTGAATTTAAGTCTTGAGCTAATTTTGGGACTTTCACAGGTCCATTGAGAGCAATTGAGAGCATCCAAAGCAAGGGTTTCTTTGCAAGCTTGAGACCCGGGTTCTTGAGCATCATAAAGCAAGGGATCAACAAGAAAGGTCGGAATATTCTCAACTCCCTTTGTCAATTCCTAGCTTAGGCTAAGTTCGAGTAGTGCTAGGAGTAAGTCAGGACACGATAGGCACGAGACAAGTCAAAGACTATCTAAAAAATCAAGTTCAAGACAAGGGCTAACTTGTGTGTGATCGATAACTTTAAAGGAAAAGAATTTAACGTGGAACGATCAACTTAAAGTACGAAAAATACTCACGTATTCCTGACGATGCGATATCAGACAAGATCATAAACACGATAACACACTAAAAAAGAATCAAGTGACTGACACCAATTGATCGGCAACGAGGTTGTACTTTGGGCAAAAATTGAGCTACTTAAATAGGCATATGAACCTTAGATCAGGACGACATCTAGTAAGAGATAGACAAAGTCTTAGGTCTTCAGAGGCCAGCATTAATCATACTGCTAAGTCTTGGGCCCAGCAGTTGAGCCACCACTCGCATTACCCTAGCTCTGAGACTAGTGAATCAGAGATGTCTCAAGGCTTCACTTGTGCCTTCACTTGCTCGAGGTCATCATACCATCCTCACGTCTTCCCGGATTGACATTAAAGGAGGTTCTACTCATCACTGAGCTACACCAAATTTTGGCGCCGTTGCCGGGGAACGAGCTTTGAGGACGAGCATGTGATGGTAAGACGTAGATTTGAGACGTTGGCATTGTAGGTAATTTATTTACTCGTCTTATTTTTCTCTTTCTTACCTCACCACCATTATCACCATCATCATCATCACCATCTCCCATCTCCATCTCCGTCATCGCGAAAATTTTCAGTTTGCACCTTCTCCATTCCATTTCCCTCATTCCACTTGTGAGAGAGAGCGAGAGAGCAATATTGTGTGCATTGCTTTTGCATGTTTGTTGAGTTTTCTTGCAGGATCGAGCTGTATCATCCCCTCCAGCACGCTGCGCAGGTACGAAAAAACTCAGAAACTGTCTCTGTGTCGCCGAGCTCTGTCGATCACGATCGATAGAAAATTCGACCAATTGGTAAAACTAAGTGCACCACTAGGACAAGCACAAAGAGCACATTCCATATCACTAAACAAAATTGGAAAATTCTGTGTTTCTCTGTCAATCGCGATTGACACCATCAATCGAGATTGACAGCCATGATCGACAACATCTGTCAATCACGACCAACAGACCTATCGATCGCGATCGACAGATGCCACGACCGACTGACTGCCACGTAGGACCCTGTCAATCGCGATTGACACCATCGACAGCCACGACCGACACCTATGTCAGTCGCGATTGACACCGTCGATCGCAACCGACTGAATTTTGGTGATTGACTGAATTTTTTGCGTAGCCTTGTGTCCATCGCGACGGACACAGCCCCGATCGACTGAATTTAAGGTGGAAATCCTGGAAAACATGTCAATCGCGATTGACACTGTTGATCGCGATTGACGTGTCGATCGCGACCGACAGGCCCCGACGGACACCTCTGTCAATCGCGATTGACAGGCTTTTCGGCCAAAAAATTAGGGTTTTTATTCCAAGTTTTGGGGATAGTTTTTGGGCATATTGGTCTAGCAATTAGTGATTTGTGAGGTCCCTACACATGTACTCTTGAGAAAAATCCTGTGATCTGTTAGTCTGCTTGAACCCTATTTTTTCTTTAATATAAAGGAAGTTCTGCATTAGCCTACTCTCCCGGACTTGAATTAAATAAAGAAAGAAAAGTACAAGAGAAGGGGACTAGTGCCCACGGGATCCCCCAAATCCCACAAAGCAAGGGAAGCTTTACCAAAGCTTAGATGGCATTACAAAGAAGGTTAATCACCCTCTCGTCACCCTCATGCGGGGCCCACTTGGGTTTAAGCTTGTTATTGATCAAAAGGAGAACTTGATGATGCCTGAAGGGGGGGGATTTCTTGCAGTTAACAATCCTTTTGCCAAGGAGGAATAATGATTTCTCAATTGACCACTCCTTGGGGGATTCACCGAAGTTGAGAGCACATCTTTCCTGCCAGATTTTCCATAGGACCTCCCCTCTGATGGCGTTCTAGAGGGTCGTGGAGCAGCCGATCGCTTCTCCCAGCAGGGCTTACTGCCAACTGAGATGTTTCTAAAGTCTAATTTTTGTTCTAATCGTCTGCCAGAGTCTGTTGGAGTTGGGGCAAGTAAAGAAGATGTGTGGGACATCTTCGATAAACCGGTAGCAGCGTTTGCACCAAGGAGAAATCCCACAAAGTTTGCTAGCCTTAAGGTTGGTCCAGATTCCATGATGAAGAATTTGCCATAAGAGGACAGACTTTTTGATTTTTATGAGGGGGTGCCAGATAGCCATGAACTTCATGTCCCACCGAAGCCGCGTCCATGACAGGCACCACTTCTTGTTGAGGTTAACCTGATAGTCAATCGTTTCTTTGATGTTCGGGATTTTTGATAGGCTATTCCCATTGTGCCATTTGAGACCAAGCGAGCTTGATGTGTCGTGTCCCATGAGAAGGCGAGTTTTGTGTCGATCCCAGACGAGACATCTACTTTGCAAAGTGTTCCATTCTTCGTACAAAATGTTGACGCGAGGGTCAATATCCTCGAAGTTGAAGCGGTTGGTGTCATGTTTCCAGAGATGTTTCCATTTTTTGAAGCCTTTGTTTCATAATTTCTTGGCATTTTGAATGTTCCAAGGTTCCACGCTCCGGATGCCATGGATCGGAAACCAGATAGAGTCGTTTTGTCTGATACCGGCTGCCCACTTCCAGTCTTCACTAATTCTTGTGTAGCTTTTGACTTTATTCCAACTCTTCCATAGGGAGCAAATGAGATTAGAGCCTTTCGGGAAGACAGGGACTGGGGAAAACAGCAGGGTCAAGATGTCGAGATTCTTCCAGTTTGGAAAACCCATGAGAGCCAATTCGTTCTTGTTTCTGAAGATCAACTTGGCCCACGAGGCCTCCCCATTGCTCCAAGCCTTAATCATCCATTTGGCTGCCAGTTTGTTAGCCATGCACCCAATGTCCAGGATACCAAGTCCCCCACTATCTCTAGGGCTAGTGCAGATGAACCATTTGATTTTAGGCACCCCCCTTCTATTGTGATCGCCCGTCCAAAGGAAGTTTCTACAAATACTATCTAGTTTGGACAGATCTTGCTCTTTCGATCTCCAACATGAAAGGAAATAAATGGTAGAAGAAAGGAGGAACGTGTTGATAACCATTGCACGACCAGCAAGATTGATTTGCATACCTCTCCAATAGTTAAGCTTCTTTTCGAGTTTGGCTAGCACCCAGTTCCACCGCTGTTCCATAGAGATGCCAAACCCCAAAGGGATCCCAAGAAGCCAAAAAATTTGGCCCTGTGGAATGATTTGACAGCCATGGTCAATGAGAAGGCCGGGCTGAGACCCCACAATAGCTCTAAAGGTGGTCTTAGAGTGGTTGATTATGGATCCAGAGGCTTCACAAAAGGTAGCAAGACACCTCCAAAACGTCTCAAGGCTGGCACTATCATTGTGAACAAACGCGTTCATATCATCGGCAAAAAGTCTCATGGTGATCTGACTGTGGTCGTGAGGCAAACGGAGGCCTTTGATAGTACCAGCTTCCACCTGGTGCGCCACAAGCCTGCTAAGCCCCTCCGTGGCGATGGCAAAGAGAAGGGGAGCCAATGGGCACCCTTGTCTGATAGATCTTCTAAGTTTGATCACCTTCGAAAGTTTGCCATTAATATTAATTTGGGTCGATGCGTTTCCGAGAAGGGTCGCGATCATCTTGGTGAATTTATGACTACATCCAAGATCTTGGAGCGACTGCAGAATATAGTCCCATTCAAGCCTGTCGTAGGCTTTATCAAAGTCAATCTTGAGGAAGACCACATCTTGTTTAGACTCATTTGCAAATTCAAGTCCTTCCCAAATATCAATAATGGTTTCCAAAATTGACCTGCCTTTGATGAAACCTTTTTGGTCCTCGCTAAGCCACGCTCTCAAGTGGCAAGAGATTCTATTGGCAATGACTTTGGCGATGATCTTGTATCCTGTTTGGAGCATCGTAATAGGACGCCAGTTCTCTATTCTGTTCTTTTCCCCTTTTTTGTGAATTAACTTGATAATACCATTGTTGAGACAAGAAGGAAGTGCGCCGAACCTGAGCGCCTCGTGCCAAAGCAGACGAAGAGGGGTGGCAACCACCAACTTGAAGGATTTAAAGAACTCGTTAGTGAGCCCGTCCGGTCCCGGGCTTCTACCGAGAGGGAGCGCATCAATGACCTCAATGATTTCTGCTTCAGAGATAGGGGCATGTAGCAGGGAGCGAAGGTTGGGTGGTATCCTGCGGGGGGAAACCCTAGATATGGCTGCCATACAGTCCCTTCTATGGTGGGAGAGGGGGTTCGAGGTCCCCAGGAGTCTCGTGAAGTGCCCTTCAATGATCCCAAGATTATCTTCTTCCGAAATGCATACATTGCCATTTAAGTCTAGCAATATGGGAATCGATTCTCTGTTATGTTTCCTTTTAAGGATACGGCACATCTCTTTGGTGGGTTTGTCGGCTTTGCCAGCCCACCACTCCTTGAAGAAAATTTACAAGTTTTTCCTTTGTATTTCTTCCTCGTATCTCAACAGCGCTCTGATTTTTCGAAGACCTTTCTGGGCTTGAGGTTTTCCTTTGTTCACTTCCTCCTCGAGCCTCCAGAGTCTGTGGTAAAGAGCTTCCCTACGAGCCCGCCGCACAGTCTCGAGCATCTTCTTGGTTCTAATCATGATCTTTCGAGACTTATCGACCGCACTTCTCCAGCACTTGGCTAGGGACAAGCCAGAGGCAAATGCCTCCTTCCACACATTAGCAATCTCTTGATGTACAGAGGGGAGAGAGAAGGTGGGCACACTGGCATGGAACCAAGGCGCCTTGCGGATCTTGTTGGAAGGTTGGAAAGTGATAACGATCGGGTAGTGATCAGAGATGGTGAGGTCGGTGCGTTGCGCGAGGGACGGATGGCCCCATTGATGGGTAAAACTCTGAGAGATGTAACATCTATCAAGTCTAGCTTTCCTCAGGTCCTCGCCCGCTTGGAGATTTGACCAAGAAAATCCATTCGAGTCTTTGAATTCAACCAAATCCAAGTGAAGTTTGGTCTTGTCCCATGTTTCTTTCTCCCGACTGTCGATGACCCTGCCCTTGCCCATCCATCTGTCCATAGGGTCCTCCACCATGTTGAAGTCTCCACAGATAAGCACGTTGTGGGGGAGCGCGTCCAAGGAGGCCCATGTGTTCCGTCTCTCTAATTCCCCGTTAGGGGCGTACAAAGAAACCAGAGTAAAACAAAGAGGAGCACCAAAAGAAACAGCGATCCATCGGTGGCTTTCATCTTCAATGGAGTTCTCAAGCTTTTCAAACAAAAGTTGATTAATACCGATTACCGTTCCACCGGACCCCCGCTGGTGCGCCGTTGGAATCCAAACATGGGTCGAGGAGACCTGTCTAAGCCGTTTTTGGAGGTCTTCTCCATCAATTTTAGTCTCTTGAATACATATAAAATCTGGGTTTATGCTAATGTCGCGAAGCCATTGACCAATGATGGTTGCTCTTGAGGGGTCGGTTAGCCCTCTAGCATTTAACGAGATGATGATCATTGTCGTAGTGAGCCCTCTTTGCGGGAGGGAGCTTTGTCCTTTCTTTTCTTGGATTCATCTTTCTTTTTAGCTGGGATCGGATCCCGAATTAGCAATAGGTTCTTGTGGGGGGTTTTCCAGGGTAACTCCATAGGTTGTTTTCCTTTGCGGGATGCCTCCTGCTAGGAAGACTTGGGCACCGTTTTCGGCACGGTTTCTGGAATAGTCGATCCGATGATGGAACTTTCACTATCCATGTTATCTTCGTTACTAGTGGTAAAGCCGTCTTCTTTGCTTGTAGTGTAGCCCTCTTGGGAGGTTTCTTTATTGTCAGGGATCTCTAGGGCTTTGTCGTTGGTGTCCACCTCAAGTAGGTTCCCACCTGGGTAGTCAAACTCATTGATCTCCTTTTCCAGATTGCAATACAAATTGCTAGAGGGGGTAACTGACAAGTTGTTTCGCTCAGAAGTCGCCCTAGGGCTTCTTTTCCTTCTTCTTCTGACTTCGATGAACCCATCCGCATCAGCTTCTGGATTAAGGGGGCCCTTGCCTTCCTCTTCCTTCATCGAGTGGGTCAAAGCGCCTTTGTTGTCTTGAGTGTTTTTGGAGGCTTCTTGATTTCGCTTGCTTTTTTGTCTCAAAGGGCAATCTTTAATCCTGTGACCTTGTTGGCCACAATGAAAGCACGCGTTGGGAAGGTTTTTATAGTTGATGTCTTGCTCCCATACATCCCCTTCGCCCAAGTCCACTTTGATCTTCGATGGGAGTGGCATGCTGAGGTCAGCCTCGACACAGATTTGAGGGTGCCACCGAGCGTTGAACGAGTGTCTTGCACCTTCATAGATGAGACCACCAATGTCCTCGCGTGAGGCCAACGGCTTGCCGATAGGAGAAACAATGTCCCACACAAAGTTGTACAAAAAGTAAGGAAGGTTAGGGAGCTCAACCCAGAGAGGGTACCGAAGCGATTTCGATTTGTCGGGAGTAAAATTAGGGGACCATCTGAATAGGCAGAGGCTCGCCCGGCCAAGTTGCCAGGTGCCAACGCTTAGGGCTCGGAACGCCATATCTTCATATTCAAAGACTAGCAACAAGTGGCTAGCCGGTAAGAACTGACACTTACAAACAATTAGTCCACGGGGGAACCACTCGTTTCGGAGCCACTGTCGCACAATTTCGAGCGGGGGCCTAGGGCCAAACATTTGGCCGACGAGGCAAACTTTCTTGAGCTCCTCCTGAGCTGACAGAATTGCGGATCTACTGAGCGAGACCACGGGGGGTTCAACACTCTCGGAGGCCCCGGGGGTGGCACAAGACCCCCCCTCCAACAGAGAGGCCAGGTTACCGGTCTCCCCCAGAGGAGGGGCTAGGTTACTTCTCACAAGTGAGGGGGTCGCCACATCCATGACCAAGTTAAAAGGATTTTCCCCGCGAAGGGCAGAGTAACCGCCCGCGATGGCCACCCACGATGAACAACAAGGAGCTCCGCGAAGAACAAACTGAGAATAATAGGGGTGACACAAACCTTTTGGAAACCCTCTTTAAAGCTACTCACCTTCCCCCTGACGTTTTTACCTTACTCTCTTTTTTTTCCCCTCTTTTTTTTTTACTTTTTTCTTTTTTACTTACTTTTCTCTTTTTTATCTGAATGTTTTACGGGCAAAAGCATGCTATCTATCGATGCTTTTTATTTACGCGAGCTGCTCAGAAGATTAATCAAAGATAAGATGTCCTATTGAGTGTTGAGTGCGACGATTAAACAATGAAGTGATGTCCTATTCAGTGCTCAATAAAAAACTTAAATAAAGGAACTCCCGCGCGATGGGCAATCAGTCGCGCGATGGACACTCATCTGACGATGGGCGCGCGATGGACTAAAATCTGCGATCGATGATTGACAGTAAACTGATGACGGACAGGCCACGAAGGACAGGCTCAAGACGATGGACAAGGCTCGAGATGATGGTAGCGAAATGCCCCGATTGGGCCAAGCGACCGAAAGACTGGTCACCTCCCACCTAACTCACCACCCTCAATAAATCGCGATCGACCGTGAGCACCGCGATGGACAGTTCAATCAATCGTGATCGACCGTGAATAGCGCGATGGACACCCTCAATCACTCGCGATCGACTCCAACCTCTTCCTCTACTTCAAAGCGGATATACCCAGCAATAAGACGGACTATTCTGCTCTGCTTCATGACGGACTAGTGCTGCTTCACGATGGATGGGCGGACACACTTCTTGCTGCTGCTTGACATCGCCATAGCTACGCAAATCTTGACATCACCATAGCTTCACGATGGATCGACGTCGCCTGCTGCTTCACGCCATAGCTGGTGACACCATACCTTTTCCAACGTGAAGCTCACAAGTACGATCACTGACACCATACCTTTTCCAACGACTAAAGTGTTCCAATCCTCCTCGAGAGATTCTTGAATCCAAGACAGGATCAACCTCAAATTCTTCATGATCCTTAATCTTGATAGGTGGTGAAAGTCTGGGTCTCCCTTGAGCTTCCTTGGGTTCATCATGCAATAGATCCTTTGAGCTTCTAGTGGTATGTTGTGGTGTCTCCAAGATCTTTGATGGAGAGCCTTGAGTAATCACATCTTCTTGATTGAACATGAACTCCTTGTCCTTTACCTTTTGATTATCTTCACAATGTGTATGCCCCATATCAATTGTAATGACTCCTTGGGCTTCAAAGGTTCTTGATTCGGATTCTTGAGGAACATTGTCTTGATTATTCAACCCTTCTAGCTCTTGGGATTGACTTTCTTTAAATAATTGGTTCTCACATTGAACTGCTTGATTGATAACATCCTCCAAGGTATTTGCTTGAGGCATGGATTGCAAGAGATATTTGACTTCAGGATTGAGGCCACTTCGAAATTGATTAACCATGTAGTCTTCTTGATATGTAGTTCCACGAAACAACAAGGCATAACTCGAAATTGATTGATCATCTTGTCATAGCAATCTTTTCATCTCTTGGACATGCTCGATCATGTCCTTTATGGTAGATTGGATCTTCTTGCATAGGGAATCCATGGTACCTGGTCTTGATGAAGGTAGTCTTGCCAAAATGTCAGGGGAGCACTAGATTGTGCTCTCTGACTACAGTAGACAAGATTTCCGAAATACACTTATGATTACAAGAACACCCACGTAGGGAAAATGATACAAGAATATGTGACTGATACAAGATGTCCCACAACCCCAGACCAATAGGTATGGAAAACTGGACTAGAGATGATACATGAGATCCCACAACCTGGGATCGTAAGTATGAGACAAGATATCTAGATTACAAGAACTCCCTTCTGGGAGATGAACTGGATACACGAAAGAACTTGACAGGATCTCGTACTACGAGATTACAAGGGGACAAGATAGGATGTCTGTTGGAACTGAAGGACTCACCAGGCAAGGAAGCTTACGAAGGGAGTCAGAGAGAAGAGAAAGTACAAGCAGACAGAGTAGTCAACGACAATCTGGCAAGTAGGCCAATATTTTTTCAAGACACTAACGCATATAAAAGAGGTGGACACACAAGGAGAAGGAGCAAGTAGGGAGCTCCAGGAAATGTATGTCAAAATGTTAATAGAAACCCCTATAAAAATAGTGATTTTCATCACTAAAAACGGTATTGTAAATACCATTTCATATTTTTGTAGCTCCATTTTGTGCAAGCCAAGGAGTCCTTGAGCTTGAGGAGCTTTAGAAGTACCTACCTATCAGTTTTCACATTTTTTAGACTTTGTTTGAACCTCCAAATAGGGTGCAGAACCTAATTTTTAACTAGGCCGGACACTAGGTCTGGACACGGCCAAAACCTAGTCAAAAACTATAAATAGAGCTAGAGAGCTCATTTTTGAGGTTAGCTTGTAGTTGATTTGAACTTGTATGAGCTTTTTGAAAGTAATCTAAAGAACTCCATTGCTTCTCACTCTTTGTCTTGCCTTGTGTGCGCGTGTGTGTGTATGTGTGTGCATGTTTGTGTGCTTCTCACTCACGCACTTGTGCCTTCACTTGCTCGAGGTCATCAGACCATCCTCACGTCTTCCCGGATTGACATTAAAGGAGGTTCTACTCATCACTGAGCTACACCAAATTTTGGCGCCGTTGCTGGGGAACGAGCTTTGAGGACGAGCATGTGATGGTAAGACGTAGATTTGAGACGTTGGCGTTGTAGGTAATTTCTTCACTCTTCTTATTTTTCTCTTTCTTACCTCACCACCATTATCACCATCATCATCATCACCATCTCCCACCTCCATCTCCATCATCGCGAAAATTTTCAGTTTTGATCTTATCACCTTCTCCATTCCATTTCCCTCATTCCACTTGTGAGAGAGAGCGAGAGAGCAATATTGTGTGCATTGCTTTTGCATGTTCGTTGAGTTTTCTTGCAGGATCCAGCTGTATCATCCCCTCCAGCACGCTGCGCAGGTATGGAAAAACTCAGAAACTCTCTCTGTGTCGCCGACCTCTGTCGATCACGATCGACAGAAAATTCGACCAATTGGTAAAACTAAGTGCACCACTAGGACAAGCACAAAGAGCACATTCCATATCACTAAACAAAATTGGAAAATTCCGTGTTTCTCTGTCAATCGCAATTGACACCATCGATCGCGATTGGCAGCCATGATCGACAACATCTGTCAATCACGACCAACAGACCTGTCGATCGCGACCGACAGACGCCACGACTGACTGACTGCCACGTAGGACCCTGTCAATCGCGATTGACACCATCGACAGCCAGGACCGATACCTCTGTCAGTCGCGATTGATCGCAATCGACAGCCACGACCGACACCTCTATCAGTCGCGATTGACACCGTCGATCGCAACCGACTGAATTTTGGTGATTGGCTGAATTTTTCGCGTAGCCACGTGTCCATCGCGACGGACACAGCCCCGATCGACTGAATTTACGGTGGAAATCCCGGAAAACATGTCGATCGCGATTGACACTGTCGATCGCGATTGACGTGTCGATCGCGACCGACAGGCCCCGACGGACACCTCTGTCAATCGCAATTGACAGACCTGTCGATCGCGATTCACAGGCTTTTCGGCCAAAAAATTAGGGTTTTTATTCCAAGTTTTGGGGATAGTTTTTGGGCATATTGGTCTAGCAATTAGTGATTTGTGAGGTCCCTACACATGTACTCTTGAGAAAAATCCTGTGATCTGTTAGTCTGCTTGAACCCTGTTTTAGCACTAGAACCCTGAACTGTCATAACTTTCTCATACGAAATCCATTTGCTGTGATTCTTGTTTTGTTGGATTATTAGGTAGGGTATTTTGAAGTTGACCATCCCCGGGGTAGGAAAGCTGAAGGGTCCTTGGGATTGTTTTCCATAAAGGCAAAGGGGATTTGGCCTGTGAATTACATGCATGAAAGTGACCTGTCTGTCATTTGAATTTAAGTCTTGAGCTAATTTTGGGACTTTCACAGGTCCATTGAGAGCAATTGAGAGCATCCAAAGCAAGGGTTTCTTTGCAAGCTTGAGACCCGGGTTCTTGAGCATCATAAAGCAAGGGATCAACAAGAAAGGTCGGAATATTCTCAACTCCCTTTGTCAATTCCTAGCTTAGGCTAAGTTCGAGTAGTGCTAGGAGTAAGTCAAGACACGATAGGCACGAGACAAGTCAAAGACTATCTAAAAAATCAAGTTCAAGACAAGGGCTAACTTGTGTGTGATCGATAACTTTAAAGGAAAAGAATTTAACGTGGAACGATCAACTTAAAGTACGAAAAATACTCACGTATTCCTGACGATGCGATATCAGACAAGATCATAAACACGATAACACACTAAAAAAGAATCAAGTGACTGACACCAATTGATCGGCAACGAGGTTGTACTTTGGGCAAAAAATGAGCTACTTAAATAGGCATATGAACCTTAGATCAGGACGACATCTAGTAAGAGATAGACAAAGTCTTAGGTCTTCAGAGGCCAGCATTAATCATACTGCTAAGTCTTGGGCCCAGCAGTTGAGCCACCACTCGCATTACCCTAGCTCTGAGACTAGTGAATCAGAGATGTCTCAAGGCATGGACAGACCCACAGGAAGTTCAGGTGTGCCATATTTGTATAGTGTGGAAGGCCCCGACAAGACACAGCTGGAATACCTTAGGACCAACCGATTAGGTGCTAGCATCTATGAGGACGGTCTAGGAAGATCAGTGGTCCAGATTAAAAACCCTGACCAATCCATTGGACTAGAGCACCCAGCTGTCAAGTTTGAAAACGAAGCATACCTAGACAAGGAAGGGACAATATATGTAGTCACCAGTCACCCAGATAGGACAGATGAATTTGGGAATGTGATCTCAGAAGCGGAGAACCTAGAACCCCCTGAGGCAAATCTGTTCTCACTAGGATTATCACACCAGAGTGGATTCCCCAAGACAATAAGAGCATAGATCTACTCCTGAACCGAGAGACTGATGAAGCCTTTTGGAGGTATAAATCTGATCGGCCAAGTGACATAGGAACAATCATGGTCTATGAGTTTAAAGATCCTGATAGCCCAGGCAGAGTGGCCTACTTAGATCACGCTTCAGTGAGGATCTTTGTAGTTACAGAACATGACAGGCATGCTTATACTTGGAAGGGTGAATTGGTTTTTCCCCAACCAAGATCGAACGTGTCCTATGGTCACCCTGGAGCTGGAACATCCCAAGCTCATGGAACTCAAAGAGACAGAAGTAGAGATAGGTCAGAAGTAAGCTTTGCCAACCCAGGGAGCAGAGAAAGAACAAGAATGGAAACAAATAGAGTGGAACCTGAGGTACTTAGAGCTCCAAGGAATCAAAGAAATACAAATGAGTTCCCTCTGCCAAGACCGAGAGAGCATACAAGGACTTTGAGACCGACTCAGCTAGTTAAGTCCATGAAGAACTACTTCGATGGCACTGGAGATCCATATGATCATGTGGCTGAGTTTAGGCAAGTCTTGAGAGCTGAACAAGTTGAAGATCTGTTCACGCAGTACAATGCCTTTGGTCTAACCCTTAGGAACACTGCCCTGACATGGTTTCAGCCACTAAACGAGAGACAGTTCAGAAGCATAGACCAACTTCTAGAGGCATTCATTATCGAATTCTCTAAAAGTGGCATAAGACATAACACTTCCTCGCTGATTCACAGCTTCAAGCAAACCCCTCAAGAAACCGTGAGACTTGTTGGAAGAAGATTTAGGCAATACCTAGAGAGATGCCCTGTCCCTGAGTTACCCACACCAGCTAAGCAAGTGGCTTTGTTCTTGGATGGATTGCTAAGTACCAAATTGAGATCATATGTGTACTTGAAGGACCCTAGGACCATAGAAGAGTGTGTACGAATGTGCATTGACATCGAGGATAACCTAGGAGAAGAACTAGAGCTTTCCAAAATCTACAAAGACTCAGATAGTGCCTCTAGCCTCTCTTCCTCGCAATCCACATCACTTGAGGAACTTGCCGAGAAAGTAGCTCAGAAATTAGGTGTCACTAGCAAACAGATCCCAAGATTTGCCCCAGTGAAAAGATGCTATACTTGTGGAGGTGACCATATGGCGAATGTATGTCCCATTATGGCTCAACCCCAAGTAAATCCTAGTAGCCAGTACTGCACCATAGAACGAAGATACACAAATCACTCAGCACAAGACTGCCCATACAATAAGCAAGCGGTTAGGAAAACCTACCCTCAGCCATACCAACAAGGCAGATACCAGAGTCAATACCCACCCCAACAGTATACTAGGCCTCAGAAAAATTACCAACCGCAATATCAGGCCCAACTGAGACCCCAGCCAGTGCTAGCACAACAACCACCTGCTCCTACTAATGTGATTCCAGTAAAGTATGCTGCTGCAGAAGAGAACCTGAATAGAGCTATAGTCCCTGTAACACCATTGCTTTCTGAAAGTGACCCAAGTGACCATAGCTTTGATTCGACGCATATTGACAGCCCCCAGGCCTACTACATGCAATCTCTTGAACATGGTGAGTCCTACTACAGTGAAGAACCAAGTGAACCTAGTTGGGAGCCAGAGTACACCAATGTAATGTACACAAACCCTAACTCTAGACCCCAACCTAGGCAGGTAAGACCCCCATTCCCTAGAGGACCATGCTACAGATGTCACGGAGATCATCTCATTCGTGATTGTCCCTTGCCTCCACCTACACAACCCTTGTCAGTGACGATCCAAGGCTATTGCAAGGAGTGTGGAAAGGAGCATCTCTTACGAGACTGCCCAAAGAATCCTAATAATATGCCGAAAATCACTCCTATCAATGTTGTTGGGCTAGTTGTAGACTCCACAGGAAGTGTGACTTCCACTACACCAGTGCAAGTGATCACTAGAGCCCAAGCCTTGCAGTAGAACCAAAGTGTAGGCTAGGAAAAGAGCCCAGATGTTAGTGAAACGGAGAGCATGACAAAGAAGAGGACTAGAGCATGGAGAGATAGTCGTGAAAGAATGAAAAGGCAATGGGCAAAGAAAATGAGTGAACTTGAGGAAAGCCTAAGAGAAACGAGAGCCAGGATAACCGAACTCACATCTCTCTCACACTACCCCACCTCCACCATTCCCAACTCCATCCGACCCGCCACCTCCCAACCCGCCTCACCTAATCCCACCACCCCCTAGAGTAGGATCAGTCCTAGTAGATCCCACTCTTGAGGACTTAAACATGATGCTTAAAGCATATCAGGCCAGAATACAAGAAGGGCCAAACGTAACTGATCATGAAAAGTGCTACCCTAGAGCAGAATTAGAGCTTGAACGAACCAAAATCTGTGCCAAAATGGTGGAGTTGGCTCAAACCATGTTTGAAGCCAGCTGCCTTTTTAATATATCTAGCTCAGCCAAGACGCAGCTTCACTTTGAAGGACTGTTAGAAAGAATAGAGAAGCTAATTGTACAATCAGAAAAGGAACCCGCCTCTCAACACAAGGACAAGGCTAGTGAAGGGGTAGGTCTTCTTGCCCAGGAAGCCTATGTGCCTAACTCTACGGAGCCAGACACATCATCTTCTATTAATCGGTTCACACCAGAATTCCTACGCGAGATTCAAGAAGACAAATGGGCTAAAGAGAGTGAAGTCCCTCCTCCCATTGAACTTGTGGATGATGCACACGACCAATTTCCACAAGACATCCCATCCATTTATGGGGAGCAGGAGAGCACCCAATCTCAGGAAAGATTAGACTTTGAGTCTAACTCTCTGCAAGAATTACCCCACTTCACACCCATGGAAAGCTAAGTCTACTTGTATGAGAGCACCCATAGTCATGGTACGAAATGAGGACTCAGTCTTACCTAGGAACACAGAGGTAGTGAAAAACACCAAAATACAATGCAACCTCACGTTAGAAGAACTACTCAAAGTGAGACCAGAGCTATGGAAACATGTAGCCAAACAAGTACCAGAAATAGCAAAACCTCATTCTTAGGTAGGATCCCATAGAACAGTGCCAGAAATACCATTGGACAAGATAGGGGACATGAGTGAGGGCGAAGAGGGAAACACATATCTTCCTATCACCCATCAAGGATACACCACCAAGGCCATTCTAGACTCAGGTGCAGGAGTTGCAATTGCTACCACTTCCCTATGGAAGCGTTGGGGCAAGCCAGCACTCAGGCCCACGAGGATGAAATTGGAAATGGCCGATGGTCACATAGAGCGACCCTTAGGGCTGTTAGAAGGAATAACTCTCTCCACATGTGGTGTTGAGTTCGAGCATACATTTGCTATATGTGATTTTAGCAAAAATCATGCCTATGAAATGATCTTGGGACGACCCTTTATGCGACAATTGCAAGTGGTACAGGACTGGGGAACCAATTCCTTGTACCTGCAACACTTAGGTGTTACGACCAAGGTGAATCTCAAAGATTACTCTCATAGAGATGTCCCTCCTATCCAATGGAATCCCATCCATAAAGCCAAAGATGATACGGAATCGGTGCACTCCATAGGATCAGGATCCTCATGGATGCATGAAGACACCCACTTATTATGTGCAAAGTAGCAGTAGAAGAAGAGAAGAGAGAAAAAGCCAGAGAGGTAGGTGCAAAAGAAACACATAGATCAATTCAAGACCCAGCCTATGCGCCTGTAGTCTTTCCTGACGAAGAATTTGAACCCCACGGCTGTGCAGAAATCCTAGCAACAATGGATGTAGCCATCAATGAAGAACAATGGACACCTCACTGTGATGAGGATGGCTATGACATTTCAGTCTTCTCCATAGAGCCGATCATGGGAGAGGCAGTGTTAGAAGAGTGTGAACCTAGCCCTGATGCATTTGAGGATGCAAGTGACTCTGATCTAGAGTCAATCATCATGGACCCACCTTTTGCATCAGATGAAGAATACTTCTATGAAGTAGAATTTCAACCCCAGAGGCATGGAGAGCTTACAAATGATGTAAGGCTAGCCACACATGTGACCCCGAAGGAAGAAGGAAAGAAAAGAAAGAAGAGAGAAGTCACACTAGAAGAGGAAGAATCTTTGTTTGAGGTCCCGGAAAATTTTAAGAAGTATGAGATAGATGATAGGAGAGTCATGATTAGAATGCCTAAACGAGAGGTGCAATCAGGGGAGGCCTATGATAACAAAGAAACCACCACAAAAATAGTGGTAGCCGTGGAAGAAGGAGAAGAGAGATGCACATACATAGGCCATGACCTGACGAAAGACGAAGAACACGAATTGATAGCCTTGCTAAGAGAGTACAGAGATGTATTCGCTTGGAGCTACAAGGACCTGAAAAGTGTAGACCCTGACATATGCTCACATACGATACCCATGACTTCAAAGGCTAGGCCCTCTAAGCAAAAGCCATACACATACAATGAAAACTATGCGGCCAAGATCAAGGAAGAGATAGATCGCTTGGTTGAAGCTGGATTTATCTATGAAATTGAGCATACTGAGTGGGTATCCCCCATCGTAGTGGTGCCCAAGAAAAATAGAAAGCTTCGTGTATGAGTGTACAACTTTCTTGATGGATTTTCGGGCTACAATCAAGTAGCCATAGCTCCAGAAGATCAGCACAAGACAGCTTTTGCCACTGAATGGGGCATTTTTTCCTTTAGAGTAATGCCATTTGGGCTTACCAATGCACCAGCTACCTTCCAGAGGCTGATGTGCCATGTATTTAAAGAGTTCCTGAGGAAGAACTTAGAAGTCTATGTTGATGATCTTTGTGCTCATTCCAACATTAGACAAACCCATATTCCTGAACTCAGACAAATCTTTGACAAATGTAGAGAATATCAAGTTTGCCTGAACCCAGAAAAGTGCGTTTTTATGGTCAGGCAAGGCAAGATTCTAGGACACATAGTGTCAAAGAATGGCATATCCACTGATGAAGAGAAAGTAAGAGCCATAGCCGAGTTACCTAGGCCAAAGAATGTCAAGGAAGTACAAGCTTTCATGGGGCATTGTGGTTATTACCGACGGTTTATACACATGTATGCCATCATAGCAAAGACTCTGTATGGACTTTTGATTAACTTTGAGTGGACTAATGAATGTGAGCATTCCTTCAATGAGCTTAAACGGCGATTATGTTCAGCACCAATCTTGACCACACCGGATTGGAATAAGCCCTTCCATGTTCATGTGGATGCATCCAATTATGCTATTGGGTGTGTACTCGCGCAGCCTACCGGTGAAGGTAATATGGATCTTCCAATTGCCTATGCTAGTAGACAATTGAATGCAGCTGAACGAAATTATACCACTACGGAGAGAGAAGGATTAGGCATGGTATATGTAGTTAAAAAGTTTAGACATTATTTGCTTGCAAATAAGTTTAAACTTTTTACTGACCATCAGGCACTGCTATATCTAGTAAACAAGCCATGCAATACAGGAAGATTAGTAAGATGGTTTCTCTTGCTAATGGAATATGACTTTGAGGTTGTGGTAAGGAAAGGGAAAACTCACTTGAGAGCAGACCATCTCTCTAGGCTCACATCTGGAGAAGCCCCACAAGGAGTGCAAGATGACCTACCTGATGCTTACTTGTTTAATTTGGAAGTGGTGCCGCAGTGGGCTAAGCCATTAGTGCTAGTATTGACATACGGGCCTAACCACCCAGTAATAAACACACAGGATAGAGAGGTAGTAAAAGCCCAAAAGTATCACATCATGGCAGGAAGTATGTACAAGCACACAGATCAAGGGATCTTGGCTTGTTGTGTGGAAGAGGATGAGTACGCTAAATGGTTGCAATTAGCACATGTAGGTGCATTAGAGCAACACTACTCAAAACAAAGAACCCTACAGACACTAAGGAGACTCGGAGTGCATTGGCCGACTATGGAAGCGGATGTCCAAAAGGTGTGTAAGGAATGCCCAATCTGCTGCACTAAACCACCTGTGGAGCATGCCACTCTTTATCAAGTGTCCATAGTGCCAGATTGGAGTGATCCACTAGTATCCTTCCTAACGACGAAAACATTCCCTCAAGATATGACACTGGCTAGGAAAAGGAGTTTAGAACAAGAAGCCCTAGATTATTCACTCATTGGTGATAATCTATACAAGCGTGGTAAAGATGGTTACCTGAGACTATGTGTCCATGAAAGTGAATATCTCAAGATCTTGGAAACTGCTCACCAGGGTGTAGCAGGAGGACACTTTGGACCAGATCGGGTGATCAAGGCAATACTATTTGCGGGCTTCTGGTGGCCGACCCTTCACATGGATGCACATACCTATGTGAAGAGGTGTGATGTCTGTCAACGAACTCAGTATCCTATACGCAAAGATGAGATGCCACTGAAACCTATGATGGGTGGACGTGCATTCTCTAAGTGGGGAATAGACTTTGTAGGTCCTATTAATCCCCCAGCTAAGGGTTCTCATGCTGAATATATCATTGTGGCAACAGATTATCTAACCAAGTGGGTAGAGGTAAAAGCCACAACGAAGAACGATGCCCAAACAACAACTAAGTTCTTATTTGAGAATGTGTTCACCAGATACGGGCTACCTATAGAGCTAGTTAGTGATAGAGGCACTCACTTCTTGAATGAAGTTATTGAAAATCTGCTCCAAGAGAGTATGATATCATCAACATACACACATAGGTATATCACCTCTGAATTACTTCTCTTGACAAATAGAGAAGATCTGATTTGCTCATGATGAATCCTTGGTCTTGAAGATAGGTGGTCAACCTATGATTCCATGCCCTAGGTGCCTACTTCAATCCATAAAGCTTTGTTTTTGCATACATAATTTACCTTGCTTGGGTCTTCATAGCCAAGATGTTGAGCCATGTAAACCTCCTCTAAAATCCGGCCACTAAGAAAAGCATTTTTCACATCCAATTGGTACATATTCCAATTCCTTGATGCAACCACACTTACCAATACTCTGATGGTTGGCATTTTGGCCAGAGGTGAGAAAGTCTCTTCATAATCAATTCCTTGGGTTTGTGCAAAAGCCTTAGCCACTAGTCTAGCTTTATACCTGTTTATGGATCCATCTGAGTTTCTCTTGACTTTGTAAATCCATCTAGAACCAATTACCTTCATTGATTCCTTCTTTGTCACTAGCTCCCAAGTATCATTCTCCTTGCGTGCTTATATTTCTTCATCCATAGCTTCTTTCCATTCTGCCTTGGTCTTTGCCTCTTCATATGAATTAGGTTCTTCAAGTGATAAATCTTTACCAAGATAAATGGAGTGCTTAGTAACTAAAGAAGTGTCATACCCATATCTGATTAGCTTCTTGCTCTCCCTTTGTGATCTTCTTACTGCTTGGTTGGATGATTTAGGTATGTCTTCCAACCTTTTCATCTTCACTTTACCCTTTGATTTTCATGCCTTGAATTCTTCTAGGTTGATGATGTCCTCATCATCTGATTTGATGTCTTCAATTTGGCTTGGCTCTTCCTCTGTGAGGCTTGGAAACTCCTCTTCCAAGTCATATGGCAACTTAACCTTCCTACATTCACTTTCAAACCAAGAATCATACTCATCAAACACAACATCTCTTCTAACCATAAATCCTTTGTTGGATGGATATAGAACTTGTACCCTTTCTGGTTTAAATCATACCCTATGAAGCTACACTTCTCTGCCTTAGGGTCTAGCTTACCTCTTATTTGAGATGGGATATCCATATAAGCAACACATCCAAAGATTCTGCAATGATCAAGTGATGGCCTCCTACCATGCCATGCTTCATATGGGGTCATCCCATCAAGTGATTTGGATGGCAACCTATTAATAAGATAAGTGGCAGTAGATACACTCTCTGCCCAGAAATAATCTGGTAACCTTTTTTCATTTAGTTGTTTCAACAATCAACCTATTTCTCCTCTCTGCCACCCAATTTTGCTCATGGGTATACCTTGTAGTAATCTCCCTTTTGATTTCTCTATCCTGCAAGAATGCATCAAATTCATTTGAGAAGTATCACCTCCTCCATGTGACCTTAATATCTTTAGGCTTCTTCTTGTTTGGTTTTCCACAAGTGCAAGATACTTCTTAAAGCAACTGAACACTTCATCTTTGTGCTTCATAAAATACAAGATAGTCCACCTACTCAAATCATCAATGAAAGACACATAGTACCTTGATTCAAAAATTGATGTGTCTTTGCTTGGTCCCCACACATCTATGTGGACAAGCTCCAAGTAATCTTCATGCATGTAGCCTTTCTTTGAGAAGGGTAACCTTTGAGATTTACCAAACTGAGATGCACCACATTTATAGATCAGGTGTTGCTTGGATACATTAGGTATCCCAAGCACACATTGATCTCTACATATTTGCTTCAAGGTTCTCTCGCCAATATGCCCTAATCTCTTATGCCAAATCTCAAGCTCTGATAACCTTTGTTTGATCCTTGTAATTATAAAGTGCAATATTCCTTGTATCTTCAAGTTCAAATGTAAATAATCTACCTATCTTTTCTCCCTGAGGTATTCTATTGAATCCATGTTGGGGATCCTACACAAATGCTCCATACTTGTTGAATCTAACTTGCAAACCCTTTTCCACAATCTGTCCAACACTCATCAAATTCTTGGTGATTGTAGGTACATAAAGAACCTTGCTCAATAGATTTCTATTCCCATTAGAGGTTTTAACATTTCCTACCTTGACCACAGAATGCTTGGTGTCATCACGTGTTTGTACTTTGTGCTTTCCCTTTGGTTCCTTAAGGTCAGAGAGAAGAGCTACATTGCCTGCTACATGGTTTGAACATCATGAGTCAATATAGAAGAGTAATCCGAAGGGAATCCTCTTGATCCTCTGTGTAATTGTTGTAATCTTTTCTTGATTTGCAGCCTCCTTGGTGGTTATTGTTGTAATTGTTGTTGTAGTTGTTGTTGTTGTAGCTTTGAGTATGATTGAATCTTCCTCTTGATTGTGAGTAGCCATCTCTTTGATATCCTCTTCCTCTCTTATTATTGTAGTTCTTATAGCACTCATCTGTAGTGTGATTAGACAATCCACATATGTTGCATGGGGAAGAGTTGAAGGGTCTCCCCCTACCTTGCTTACCTCCTCTACCCCTACCTCTTGAGTTCCTACCTCTTCTTGCATACTTAGCTTGAGAAGTAGTACATTCATCTTCAATCCTTTTGCTTTTACCTTTCTCTTTAGACTTTCCTTTATCTGTGTATAGGGCAGATGAGTTGTTACCTCTTGATGAGTCTCCATTTTTCTTGAGCTTGGCTTCATGGGTAAAGAGTTGCCCCATGAGTGTGGTAAGATCTAGAATCTGCATATCCATGTATAAGTCCATGGCAGTTATGAAGGCCTCCCATTTGTCATCTACCTTGATGCCATTGATTACTTGTCTCACAATCTTCTTTTCTTCAATCTTCTCTCCTATGCTTGCCAATTGGTTAGCCACATCCTTGACTTTGGTCACATACTCTGAAACACTTTGCTTAGGTTGCTTCCTTTGAGTGGTAAATTCAATCCACAATTGATTCTTTCTTGCTGGTGTTGGAAGAAAAATATGAAGACAATGTATCCCAAGGCTCTTGGGATGTTTTACAATTCCTAATATGTGGGAGAAGGAAGTCAGAGATAGAGTTAAGAAGATATGACCTTGCTAATGCATCTTTGGCACACTATGAGTTGAGTCTCTCAAGCTCCTCTCTAGGTTGTCCTTTGCTTCTAAAAATGGGCATCTCCTCATCTCTTGATATGTATCCATAGAGACTCCTTCTTTGTAAGTATTTCTTCATCCTCAAGGACCATGCTTGGTAGTTTTTCCTGTCCAATTTATCAATGAATGAAGGAAAACCATCTACCATTTTACTTCAAATTGCTCTTATAGCACTCAGTCTGTTGGGAAAGATGAATGGACACCTCAAGAAATGAGTTGGTACTGTTAATCCTTGCTTTGTACTTGCCCTATTTTACTTAAGAGTTGTGTTGTGGATCCCTTTAGCTTTCCAATGAAACTAAATAAGTGCCTATGTACTTTGAAGATGATGCTCCAACCAATTGGATCAAAACAGATAAGTTTGCAACTAGCTAGTGACCAAAAAGTTGCTATTTTGGTCTTAACACTTGCTAGAAGTTTTTCTTGGAAATCACAGTATAATAGCAATTACAAAACTTCCTTCTAAGGGTATCTAATTATCTTAGAGAGCTAATGATTCCAAGTTGAATCACTTAAAATGATAGACTACACACTGAGCAATGTCTTTAGCAAGTAGAAGATTACCCCCGATATTTTAGGAGATGTGTAGGGAATGACCAGTGACCACTTCGAGACGATTTTCTCCCAATTGGCTAAATGAAACTTCTTCAAATTTTTAAATCTTGTAGTAGACTTTGAGCTGGTTTCAATGAGCTATAGAAAATTAAAAATGATGGAGATATCACGGAGATATAAGCAAGACAAGTACACTATTCTGAGTGACAATTGCACAAAAACCGACAGAGATGCTTAATGATGCATATGTATTATGGAACATGATTTTACAACATTATTGGCAAAGAAATGATGCCAAATGATAGTGAGGTGAGTGAGCAATGAAGTGTGCTACTCAACCTCTACAAGTGATCAATGAATGGATATCAAAAGGAGTGTATTTGGCCGCAAGATTTATAAGTACATTTATAGATGCTTTCTTTAAGTTTGAATTTTGAAATTCAAATGAACTTCCACCTAAATGTTCTTCCTCTAAATGAGGAGATATTCTCTCATGAGAAAAATTTTACCATAAAGTTCTCCTAATTCCACGAGTTTAGTGGCATTACAAGATTCCTCCAAGTCAAAAAACTTTTACAATGGTTAATGGTAGAAACTCATAAGCCATGGTTCATATGATCCTTCCAATGTTTGCACAAAAAAAAAATCATTTAATGCTTAGCCAAGTGTGAAGGCTTGACATTTACACCAACAACAATGAGAAGAAATAGGACAATTGTTGAAGCTACAAGGTCTATGCTAAATGAAAAACAATTACCTAGTTATTTATGGGATGAGGCTGTATCCACAACCACCTACTTGATTAATAGGTTACCTTCAAAGTCACTTGATGGCATGACACCATATGAGGCTTGGAATGGAAGAAGACCAAGCTTAAATCATTGTAAGATTTTTTGGATGTATTGCTTATGCTCATGTTCCTTCACAGGTTAGAGGAAAGATGGATCCGAAAGCAAAAAGATGTGTGTTCATTGGATATGACAACAACCAAAAAGATTACAGGTTATACAACCCAACTAACAGAGGTTTCTTGGTGAGTAGAGATGTAGTGTTTGATGAGAATAGTTCTTGATATGAAGACTCATAGAGGAAGATCAAGTTACCTTATGATCTTGAAGAAGAATTTCCAAAACTTGTCAAGGATAACCCTACTAAAATTAAAGAGCAAGATACCTCAAAAGATGATGAAGCATCTCTGATTGAAAAACTCAAAATATGGAATTCTAAAGGTAAAGCTAAAATGCAAGATCTTGGACAAGAGGAAAAATCATCACATCATGGCCTAAGAAGGTCCATGAGGGAGAAAAGAAAACCAAAGAGGTATGGTTTTGATACTTTACTAGTTACTAAACATTCAATCTATCTTGCACATGACATAAATCAAGAGGAACCCTCAACATTCGAGGAAGCCAAGGAAAAATTAGAGTGGAAGCATGCACTGGAAGAAGAAATTGAAGCTCTTGAGGAAAATAACACTTGGGAATTGGTTCCCAGGACTTCACCAATGAAAGTGATAGTCTCAAGATGGATTTACAAATTGAAGAAGAACTCAGATGGCTCCATTAATAGGTATAAGGGAAGGCTTGTGGCAAAGGGCTTTGCACAAACTGAGGGAATTCATTATGAAGAGAATTTCTCTCCTGTGGCAAAGATGCCTACAATCAGAGTCCTACTTAGTATTGCTTCTTCCAAAAATTGTAAGATACTTTAATTGGATGTAAAGAATACATTTCTTAATGGATGGATAATAGAAGAAGTGGGAACATCAATCTCCCGATAGCATACACGAGTAGGCAGTTGAACGCTACTGAAAGAAATTACACTAGAACCAAGAGAGAGGGCTAAGGGATGGTCTATGTAGTAAAGAAATTTAGACATTATTTGTCAGCAAATAAGTTTAAGGTTTTACGGACCACCAAGCATTGCTCTATCCAGTGAACAAACCTTGTAATATGGGTAGATGAGGAAGATGGTTTCTCTTACTAATGGATTATGATTTTGAAGTGGTAGTCAATAAAGGAAAGACCCATCTACAAGCTGACATTACAAAGGATTTTGTTAGTACTCTATGCCTGTTCATCAACTAGAGGGTGATATGATGCTAATTTTTTGTGAATCACCATAAAATCTTGCAACAAATATTAAATGAATTCATTTAGAAAGTGAGAACCTCTATGGCTCATTAGCTTGATTGGCAACCCATATCTTGTAAAGACATTTTCATATAAGAACTTAATAGTTGTCTGTGCATCATTCTTCTTGGTGGACTTGACCTTTACCCATTTGGTCAGATAATCCATAGATACAATTATATAATCGGCATGAGAGCCTCTAGCGGGGGGTTAATTGATCCAAAAAAATCTATTCCCCACTTAGAGAATGCAAATCATCCCATCATGGGTCTTAGTGGAATTTTTTCTTTGTGCATTGGATACTAAGCTCTTTGACAAGTGTCACATCTCTTAACATAGGTATTTGCATCCATATGAAGAGTGGTCCACCATAACTCTGAAAATACTATGGCTTTGATTACATGATCTGGCCCAAAATGTCCTCCTGCAATACTATGGTGTGTAGTGTCTAGTATTCTCAAGTATTCACCCTCATGAATGTGAGGATTGGAACAAGTGTTTTTTTCCGAGTTTGGCACTACCTCTAGGTTGAAGATGTAGGCATCTAGTGATTCAACAAATATTCCTTGTAGGGATTCCCTCGTGGTTAATCATGAAAGATAATAACAACAGAACAATTTGACTGGGAGAAACAGTAACACAATGTATTTTGGGCATACCGAGTGGCCTACAAGATGGTACTCAATGCAACTCTCTTTCAGATGGTCTTTGGTCAGAATGCACTACTTTCATAGAATTTTGCATACCCACCCTTAAGGTTGCACAAGAGCATAAATGGATTGACCACGAGCTATCATCTTTTTGGAGTTAGAATTCTTAGGAGAGACTAGGCTAAGAGCAGTAGAATATATGCAACCAAGAAGAGGTAGAAGGCCTATTTCAATGTGCATGTGAAGGATAATGGCTTGCAAGTTATAAATTTATTCTAAGTCTATATGTTGAAGAAACATGCTCAAAAGTTAGAGAAATGTGATTATGGACCTATGATTATCAATAGAATTTCAAGAAGTGGAAAAGTGCAATTAGCCACCTTGGAAGGAGAGGTAATGCCAAATTACATTAGTGGTTGTAGAGTCAACCTGTATCAAAAACCATTGACAGAGGATATGTTGAGATGACTTACCTTAGCCAAAAAACATAAAGAGGAAGGAAAAATGAATTAGAAAGAAAGCTCAAGTTGAAGCCCTAGAGTGCACCGAACATATGAAATTAAGAAGTAAGGGATTAAGGATGGAATGAAATGATAAAGAAGAAGAACTTCTTCTAGTCAATACCTTCTCCAATATAGAGGGCCCTATATATCCCATGGCTATGTGCCAAAACAAGCAGAAGCATAGTTGATAAGCAACCCTTCATTATTGTTCAACTAGGGCAAGTCACCACTCTCAAGGAGATTAGGGCTCAGATTGATTTAGGTGTAGCAACTTGTGCACTTGGTTCTTCTTATTGTCAAGCCATGGAACCAAAAGTGAGTCCTATTAATGCATATCTCATAGGAGTAGGAGGCATGGAAACCCCTTACATGGGTGACGTGGAATTTCCTATCCTCATAAAGGATGTAACCTTGATAGTGAAGCTCGTAGTCTGATATGATGAAGATCTGATAAAACTTTTTATTATAGGCCAAGATTGGATAAATTATCACTCAGTGGAACTAAATCTCAGGAAAAGCCTCCTCCAATTTGGGTTACTTGACCAAATGAAGAAGACTCAAAAAGAAACCATCACCAAGTTTTTTACAAAGTTCAATGAGGTTGTTGATCAATTCGCATCCATTGGAGAGCTTATTGAAGAAGAGGCCATCATGATGCAAATTCTCAATGGGATTAGAGGTGACAAATAATGGCAATCTTTCACCACAGCCTATGATCTCATCATGGATGTGCAAACTCCAAACTTCAACATCTTTCTAGGACAATTCTTCAATCAAGAGGCGAACAATATCGTAAAGGAAGGTAACTCCTGTCATGGTAATTCAACTAGTGCTCTATATGCAGATAAGGATAAGAAGCTGAGAGGCAAGAAGAAGGACGAAGATGAATAGGAGGCTTCCCAAGCCAACTCTGTAGGCAAGAGCAAGTGGAAAGGGAAGAAGAAAAGACCAAAGCATGACAAGACCAAAAGCTAGAATTTTCAACCTTGTGCCATCTATGATAAAACCAACCTCACCACTTAGAATTTCTAGTTCAATGGGAAGACCCATAAAGAAAGTGGAACAGGTGGATATGGCCGCAATAGAGGTAGAGGTGGATAAAACTTCAACAATAACAATAGAGGCCATAACAAAAGGGGCTACAAAAATTATCTTGAAGATCAAAAACATGAAGAATCATTGCTCTTGATGAATCTAAGCCACAAGGAAGGTAAAGAAGATGATCATTTATTCTACATAGATTCAGGATGTTCAAATCATGTTGCAAGAAACATAGCTCTCTGATTTGATTTGGAAAGTCCAAAGCATAGACATGAAGTTCAAATAGGGGATGACACAAAGCATAGTGTGGAGAATATTGGTAATGTCAAAGCTTCTAATGGTAGGACAAATATTCTGAGCAAGGTACTCTACGTTCCCACTATAACAGAAAACCTAATAAGTGTAGGCCAAATAGTTGAGAAAGGCTTGAAAGTTAGATTCAACCAACATGGAGATTTTTTCAAAGATCCATGTCAAGGCTTCAAGAAGATAGACATATCTGAGAAGCATGGTAGGCTCTTTACTTTTGAAGTAGGAGAAACAAAAAACATATCTCTATTCAACTTTGGGTCTCAAACCCTAAGTGAGCTTGAAGGGTGGCATAAGAGGCTAGATCATGTGAATGAAAGAAGATTAAAGGATATATGCAAGGATCAAAGTGTTCTTGGATTGTCGAACATATCAAAGCAATACATGATCAATAGATGTGATGCATGTCACATTGGGAAGGCACAAAGACAACCATTCAACCACAAAGGCTACATCCACAACAACTTATTGGACTTAGTACACATTGATGTGTGGGGACCAAGCCAAGAACCTTCATTTGGGGGATCAAGGTATTATATCTCATTTATTGATGACCATAGTAGATGGACTATTTTGTACTTTATCAAAAGTAAGAATTAAATGTTTGATTGCTTCAAAAAGTATCTAGCACATGACATGGAGAATCATACAAGTAGATCACTCAAGAAGCTCAGATCTGATGGAGGGGAGAATACTTCTCCAAAGATTTTGATGCGTTCTTGCAGGATAAAGGTATCAAAAGGGAAGTGACTACCATGTACTCTCCTCAATTGAATGGAATTGTAGAGAGAAGAAACAAGACATTGGTTGGATCAGCCATAACAATGCTTGAAGAGAAGAGGTTGCCACATTATCTATGGGGAGAGGCTATTTTGATTGCTAT
The DNA here is from genome assembly GCA_020310875.1 of Ceratopteris richardii. Classification (NCBI taxonomy): domain Eukaryota; kingdom Viridiplantae; phylum Streptophyta; class Polypodiopsida; order Polypodiales; family Pteridaceae; genus Ceratopteris; species Ceratopteris richardii. The sequence goes on from CM035414.1 coordinate 175,245,249, forward strand.
GTACCTTGTCAATAGACTACCATCCAAATCATCTCAAGGTATGACTCCCATCACAAATAAGAGGTAAGCTAGATTAAAGGGAAACAAAGGGAGTGTTTATTGGGTATGATTCAACTCAGATGGGTTACATGTTCTTTAATCCTTCAACCAAGCAGAGATGTTGTATTTGAAGAACACAATTCGTGGTATGGTGAAGGCAAACAAAAGGTAAATCTACCATATGATCTTTATTCTCATTCCTATCAATTAGGAACCAAGCATGATACACAAGTCCAAGATCCAAGATTTGATATAGATGATGACCAAGTGGAAAGAGAAAAGGATTATAAGCTATGGAATTCAAGAGGAAAAGCAAAGATGAAAGAGTGTGGAGAATGCTCAAACAAGCACCTAGAAGGTCAACAAGGGAGAAAAGACAACCACAAAGGTATGGATATGATTCCACATTCATTACAAAGCATTCAATATACTTGGCAAACGACTTAATTTCAGATGCATTGAAGGAGATGGAGACTTGGCATTTGGTTCCAATTGTTGGTGCAATTAAACCCAAGTCCACATACTTGGTTAATTAGCTTATGTTTGATTTATTGGCATAACCTATGCAAGGCTTCATATGATCAACCTCTTGTAAAAATCCTTCACATTTATCCTTGTAAAAGTGATCTACATCCACGTAGAGCTAAGAAGTTCTAAAATCACAAATCATTTGGTTTTTGAGTGATGAGGGAATTTATCCTACACTTTAGGATTCACCTTTTAGGTAGAAGTTTGAATTTGAATTCAAAATTTGGCTCCAAGCACAACTATAAAAAGAGGATAAAAAGGACCCGCGTGTATCTCGAGCTTGGGAGATCATTTTGAAGGACATTCATTGTGAAGTGAGATCTCATCTCATAGCTCATTCACCTCTCACACATTGAGCAATGTATGATTGCCAATGGCATTGTATTTGTACATGTTTTAATACATATATGATCATTACATTCTCATTTCACTTCTCTGTTATAACTCCATTAGAACATTGGTCTTCTCAGAGCTTGTTCTCAAAGTTTAGTTGATCATTTTCCATGATTTAAAGCATGATACATTCAACATACTGTCTATTACCTGCCTACAAAGTTTCACTAGCATTGCTTCTCGGGGTTGTGAGATATTAATATATCTTTGCTCACTCGTCTGATGATTGTTGCAGCTCGTGAATGTCAGGATGCAGCTATGATTTGCTAAACCTCTTTCTCTGCATGTAGTTCATAGTTTTCGATGAAATCACTCATGATTGATAGCTTACTAATTTAGTTAGAGTTCCCCAAAACGAATCAAGTTGTTGGTAACAACCACAACATAGAAGAATGCTTCAAGAATACTGGGAATCAAAGGGGAAGAGGCTTACATAGAGGTAGCTATGGATAATCAAGAGGTAGATACAACAATGGTGGTAACCATAACTACAATCAAGGCTACAACAGTAGCAATTATCAAGGAGGTTTTAGAGGAAGAAGGGAATACAACAACTATACTGAAGACCAAGAAGACTCATTACTCATCATGAACATGACATCCAACCAATGTAAAGATGATGAGCATCCTTTCTACATTGATTTAGGTTGTTCCAATCATGTGGCAGGAAATGTAGCTCTATTATCTGATCTTGAAGAACCCAAGGGGAAGCATGAAGTTCAAATAGGTGATGATACTAAACATTCAATCAAGCAAATTGGAAATGTCAAAACATCTGATGGTAGAATGAACTTTTGAGTAAAGTTCTGTATGTGCAACTATAACCAAAAACCTAGTTAGTGTTGGGAAGATTGTTGAGAAAGGTCTACAGGTGAGATTCACTAAGCATGGAGTATATGTGGAAGACCCCCAACAAGGCTTCAAAAGGATTGCTAAAGGTGAGAAGTCTGGTAGATTATTCACGTTTGAGATTGAAGACACAAGGAACATAGCACTATTCAATTATTGAGATCAAACCTTAACTAAGTTAAAAATATGGCACGAAAGGCTAGGACATATAGGAGAAAGAACTTTGAAGCAAATATGCAGGGATCAAAGTGTGCTTGACATTCCCGATGTGACCAAGCAACATATGATATACAAATGTGGAGCATGCCAATTTGGCAAAGCTCACAGGCAACCATTCAACAAGAGAGGATACATTCATGAAGATTATTTGGAGCTTGTACACACTGATGTGTGGGGTCCTACCAAAGATCCATCCATCTCAGGTTCAAGGTACTATGTCTCATTTATTGATAATTATAGTAGATGGACAATCCTTTATTTCATGAAGCATAAGGATGAATTATTTACATGTTTCAAGAAGTACTTGGTACTAGTTGAAAATCAAATAGGAAGGAGCTTGAAGAGGATCATATCTGATGGAGGCGGTGAGTATTTTTCACATGATTTTGATTGATTTCTACATGGCAGAGGCATAAAGAGGAAGTAACAACAAGATCCAATCTTGAATTGAATGGAGTGGCAAAGAGAAGGAACATGTTAATTGTTGAAGCTACTAGGTCTATGTTTAATGAGAAGAAGTTACCTAATTACCTATGGGTAGAGGCTGTTTCCAGAGCCACCTACTTGGTCAACAGGCTTCCATCCAAATCATTGGATGGTATGACATCCTATGAAGCATGGAATGGCACAAGACCCTCATTGGACCATTGCAAAATATTTGGGTGCATTTCTTATGCACACATCCCCTCACAAATCAGAGAAAAGCTTAACCCTAAAGCTGAGAAATGTATATTTATTGGGTATGATCAGAACCAAAAGGGTATAGGTTGTACAATCCCACTAACAAAGCATTTATAGTTAGTAGGGATGTAGTGTTTGATGAGAATAATTCATGGTTTCAAGATGATTGCAGGAAATTCAAGTTAGCACATGATTTGAAAAATGATTTGCCAACCCTCACTCAAGAAGATCAACACTTAGCAAAAGATATCAACTCAGAGGATGAAGAACAGATTGACTTCAAGGCTTGGAGGTCAAGAGGCAAGATTAAACTCAAGCAATTCGAAGACATACCAGAGTCTTCAAATCAAGCAATAAGGGGATCACAAAGAGAAAGCAAGAAGCCCATAAGGTATGGATATGATACATCTTTAGTCACCAAGCACTCTTTGTATATCACCAAAGACTCTATTGTTGGTGCAATTAAGCCCAAGCCTACATACGTGATCACGTCGCATAAGCTTGATGTATTGGCATAACACTTGGAAGGCTTCATATGGTCAACCTCTTGTAACTTTGCTTCACAATTACTTTTGTAAAATTGGAATATACTCATGAGGAGTTAGGAAGCACAAAATCTAGTATCATTTGGTAGTTGATTCAAGAGAGAATCAGTCCTATACTTTAGCATTCACTTTTAGGTAGAGATTTGAATTTGAATTCAAATCCTTTGGCTCCAACAATAACTATAAAAAAGAGGATATGAAAGACCAGTGTCCATCTCGAGATTCATAGATCATTTTTTATGTACTTTCATTGAGAAGATGAGCTCACCTCATAGATCACTCACTTCTCATTCATTGAGCAATGGTTGATTGCCAATGACATTGTACTTTTACATGATTCGATACATACATGATCATTACTTCTTATTCTCATTTCTCTATCATAACTCCATCAAAACAATGATCTTGTCAGAGCTTGTTCTCACTGTATAGTGGATCATTTCTCGTGATTTAAAGCATGATGGATTTAGCATAGTCTCTGTTGTAATCTTACAAAGTTTCATTATCAATGCCTCTCGCAATCGTCAGATATTAATTCAACTTTTCTCATTGGTCTATGGCTGTCAAGACTCATAAATGTTGGGATGCTTGGTTGATTTGCTTATGCATACAGTCCATAATTTTTTATGATTTCACCCATGATTGCTAGCTTGTTAAGCCAATTAGAGTTCCCCAAAAGGAATTTAATCAATTGATGTTGTACTCAGAGAATGGTTCAAAACACTGAATAGGTGTATCAACCAAAATAGCAAGTTTTGGACCTTGGATATATTCCTACCTATCTGTTTTGGTACTACCATTAGTGGATCATCTTCCAAATATTTTATTACTTATGCTTGTTAGCTATCTAAAGAGGCCCACAACACTCTCTAGCCATCACTTGTAGCATGTGTGAAGATCTCCTCCAAGAGTGGTATCAGAGCAAGCACAATCAAGATGGGAGATGGATTTCGATCCTTCATTGACAAATTGGACACGAACAATTACTCATCATGGTCACTAAGGATGCAAGCATACCTTCCAGGGAGAAGCTTATATGGATACATCTCACGAGATGAAGACGTGCCAATTTTTAGGAGCAAACATCAACCAACAAGGGAAGAGCAAGAAAGGTTGACCATATGTTGTGCAAATGATGCTTTTTCCAGGTCATATCTACTAAACTCAATCTTTGATTTCTTATTACCACATGTTAGGAATTGCAAGACCTCCTAAGAAACTTGGGAAGTACTTTCATCATATTTATTCTCAAACACAAGAGCTACGAAGAATCAGTTATGGATGGAATTCACAACCCTTAAGAAACAACCAAAGCAAGGAGGTGGCTGATTATGTAACCAAAATAAAAGATGTAGCTGACCAACTTGCAAGCATTGGAGAAGAGATAGAGGAAGAGTATATTGTGAGGTAGATCATCAATGGAATTAAGGCTGATCACAAGTGGGAGTCCTTCACCATAGCAATGGACCTCTACATGGATATGCAAATACATGTTCTCAACACCTTGATGGGGCAATTCTTCACCCATGAAACAAAGCTCAACAGAAATGGTGATAACTCAAGAGGTAACCAATCTTCTGCCCTTTATGTAGATAAGAATATAGCTAAGGATAAAGGTAAAAGCAAGAAACAGGAAGAAGAGGCTAGTACCTCTCAAGCTAATTATGCACGAAGAGGAAAAGGTGCTAGAGGAAGGGGTAGAGTAGGAATGCATGGCAGGGGAGACCCTACAACAATTCACCATGCAACATTTTCGGTCTCAACAACCACACTACAGAAAAATGCTACAAAAATACAAGGAACCCAAGGGGAAGAGACTTCCATAGAGGAAGCTATGGACAATGTAGAGGTAGGTACAACAATGGCGGAGGCAACTACAACCATAACTACAATCAAGGCTACAACAACAGCAATTATGAACGAGGATTTAGAGGAAGAAGGGACTTCAATAACTATATTGAAGATCAAGAAGACTCTCTACTCATCATGAACATGACATCCAAGTAAGGTAAAGATGATGGACATCTCTTTTATATTGATTCAGGTTGTTCCAATCATGTGGCAGAAAATGTAGCTCTATTATCTGATCTCGAAGAATCCAAGGGGAAACATGAAGTACAAACAGGTGATGACACTAAACACTCAGTCAAACAACTTGGAAATGTCAAAACATATGATGGTAGTATGAACCTTTTGAGAAAAGTTTTGTATCTGCATATTATAACCAAAAACCTAATTAGTGTTGGGTAGATTGTAGAGAAAGTTCTATAGGTCAGGTTCACTAAGCATGGAGCATAAGTGGAAGACCCCCAATAAGGCTTCACAAGGACTGCCAAAGGTGAGAAGTCAGGTAGATTGTTTACATTTGAAATTGAAGACACAAGGAACATAGAACTATTCAGTTATAGAGATCAAACCTTATCTAAGTTCGAAATATGGCACAAAAGGCTAGGGCACATAAGAGAAAGAACTCAAGCAAATTTGCAAGGATCAAAGTGTGCTTGGCATTCCCAATGTGACAAAGCAGCACATGATATACAAATGTGGAGCTTGCCAATTTGACAAAGTTCACAGGGAACCATTCAATAGGAAAAGATACATCCCTGAAGACTATTTGGAGCTTGTACACACTGATGTGTGGGGTCCTAGAAAAGATCCATCCATCTCAGATTCAAGGTAGTATGTCTCATTTATTGATTATTACAATAGATGGACAATTCTTTATTTCATGAAGCATAAGGATGAGATACTTACATGTTTCAAGAAGAATTTGGCACTAGTTGAAAACCAAATAGGAAGGAGCTTGAAGAGAATCAGGTATGATGGAGGTGGTGAGTACTTTTCATGTGAGTTTGATCTATTTCTACAAGACAAAGGCATAAAGAGGGTAGTAACAACCAGATGTACTCTTGAATGAATGTAGTGGCAGAGAGAAGAAACATGTTAATTGTTGAAGCATCTAGGTCTATGCTAAATGAGAAAAATTTACATAATTATTTATGGGCAGAGGCTATATCCACAGCCACCTACTTGGTCAATAGGCTTCCATCCAAATCATTGGATGGAATGACACCATATGAAGCATGGAATGGCAAGAGACCCTCATTGAATCATTGAAAAATATTTGGTTGCATTGCCTATGCACACATTCCATCACAAATCAGAGGGAAGCTTGACCCTATAGCTGAGAAATGTATATTTATTGTGTATGATCAGAATTGTAAGCCGCCGGATTGGCATTTGTAAATCTTTTTCTTTTCATATTCCGCACGAATCGAAAGGTCGCTGCGAAGAGTTGTAACCATTTATAATCTAATGAAAGGATGCTTCGGCAACGATCAGGAGAATCGCCAGACTGTTTGTCTGGGCGTTTGCATTCTGTGAAGTTGTCGTAGTGCAGTGTTGAGATATCTGAGTATTACTGTTTTCTTGTCTCTGTTTGATTACATTAGTTGTGTTTGGGCACAGTTTCTTTAAGTTAGAGAACGTAAGTCTGTATTACGGTAATGAATAGTTTCGACGCTGTGTATTGAGAGCGTATCAACCGGAGTGTAATCGGTAAGATTATGGAAGAACTAGCAATAGTCTGAGTACAGATAGTAAGACTGTGAGAGAACGAACCAGAGTCTGGAGAGTAATTCGTATTAAGAGAGATTTAAACATTAAGGTACTGTGGTGTGAATGGTTAATTGGGAAAATCAAGTATAGGGCCTCTGATTAATAGACCCCTTCCACTCCCAAGAACCCGAAAAGAGCTTAAATGCGCCTGTGATGGCAACACGCGTTTAACACTGGTGCCGTCTATGGGAATGTGGCAATAGAGTGTTACAAATTGATTGTGGGAAGGTGACTATAGATTGTGAATCGACAGTAAGGTAGAGTAGTACGCAAGTGTTGCAAAGGTGATATATGTCGGTTACTCGGTCCGGCAAGTCGTATCGGAAGTACAGGAGAGATCGACAGCCTTGGGTGGTACCAAATTTGTTAAGGACACCCCCAGCAGGCAGAAGCACAGATCGGTTAAGCCCAGTAGTAGAAGAAGCGAAGCACGGTAGCAGTGATTCTAGTAGCATTCCGGTAGAACATACTGCAATTCCGGTAGATTTCGGTATAATTTCGGCATAGTCTGCAGAAGATACAGTAACTTCGGAGTCTACAGGAACGCAGTGTGCAGTTGACCGGACACCGTCTGGTCAAGATTCAAACCTCTCTAAGGATAGAGGTGTGTTAACGAGAGAGACCATTGCTGGTGAAAGAATATCCTGGGTTGGGGAAAGTTCGACTAATTCCGGTGACAGTTCGGTCCCAGTTGCAGGAAATTTACAATTTTTCGGTGACAGTGTTATACTTCTTGGTGAATCTTCATTCCGGACACCATTGTTCGGGGTAAGTGCGCCTACATTTGATACCAAAGAAGAGGATAGGCTATTCGAATTGGAAATCCGTAAGAGGCTGAACGCTATTTTCAAGTCGGAAGGTGAGCAATCTGATCATACAGAATCTGAAGGACCGAAAACACCACCTCAGAACTCAGGAGATAGTAACAGTACCACTATTAGCACCATGAGTGGACAACAACAACAACATCAACAACAACAGCAACAGCAGCAGCAACAACAGCAACCGCCACTTCCACTTTGACCTGTTCCAATAGGGGTAACATACACCAAGTTCGGTGGATTTCCAGGTGATGACCCTGATGCCCATGTACGTACCTTTGAGATAAGTTATGTCGTACTAAACCATCCACCTAATCCTGCGTACAAGGCCATCGTATTCCAGTCTACATTAGTCAATGAAGCAGCCAGGTGGTTAACAGAGTATGATATCAACCATTTCGGCACCTATGAAGTGGTAAGGGATGCATTTTTGCAGAGGTTTCGGCTGAAGAAGAACCCTGCCGAAATTTTTGATTACGTGCAGAATAATAGACAGAAGCCACACCAAACTGTTCAGGAATATGCCACATTATTTAGAACTCATTTAAGACAATTGCCTCCGGTACATGCTAATTTACCGGATGATGTCATAACCCAGTGGTTCATTAATGGTTTGACCCCACAGCTTAAACAAATCATGATCATCCGATGTGTGGGTGCTATGACACTGGATGCTGTCATAGCGAGGGCCTTGCAACTAGAGCATAAGGTTGGAGGATTCATTGAAGACCTGGAGTCCAGGGCATACCAGTGTTACCTGTGCCCTTAATCAAATGTATTGTGCTATCTGTAATACCACCAGACACTCCACCGAGAATTATGCATATAATGCCAAAGTGCAGGGACCAACAACTGTAAATGCCATTATACAAGAACCGGGGTAGCCAGCCACTCACTACGTGCCACCACAGATGTGAAACAATCAGCCACAAGGATACAGGAATTATCGAGGACAGCGGAATACAAATTACATTACAAATCGTTGGCAAACAGGAACATCACAGGAAGGTACTTCCTTGCCACCACCTCGATGTCATTTTTGTGGTGAGCTTGGTCACATCCGAAGATTCTGCAAGGATGCAGCCGAATATGATCAAAGAAAGAAAGAGCGTCAAAACCCAATGACCAATATGGTCTATATTTCACCAGTAGAAACTCAAGCAGCAGTGATTCAAACAAGATCTCGTAAGCAGTTGCAACCAGCAGCGGAGGTGTTTGAACCTGGCATCCGTGAACAGCAGAGAATGTATAACAAGGCTAGCCAATGGACCACCAAAGAGCCTACGGTGTTCCCTGATCCAGTTCCGGTGACACAGGTTCCACTGCCAAAGGTAGGAGCAGAGGAACAAGATTGTACTCTAGTCACAGGAGAATCATCATCGGAACCAGTGAAAAGTGCAATTCCAACAGAGCAGGTATGGGATATTCTCTCTAAGGCTTCAATTACACTTCCCTTGGGACAGCTACTTGCCTTGGTACCCGGAGTTCGGTAGCAATTCCAGCAACAACTTAGTCCTGGATCTCCCAATACTCCGGCAACTGCCACAATCCAACCGGAAGCTGACTCTACGGTGGATCATGTGGTCCCCTTAATTACGATATGGCACAAGAATCACAAAATTACTCAAGTACTAATTGATGGTGGTTCCGGTGTAAATATAGCCACTGCAGCCCTCTGCAAGAAGTTAGGGTGGACCCAAATTGAGCCTGTCCAATTTTTTGTAAGAATGGCTGACCAATCTCGAGTCCATCCGGTAGGACTCGTACGGAATGTCCCGATCACTTTACAGGGTACAACGTTTAAGATGACCTTTGTAGTCTTAGAACTATCGGAGTCCAGTCTCGATTATAATCTTCTTTTTGGCCGACCCTGGTTGAAACAGGCTAAGGTTATACAGGATTGGTCAGCACAGGAACTGACTTTCAAAGACAACCACCATAAATATGTTGTCAAACTGGATGCTATTCAGCCCTGTGAACTACATGCCAGACCTTATGTAGCAGAGCCGATCCACATGTTGGATGGTTTATCCGATGACGAAGAAGAAGAATTTTTGAAGAATAACAAAGATTTGATCTCCTTGGGGACTGTTGATTTGCAATCTGTAGCAGACAACTGGAGTCCGGTAGCCTGTACGGTGATGCCCGTGATTGGAGATGCAGATGTCAATGATAACGATGCTATGGATGGAGCCACTTTGCAGCAACTTTTACAATCAACTCACGATTCGGCGAAACCTCGGCAATTCTATGTTCCCCAAGATCAGTTAATCACCTATAATTTGGGAGATGAAGTAAACCCGCGACCTGTCAAGATAAAGGAAGGACTGTCTGAAGCATTTCAAGTAGATTTGATCCAACTTCTTCGTGAGTTCTCTGATGTTTTTGCCTGGGATTATCGTGATATGAAAGGTCTGGATCCTCGCATCTACCAGCATCGGGTCGTGCTCAAACCAGAAGCAAAGCCGATTAAACAATCCAGCTACCGAATGAATCCTAACTATGCAGCACAAGTTAAGGCAGAACTCGATCGACTACTAAAAGTGGGATTCATTGTCCCCATTGAGCACGCTGAATGGATCTCTCTGATTGTGATTCTACCAAAGAAAAACAAGCAGCTTTGAATCTGTGTGGATTACCAAAAATTGAATGCGGCCATGGTACCGGATCCATTTCCTCTCCCCTTTCTAGATACAATGTTAGACAAAGTGGTTGGGCATGAGATGTATTCATTTCTCGATGGTTATAGTGGTTATAACCAGGTCCAAATGGCTGAGCAAGATATACCAAAAACAACGTTTATTACGAATTGGGGTGTTTTTGCTTGTACAGTCATGTGGTTTGGGTTAAGGAATGCTCTTAGTACCTTTCAATGTTGTATGCAAGAAATTTTTTCACCCTACCTCACTTCTTTTATGCAAGTATACTTAGATGATTTCTCCTTATTCGGCAAAATTATGGCACACTTGTATCATTTACGGTGTTGTTTCGAGAAATGCCGTGAATATCGACTTTGCTTGAACCCGACCAAATCTGTCTTTGCGGTTTCTTGTGGTAAACTACTTGCCCATATTATATCTGCACAAGGCATACAGGTTGATCGAGATAAAGTTGTAGCCGTGTTGGAAGCACCTGTGCCTACAACACCAAAAGAAGTTATGCGTTTCCTGGGTCAAATTTGGTGGCATGGTCGACATTTGCGGTGGTTAGCTCATCTCGCTACCCCACTTAATCGACTCATGACGAGCACTCCACGACAATTTGAATGGACCCCAGAATGTCAAACTGCCTTTGATCGTTTAAAAGAATTATTGACACAGGCCCCAATTCTACAACCTCTTGATTGGGAATGCCTGTTCCACGTCTTCGTCGATGCCTCAGACATAGCAATTGGAAGTGTTTTAATGCAGCAATCTCATAAGTGGTTCAGGCCTGTCTATTACGTGAGTCGACGACTCGCTCCTGCTGAAAAGAATTATTCAGTAACTGAAAGAGAATGTCTCGGTTTGGTGTATTCTGTAAAGAAATTCCGACATTATTTGTTAGGCCGAAAATTCACCTTTCATGTAGATCATGCTGCGCTGGTGTATTTGGTCCAGCAGCAGCATTTAGGTGGTCGCTTGGCATGTTGGGTTCTATTGTTACAAGAGTTCGATTATGAAGTGATTCATCGACCCGGCACTGCACATGCATTAGCAGATTTTCTCTCTCGACTAGATTCCGATGAAGCTCTGGTGGGTGTTGATGACACCACACCAGCAATTTATGTTACTGAAATGACTAGTGATGAATCTGCAGAACCTCCTGTGACACCTACCTACTATGATCAGTTATTAACCTTTCTTACTGATGGATGTCTTCCCCCTCAAACTTCTCCTGCGATGAGGCGAAAAATTGCAGTTTACAGTCATAGATTCTGGTTGATTGCCGGATAGTTGTATTATATGGATCACACTGGGGTCTTGCTTTGTTGTATTCCTCCACATGAAGTAAACTCGGTTATTGCTATGGCACATTCAATGCCCTCCGATGGACATTTTGCAGCAGATCTTACATACCGGAAAATTCTGCAAAGCGGGCTTTGGTGGCCTACCATGTATAAGGATGTAACTCAATTTGTGCAGCAGTGTGACAATTGTCAACGCACTGGACAACCTTTACAACATCACTTCTTCCCTCTCCAACATGTATTACCTTTGCAACCTTTCGAGAAGTGGGTTCTTGATTTTATTGGACCAATTACCCCACCTGTGACTCTCAGCAACAATCGTTACATCCTGACTTGCACAGATTATGCTACTAGATGGGCAGAAGCTTGGGCCTTACGGTCCGCTACAGCTGTTTCGGTGGCCAAATGCCTGATGAAAGACGTATTCCCACGTTATGGATTACCTCTGGAACTTGTGACAGATCAAGGCACCCACTTTGCTAATAATTTAATGCGAGTGCTCACACACACTTTTCAGATTCTACATAAATCAGTTCATCGTATTATCCTCGTGCTAATGGCTTAGCTGAGAGTACAAACAAAATGTTGTTGACTATGCTTCGTAAACTGATTGTGGAATCACCAGAAAGATGGGATCAGTTACTACCTGCAGTATTATGGGCATACCGGACTACATACAAAGTAGCAACCGGACTGACTCCTTTCAAGCTGGCTTATGGGCTAGAAACAATTGCACCAATGGAACTTGTAGTACCTAGCTTACGCGTGGCCATCACTCAGAAACTGTTACCAGAGGACTCTTTGTCATTTCGGTTGGACACACTCAGAGACTTGGATGAACATCGTTGGGAAAGTTTTCTGACCCTTCAAGAAGTTGAGTTGCGGCAAGCTCGTACCCATGATAGATATCTCAAAACTCCAGTTTTTACGGTGGGACAGCTTGTGTTATTTTACAATGCTAAATCAAATCGTGCGGCTGGAAAATTCAAATTACGGTGGTTTGGCCCTTACTGAATTAGTGAACAAGTGGGCCCAGCTACTTTTTGGTTGACTACTTTGACCAGAATTCCTCTTCCTAAAGTGATCAATGGGTCAAAGTTGCAGCCGTATCACCAAGCACCTGATTCTCGCTGACGTGTTCTTCGTTTTTTTTGCGTGTTATTTACTTTCTTTTTTGTTTTTGCATGATTAATTAAATAAGTCTGTAAATATCCTAGTTTTGATATCTAATTATGATCAACAGCCGCCCTGCTTTATCGATTCTGCTCATGCATGCACACCAAAGTTATGAAGGTTATCATCTCAACATCCAACGATGATTAACATTTTCGATCGCCTCCCGTTGCCAAGTTTCTACTTAATCTTCTTCTTTCCGCTGTTAATCGCTATTGTGTCTGTGTGTTTTGTGAGCTTTGTGCTTTCTGTAATCACTATGTATTCGTGCTACTTCGTGTTACATCATGGAAGCTTTAGCAAATTTTGCTACCTTCTGTGATGGACTCCCTCAAGACGTGAGTGAATTCTTGCGTATCCGAGGTTTGTCCAACTTCGTTGAATTGCCCTGCCATTCAGTGGAGTTTCATCCATATTATGCTCAGATTATTGTTGCTATTGCCGCCACACCTTCTACGGATCAGAGTTGGCATATTACGTGTTTCCCATCTCGTGTCGTAATCACCCTACAGTCATTTGCTACCGCTTTTCGACTCTCCCTAGAAGGAAGAGAGAATGGTCCTAACCTTCCGATCGCTACTATGATTGAATTGTTCCCCAAGCACTCTTCAAATGAGTATGCCATACTTTGTCGCCCTGATCCTGAACGGACCGCCCTTCAATTTTTAGTAGCCATACTAAACTTACAGAAACGCACTTACGGGATTTCTCGCCCGTTCTACTCGATGATTGACATGGTTGCTAGAGAGCCTGTCAATTTCGCTTCTTACTATTTCCGGCGCATTCACCGTGAATGCGTTACGGTCATCAAGCATGTTAACAAAGGAGATCTACCACGTTCCCGTCTTCCTCACATCCTAACATTTCTCTTTCCGGCCCTCCAAGCAGTGCAACCGCCTCCAAATGCTCCCGTGTTGTTTCATGAAGAGTCTGTGCAAGTGCTCGAAGATACAAAAGAAGAAGATGATGATCTCTTCCAACTCCTTCGCCGGAAACGCCACCGAATAAGCTCTACTGATAGTCAAGTACAGGGTTCCGCAGCTGGAAATGAAGAAGAAGGACATGAAGAAGAAACCTTTCACGACACCGCTACTTCAATCCATATTGACTCTTTTGGACAATCTTCTCAGGAAAACCAACAGGAACACAGTGTTTCCACCACTGCTTCTAACACATATTCTTCTCGAAAGGAGTCTCAACACCAATCCCAAGAAGAAGTGCACGATCTTGTTGCGGGCATGCTCGATGAAATAATCACTCTGGTGGAGTCTATCAGTGCCCGTGCTGAAGCAACCACGCAGCAACCTACCGAACAATTGTTGGTGGCTAACACTCTACTACCCACTTCTCCAGCCATACCTCCGGTCAACCCCATTATACCTGTGAAGCCTACTGAAGAACCTGCCGCTTCATCCTCCTCACCGAATTACTCTCCCCCATCTTCGCATCACCTTTTGTCCGCCTCTTCATCCCAGCCACTTCCTCCTTTACTTCCTCCGATTCCCATGTTCACAGAATTAGAATCCATGGGACGCATGCTTATCCAATTTTCACAGCAGCTTCCGGTGCAACTCAGAATGTTTACAGAGAATATTCGTCAGGAATTGCAGCATAAGGTTGATACCCTTGAAGTAGATATTAATCCATTACAGGAAGAAGTCGATGCAGTAAAAGCAGAAAATCATGCTTTGCACATACGGATTCAACAGCTCCAGGCCAGACTTGCCGAACAGGAATCATTAATTAATCAAAGAGATGCTGCGTTAGCTGAGATTCAAGTTAAAGTTGATTTAATAAGTGTTGCTGATGCAGAAATTATCCAGCTAAAACAATTAGTCCAAGATAAGGAAGATGCCCGTATAGCACTGGGAAACTTGTTAGAAGTAACTAGAGAACAGTTAGATGAAGTCGTGCAGCGAGGACAAGAAATGGCAGATTTAGCCAAACGGACTAATAAAGAACTCCAAAGAACGAATTCTAATTTGTTTGAGGTGAATTCAGCTCTTAAAAACAAGATGACATTGGTCGCTCAACTCCAGAAGGAAGTCGCAAGAATTCGAAGAGAGCGAGATGCTTATTACCAGACCATCTAGTACCAATCACACGAATTGGAGCGTAGAGACAAGCAGCTCAGAGCTCAAGCAGAGCGTTTATCCCGTGTCGATCAACAGATTGCTGATATGAAATTGAGCCGGGATGCAGCACTGGCAAATGACTTTTACCTGCAGGAAGCATTTTTGCAGACCCAAGCTAAAATTTTGATGAGCCAAGTAATTGCCGCAAGTTCAGTTAGAACTGATGCTCAGCTCGTAGATCCGGAGATTCTAAAAAAGATGTTGGACTCGCTGAAGCAAAAACCTGCCAGGACATTTAAGTTAGCCCGAACAATGTATATTCAGGGTATAGTAGAAGAGCTATAAATTTTGTATCTCTGCGGGTTCAAGTCCACCGTGCGTGCCAGTGTAAGCCGCCGGATTGGCATTTGTAAATCTTTTTCTTTTCATATTCCGCACGAACCGAAAGGTTGCTGCGAAGAGTTGTAACCATTTATAATCTAATGAAAGGACGCTTCGACAACGATCAGGAGAATCGCCAGACTGTTTGTCTGGGCGATTGCATTCTGTGAAGTTGCCGTAGGGTAGTATTGAGATATCTGAGTATTACTGTTTTCTTGTCTCTGTTTGATTACATTAGTTGTGTTTGGGCACAGTTTCTTTAAGTTAGAGAATGTAAGTCTGTATTACGGTAATGAATAGTTTCGGCGCTGTGTATTGAGAACGTATCAATCGGAGTGTAATCGGTAAGATTGTGGAAGAACTAGCAATAGTCTGAGTACAGACAGTACGACTATGAGAGAACGAACCAGAGTCTGGAGAGTAATTCATATTAACAAAGATTTAAACATTAAGGTACTGTGGTGTGAATGGTTAATTGGGAAAATCAAGTATAGAGCCTCTGATTAACAGACCCCTTCCACTCCCAAGAACCCGAAAAGAGCTTAAACACGCCTATGACGGCAACACACGTTTAACAGAATCAAAAGGGATATAGACTATAAAATCCCACTAACAAGGCATTCATAGTTAGTAGGGATGTAGTATTTGATGAGAATAATTCATGGTTTGAAGATGATTTCAGAAAAGTCAAGTTACCATATGATTTGGAAAATGATTTCCCAACCCTCACTCAAGAAGATCAACACTTAGCAGAAGACATCAACTCAGAGGATGAGGAGTAGATTGATTTCAAAGCTTGGACATCAAGAGGCAAGTTCAAATACAAGCAATTAGAAGATCTGTCGAAGTCTTCCAATCAAGCTTTAAGGAGATCACAAAAAGAAATTAAGAAGCCCATAAGGTATGGATATGATACATATTTAGTCACAAAACACTCTGCGTACATCACTAAGGACTCTATGGCAGAAGAGCCTTCCTCATTTGAAGAGGCTAGGAAGAAGAAAGAATGGAGAGAAGCCATGCAGGAAGAAGTGGAAGCATTGCAAGAAAACCACACTTGGGATATAGTTCCCAAGGAGCCAAATATGAAGGTAATTGGTTCAAGGTGGATATAAAAATTCAAAAAGAACTCTCATGGTTCTATAAACATGTACAAGGCAAGGTTAATGGAAAAGGGATTTGCCCAAACACATGGAGAAGACTATGAAGAAACATTTCCACCTTGGCAAAGATGCCAACAATCAGGGTATTGGTAAGTCTTGCTGCTTCTAAAAATTGGAATTTATATCTGTTAGATGTCAAGAATGCATTCTTAAATGGTTGGATATCAGAAGAAGTGTATATGGTACAATCACCAGGTTTTGAAGATGAAGAAAAAGCATGTTATGTATGCAAGCTTAGAAAAGCACTCCATGGTCTCAAGCAAGCTCTTAGAGCTTGGAATGATAGGCTTGTTACCTATTTGTAGGATCAAGGCTCTGTAGCAAGCAAGACAGACTCTTCTTTATTTGTTAAGAAGAAAAAATCAGAAGTCATTCACTTATGTTTCTATGTAGATGATATCATTATTAAAGGGAATGATTCTGACAGTATCAAGCAGGTCAAGGCTCAATTAATGAAGGAATTCAAAATCAGTGATCTAGGGTTATTAACCTACTTCCTTGGCTTAGAACTTCTATATACAAATTTAGGTATATTCATCACACAAAGAAAGTACATACACGATATGTTGGTAAAGTTTAAGATGGATAACACTAAAGTTGCAGGTATCCCTATGGAGCTCAACCATAAGCTAAGTTCACATGAAGGTGAACTACTCGAAGATGTTACAAGCTATCAACAACTTGTGGGTAGTCTTAATTATGCTACTTTAACAAGAGTAGACATTTCCTACGCAGTAAGTACACTGAGTTAGTTTATGCATGTACCAAGGAAGCCTCATATGGAAGTTTCAAAGAGGGTGCTTAAGTATCTAAAGGGTACAATGAATGAGGGGTTGTTCTATCTCTTCCCTTTTGACATAGATATGAAGATGTATTCTGATGGAGATTAGGCTCGCTTCAGGGATGATAGGAGGAGCACTTCAGGGTACCTACCTTTTGCAAGTTCAAAACTCATATCTTGTTCATCCAAGAAGCAACCAACTGTGGCCTTATCTTCCATAGAAGCATAATATAGAAGTTTGGAAAATGCAACTCAGCAAGTTATGTGGCTTAAGCAATTATATGCAGATTTGGAGATACAGTCCTAAACTCCAATTATCTTTGGAGATAACACTAGTTCACTTGATTTGGTTGCTAATCCTGTATACCATGCAAGGACTAAGCACATTGAAGTGCACTATCATTATGTAAGGGAGAAATTGCTTAGAAAGGATATCCAATTATCCTATGTATCAAATCATTTACAATGTGCAGATATACACACCAAAGCATTGGATGGGACCAAGATGAATAGGTTCAAATTGATGACTAGGTTGCAAAAAATCAAGGAGCAATGAAGTCCAAGCATGTTATGCTTGAGGGGGAGTTGTTGGTGCTATTAAGCGCAAGCCTACATACTTGATCACCTCACATAAGCTTGATGTATTGGCATAACACTTGGAAGGCTTCATATGTTCAACCTCTTGTGATTTTGTTTCGCAATTACTTTTATAAAATTGGAATATACTCTCAAGGAGTTAGAAAGCACAAAATATCATATCATTTGGTAGTTGAGTCAAGAGAGAATCAATCCTATACTTTAGCATTCACTTTTAGGTAGAAACGTGAATTTGAATTCAAATCCTTTGGCTCCAACAATAACTATAAAAAAGAGGATATGAAAGGCCCGCGTGCATCTTGAGATTCAGAGATCATTTTTTATGTACTTTCATTGAGAAGAGGAGCTTACCTCATAGCTCACTCACTTCTCATTCATTGAGCAATGGTTGATTTCCAATGACATTGTACTTTTACATGATTTGATACATACATGATCATTACTTCTTATTCTCATTTCTCTGTCATAACTCCATCAAAACAGTGATCTTGTCAAAGCTTGTTCTCACTGTATAGTGGATCATTTCTCGTGATTTAAAGCATGATAGATTTAGCATAGTGTGTACTATAATCCTACAAAGTTTCATTATCAATGCTCTCGCAATCGTCAGATATTAATTTAGCTTTGCTCACTGGCCTATGACTATCAAGACCCATAAATGTCGGGATGCTTGGTTGATTTGCTAAACATATTTTTCTGCATATAGTCCATCATTTTTTATGATATCACTCATGATTGGTAGCTTGTTAAGCTAATTAGAGTTCCCCAAAAGAAATGTTATCAATTGTTGCTATATTCAGGGTTCAGAACACTAAATAGGTGTATCAACCAAAATAGCAAGTTTTGGACCTTGGATTATATTCTTACCTATCTATTTTGGTCCTACCATTAGTGGATAATCTTACAAGCAACATATGTGATTACTTATGCTTATTAGCTAGCTAAAAAGGCCCACAAAACTCTCCAACCATCACTTGTAGCAGGTGTGAAGGAGGTTTCAGCTACACCAATTCATCTCTTGTGACTATCCACCATCTCCTCCAACATCCATGACATAAGAGCCTTCTTCATTTGAAGAGGCTAGAAAGAAGAAAGAATGGAGAGAAGCTATGCAGGAAGAAGTGGAAGCATTACAGGAAAATCATACTTGGGATCTGGTTCCCAAGAAGCCAAGCATGAAAGTAATTGGATACAGGTGGATATACAAAATAAAAAAGAACTAAGATGGCTCTATAAACAGGTACAATGCAAGGTTAATGGTAAAAGGAATTTTCCAAACTCATGGAGTGGACTATGAAGAAACACTTTCATCTGTGACAAAGATGCCCACAATTAGGGTTTGGTAAGTGTTGTTGCTTCTAAAAATTGGAGTCTATATCAGTTAGATGTCAAGAATGCATTCTTAAATGGATGGATATTAGAAGAAGTGTATATGGCACAACCACCAGGTTTTAAAGATGAAGATAAAACAGGTTATGTATGCAAGCTTAGGAAGGCACTCTATGGTCTCAAGCAAGCTCCTAGAGCTTGGAACCATAGGCTTGTTACTTATTTGTAGGACCAAGGTTTTGAGGCAAGCAAGGTAGATTCTTCTTTATTTGTTAAGAAGACCAAATCAGAAGTTATCTACTTATGTGTTTATGTAGATTACATCATTATTACAGGGAATGATGCTAATGGCATCAAGAAGGTCAAGGATCAATTAATGAAGGAATTTAAAATTAGTGACCTTGGTTTATTAACCTACTTTCTTGGCTTAGAGCTTGTGTATATACATTCTGGTATATTTATCACTCAAAATAAGTACATACATGATATGTTGGTAAAGTTTAAGATTGAGAATAGTAAAATTGCAGATAATCCTATGGAACTCAACCATAAACTGAGTTCTCATGAAGGTGAACTACTTGATGATGTTACAAATTGTTGGAGTTAGACGTCTGCGGAAGCACGCGAACAGCACAAGGAAAAAGAAGAAGCTTGGAGCACAACACACAAGGCTGAATGTATTACTAGAGAATGTACAAAGATAAGTAGCCCATTAGGGCAATAGGCGTATATACAAGCCGGGGGGAAAAAACCTCCTAAAGAGGGAAAAAAGTGCCCCAGCGGTTCTAGAGTGTTCACACACATCACTACCTAAATATATCAACAAATCCCCCCTGGGAGTGATGCGGTGAACAAGGAGCTGGCACTCATGTATAAGGAAGTGCCAAGCTATGTGGAAATCACTCCACAAAAGGAAGTAAGCCCAAAGCTTTGCGGAAAGCTTGAAACTTCTCCCTAGGCAGAGCCTTCGTGAAAAGGTCTGCAATGTTCTCTTGCGTGGGCACATATGCCAAGCTGATCTCCCCAGCAGAGAACCTCTCCCTGACATAGTGATAATGCACCTCAATGTGCTTAGTGCGAGCATGGAACACAGGGTTCCTCGCAACTGCCAATGCGCTCTGACTGTCAGTGAAGATGGTGGTGGCAGAAGACTGGCCAACACCCAAATCAGCCATAAGGCGTCTGAGCCACACACACTCAACAGTCGCTGTGAAAGCTGCCCTATACTCAGCCTCAGAACTGGAAGTGGCCACAGTAGGCTGCTTCTTGCTCAACCAAGATATACATGAGCTACCAACCATGAAGCAAAAACCACTGGTGGACACACGAGTGTCATAGCAACCAGCCCAATCTGAGTCAAAAAAAGCATGCAAATCTGGCGGTAGTGATCCCCCCTTGGGATAAAACAACCCAAGTAGCCAAGTACCACTCAAGTAGCGAAAGATGCGCTTAACCGCCTTCCAATGCGTGACTCTTGGGCAATGCATAAACCTGCTCATCTGTGAGACAGCAAACTGAATATCTGGCTGAGTAATGCATAAGTAAATCAAGCATCCAACAGCCTGCTGATAGAGAACAGCATCAAATGCATCTCCAGCATCATGAAGACTCAATCGTAAACCTGTCTCCATAGGAGTGGCAATAGGCTTACAGTCTTCAAGGCCAAAACGCTGCAATAATGTGTCAATATATTTTGTTTGACACAAAGCCATTCCACCATCAACTTGCATAAACTGAATGCCCAAATAGTGATGCAAATGCCCCAAATCAGACATCTCAAATGAGGCATGCAAATCAGCCTTAAAATCAGCAATATGCTTCTCAATAGGACCAGTGAGCAGCATGTCGTCTACATAGACAACAATGATCAGAAGCACATCATTAGCACGCTTAACATATAAGGTGCTTTCAGTTGGACTGTTCCCAAAACCATGTGCAATCAGATAGGCATGTATCTTCTCATACCAAGCACGTGGTGCTTGCTTTAAACCATATAACGCCTTCTTTAGCCTGCACACCTGGTTTTCATGCCCTTTCTACACAAAGTTACGGGGCTGAAAAACATACACTTCTTCATGCAAGTCACCATTCAGAAATGCTGTTTTAATGTCCAACTGATGTACATTCCAACCATGATGGGCTGCAAGTGCGCAAATGCTCCGAACAGTAGTCATACGGCCTGTAGGTGCAAAGGTCTCATCAAAATCAATGCCTCTTTCCTGCGCATAACCCTTTGCAACAAGCCTAGCCTTATACCTGTCAACTATACCATCAGGTTTACGCTTCAGCTTGTATACCCACTTAGTGCCAATGGCCTTCTTGCCAGGAGGCAAGTCACATAAAGACCATGTACCATTCTTCATTATAGCATCATATTCAGATTGCATAGCAGCCATCCAATTTTCTGAATTCTGTGCTTCATCAAAAGAAACAGGCTCATTCTCATCACAGAGACTAGATGCAGCCATAGCATAGCAATCTGATGCAAAGGAGGCACTATGAGAGCCTGAACGAGTACGATATGACAAAGGTGCATCTAGTTTGCTGTCATGCAAAGTCTGCACTAGCCATTTTGGCATAGTTTTTGCTTGCTCAATATCAGCTCTCTCATCAGCAAGTGCATCATGTAAATCTGCATCAAAAATTGAATGATCTGCATCATCATATGAAACCTGCAAAGACTGAGAAGTTGCCTCATTAGGACCAGCACTAGACTGTCCACCTGTAAAAAGAGGCATCAAAGTATCATACATGTCTTTGGAGCTAACAGATGTCTCCTTAGTACATGAAAGCAATGGTTGAATAGCATCTTCCACAAATACAACATCACAGCTAACCAGAATGCGTTTAGTCTGTGGATGATACAGGCGATAGCCTTTACTTTCAGAACTGTATCCAACAAAAATACATTTAACTGCTTTATCATCCAATTTTTTGCGATGTTGTTCAGGCACTAATGCATATGCCAAACAACCAAAAACACGCAGATGAGCAACATATGGCTTGCGGTCATGCCAAGCCTCATATGGAGTGATAGACTGTAGTGCTTTAGTGGGACACTTGTTCAGTACATATGCTGCACACATGACAGCCTCAAGCCAAAAACTATGAGGGAAAGCCTGACTCTTGACCATACACCTCGCCATCTCCATGAGAGACCTGTTCTTCCATTCAGCAACTCCATTATGTTGAGGTGTATACGGCATTGTACACTGGTGTTTTATCCCACGTTCAGCCAGAAATGCATTAAAATCTGAAGACATATATTCCCCCCCTCGATCAGAACAGAGGGTGCCCATTTTACATGCTGACAGATTTTCAGCCAAAACCAAAAACTGTTTGAAGCACATGAAACTTCGGACTTTGCTTTGAGTGGATATACCCATGCATGCCTGGAAAAATCATCAATGAAAGTCACAAAGTAAAGGTAATTTCCAAAAGAGGGTGTCTGCATAGGACCACAGACATCACTATGTACAAGCTGCAATTTCTGCGTAGCCCGAACTGAACCATCTTTTGGAAAGGAAGAACGCTGCATTTTGGCCAAAAAACAGCCTTCACAAACATGTTTTCCAGGTGCCTCAAGTTTGGGCAAAGAGGACACCATTTCAGATTTCTACAGGCGTAGCAAACTAGCAAAATTCAGATGACCAAAGCGTGCATGCCAAAGCTTTGCATCTGACATAGCCTGAGAATCTTGAACTGCACATGCCGAATCATTCACAGATCTTTCATAGTCTATGAGCTTATACAACCCACGACATAAAATGCCAGAAGCAATAATCACATCGCCATTTGAGAGATCATGAACTGTACACTTGTCATCAACAAATTTCACAACCAAGCCAATCTTGGCTAATGCAGAAACTGATAACAGATTCTTTTTGATCCCTGGCACAAATAAAGCATCTGACAAAGTGAAAGAACTACCATCAGCAGTAGTCAAAATGATCTTACCAACTCCCATAACAGGATAAGAGGAGTTTTTGGCGCATGTAACAGTATTCCCTGGAGGGGCAGGCTCGAGTGAAGAGAAGAAACTACGCTGCGAGGTAATATGTTTGGTCGCCCCACTGTCAAAGTACCAAACATCTGAGTCTACTACAGACATGCACTGATCATGAGAAGATGGGTCAAAACTGTAGACAGTAGTAAACGCCCATTCTTCTTCCTGCACAAGATTTGTAGACTTTGTTTTTGGTGTAGAGGCCTCTGCAACAACCATTCTAGCCTCTTTCTTCTTTGCCTCTTTAGCAGCCAGTTTTGGACAGTTCTTTATGATATGATCATTGCCTTTACAGTACTTACAAAACAATTTCTGCTTTTCTGATTTTTTCTCATCTTTGTCTTGGTTCTTTGAATGTGCAGCATTTGCAGATTTCTGCTTACTAGTAGAAGAGCTCCATTTTCCTTTGCCCTTCTGACTAGCCAGGAAAGCTTGATGTGCAACTCGCATATGGACCTGTTCTAGCTGGACTGATCTTCCTGCAACAGAACAGAGACTAACTCCTCAAATGATAAGGCATTCGGATTGCCTTTCATCATCAACCGAAGAGTAGAAGCAAAACTCTGATATGAGTCGGGAAGACCATTCAGATCGGTCTGCACAAGTGAGCTATCTGGTATAACCTCATCAGCAGAAATCAACTGTTCCTTCAAATCTTTGATCTTCGTTAGGAAACTGTCCATAGAATCACCTTCATTCATGTGCTCACTCTCCAATTGTTTTCGGTGATAAGCAACACGAGCCTCATTCCTAGCTTGGTACAATGTGGTAAGTGTATCCCAAGCATCCCTAGCTATTCTGCAAGAGCGTATATGAGGAATAATGGCACGTTTGACAGACAAAGCTATCAATGCATGTGCTTGGGCATCTCTGCCATCCCAACGAATCTGCTCTGTAGTAGGTGCAACAGAAACAGCAGCACGAACAGGAATCTGCACAATATCATTTTCGACACCATCTTCATCAGCTCCAGCACCTCCAGCACCTGTATTTGTAGTACCTGTAGTCGCAGGTGTAACAGGACGTCTTTCAACACCCTGCACAATGTTCCACAGTCCTTTTGCAACCAATACATGTCGCATCATATAAGCCCATAATGGGTAGTTGGTACCATCCAACTTATCCTCAACAGCCAACATACGGAATACATCACTGCTTTCAGCCATGGTCGGTGACTAAAATACCTTGATGCAGAAAATTGATTGTATCTCAAAAAGTTGAACGGAACTGCCCAGACGAGTTCTGCTAGACCTGTAGCAGACTTCGAGACGCTTAAACTGGCGAACAGAAACTGGTATATACCTTTGGCACAAAAGGATGAAATAGCATGCACAAGCGCTATGATAGTGCATTCGGAATCACCCTGAGTATGCTCACCAAATTTCGTGCGAATCTGAGACTGCAAACGGAGGAGTGTCGGCGGTGCCCTAGATGAAGCGACGACCTGCTCTAATACCAATTGTTGGAGTTAGACGTCTGCGGAAGCACACGAACAACACAAGGAAAAAGAAGAAGCTTGGAGCACAACACACAAGGCTGAATGTATTACTAGAGAATGTACAAAGATAAGTAGCACATTAGGGCAATAGGCGTATATACAAGCTAGGGGAAAAAAACCTCCTAAAGAGGGAAAAAAGTACCCCGGCGGTCCTAGAGTGTTCACACACATCACTACCTAAATATATCAACACAAATTATCAACAACTTGTGGGAAGTCTCAATTATGCTACTCTAACAAGAGTAGACATTGTCTATGGGGTAAGTACATTGAGTCAATTTATGCATGCACCAAGGAACCCTCATATGGAAGCTGCAAAGAGGGTGCTTAAGTATCTAAAGGGTACATTGAATGAAGGGTTGTTCTATCCCTTCACCTCTGACATAGATATAAAGATGTATTCTGATGGAGATTAGGCTGGCTCAAAGGATGATAGGAGGAGCACTTCAGGGTACCTATCCTTTACAGGTTCAAAGCTTATATCTTGGTCATCTAAAAAGCAACCAACTGTGGCCTTATCTTCTAGAGAAGCAAAATATAGGGGTTTGGCAAATGCAACTCAAGAAGCTATGTGGCTTAAGCAATTATATGCCGATTTGGAGATACATTCCTACACTCCAATAATCTTTGGAGATAATAGTAGCTCACTTAATTTGGCTGCTAATCATGTATATCATGCAAGGACTAAGCACATTGAAGTGCACTATCATTATGTAAGGGAGAAATTGCTTAGCAAGGATATTCAACTATCCTATGTATCAACTCAATTACAATGTGCAGATATACTCACCACATCATTGGATGGAACAAAGATGAACATGTTCAAATTGATGATTGGTTTGCAGGAAATCAAGGAGCAATGGATACCAAGCATGTTAGGCTTGAGAGGGAGCTGTTGGTGCAATTAAACCCAAGCCCTCAAACCTAGTTGATTATATTATGTTTGATTTATTGGCATAACCTATGCAAGGCTTCATATTATCAACCTCTTGTAAAAATCCTTCACATTTATGCTTGTAAAAGTGATCCACATCCACGTAGAGTTAGGAATCTCTAAAATCAAGAAACATTTGGTTGTTGAGTCATGAGGGAATCTATCCTAGAGTTTAGGATTCACCTTTTAGGTAGAAGTTTGAATTTGAATTCAAACTTTGGCTCCAAGCACAATTATAAGAAAATGATAAAAAAGACCCACGTGCATCTCGAGCTTGGGAGATCATTTTGAAGGACATTCATTGTGAAGTGAGAGCTCATCTCATAGCTCATTGAGGTCTCACACATTGAGCAATGTATGATTTCCGATGACATTGTATTTGTACATGTTTTATACATATATGATCATTACATTCTCATTTCACTTCTTTGTTATAACTCCATTAGAATAGTGATCTTCTTAGAGCTTGTTCTCAGTGTGTAGTTGATCATTTTCCATCATTTAAATGATGATATATTTAGCATACTATCTATTACGTGCCTACAAAGTTTCATTAGCATTGCTTTTCGAGATCCTGAGATATTAATATATCTTAACTCACTGGTCTGATGACTGTTGTAGCCCTCGAATGTCGAAATAGAGCTATGATTTGCTAAAATTCTTTCTCTACATGTAGTTCATTTTTTATGAAATCACTCATGATTGAAATCTTACTAAGTTAATTAGAGTTCCCCAAAATAAATTAAGTCAATTGCTATTGTGGTCAGAGAATTCTTCAAAACACTAGGTAGGTGTAAGAATAAAAATAGCAAGTTTTTTGTTCTTAGATCAACTCCAACATATCTGTTTTGATCCATCAAATAATGGATCATCTTTCAAGTAACATATATGATTATTTGTGTTCATTAAAAAGAAAAAGAGGCCCACCATACTCTCCAGCCATCATTCTTAGCAGGTGTGAAGCAGGATCTAGCAACATCACTTCATCTGTTGTGACTATCCACCATCTCCTCCAACACCAATGTCCCAATCAAAAGGTAATTGGTTGCAGATGGGTATATAGAGTTAAAAGAAACTTAGATGGATCAATTTGCAGGTACAAGGCAAGATTATTTGCCAAAGGATGCTCACAAACTCATGGTATAGACTATGAGGAGACATTCTCACTAATTGCAAAGATGAGTACAATCAGAACATAGATGCTACAAGAAATTGGAGAATCCTCCAATTTGATATGAAAAATGCATTCCGAAATGAGAAGTGAAGAGTTATACATTTCACAACCACTAGGTTTTGAAAACCCTAATCATATATCTTATGTTTGGAGACTTAAGAAAGCATTATATGGATTGAAACAAGCTCCTAGGACTTGGAATTACAGGTTGGCTACATACCTTCAAGATCAAGGGTTCAAACCTAGCAGCTCAAATCCTTCTTTATTCATCAAAAGGGATCACAATGAGGTTATTTATCTATGTATTATTGTGACAGTAGATGAGCTAAATGACATTCAAAGAAGCAAGAGATACATGCAAGAGGAGTTTAAAATCAGTGACTTAGGTGAGCTCACATATTTCCTAGGTATGCAAGTGATTTACATAGATGAAAGGATGCATCTAACTCAAAGAAGATGCATTCAACACCTAGTTCTCAAGTTTAGAATGGAGAACATAAACTTCAAGGAATTCAATAACATTGATGAACTCTTGTGAGATTTTCATAAGAGAATTTAGGCCCACTAGAGTTAGCCATGATACACTCAAAGAGATTCTACATTTCAAGAAAACCCCCCACGAATTTGTGAGAGAAGGTGTGCAAAGATTTAGGTATTACATGGAATATATTTAGTTACCCTCTGATGAGAAGCTGACATCACTTTTTCTTGATGGCCTAGACAATGCAAACTTAAGAGTAGGCGTCTTTTGCATGGATCTCGCTTCATTAACACATTGCATGATGAACTGCATCAAAATATATGACAATTTAAGCCTAAACCTCATTAAGATGAAACCCAAGGCCCAAGCACAATCCACCTAGAAATCCTACTAAAGATGAATTGGGCAATATAATTGTAAACAATTTTAACTAGGGAAAAATGCTCAACACCTTCAAAGATTTCACGGATTGGGTATACTAGAAATATTAGTAGACCATTTCAAATCAAAGACCATCTCACATGGTAGAGGAACCACATAGTCATGTGTCTCCAAATCCTTATATGCCATGTTTAGATTCTCCCCTTGCATTTTGTGCATTGCTTATCCTGGAGCCTAAGCAAGGGAGTATCAACAACAAAACTTTTAGATTTATCATGCAAATTCACATGGTCCAAGTGCTCCAATTGTTTGCCAAGGTTATAGTTCACTAATAACACACTACAAAATATGATGGGCGTACTGACGTTGTCCATACCGACGGTCATGCCGCGGCATCAATATGATCATTGAAAATGTTTGAAAAACCACGAAGGCAATACCGATGGTCAGTTAATCATCAGTATATTCATTAAAAATCAGTGGTTGGTATGCACGTCAAAAATGCACATGTGTCTGTATGAGCATTATATGCATCGGTAATTTGCTAAAAATTATCGACGCTCATACCAACGGTTTGTTTTAACCGGACCCAAGAGCAAAAATTCAACATTTTCTCGCGTTTTGAATTGGATTCTGCTACTGTCGAGTTTGCACACGCAAATTGCATTCTGAGCATATTGTGTACACACATCTCTCTCTCTCTACACACACCTTTGTCTTTCTCTAGATCTCAAATTTTGGTAAGTATTGCACATACTCTAGCACCCTTTCTCTTTTTTTGTGTTTTCCCTTGTCTAATTTCTCTTCTCCTTAGTTCTGCAAGAGTTTTTTTGTGTCAATTCTTTGGAATTCAACAAAGGACAACATTAAGTGGACCTTGACAATAAAAATCCAAAAATTACATCGATGAAAGTGATTGTTTTGTTCTCGATTGACATAGAGTGAGAAAGAGAGAAAGAGAGAGAGAGAGAGAGAGAGAGAGAGAGAGAGAGATCTAGAGAAACATAAAGAGAGAGAGAGAGAGAAAGAAAGAAAGAGCTGAGAGAGAGAGAGTGAGAGAGAGATGGATGAAAGAGAGAGAGAGAGAGAATGAGAGAGAGAGAGATATGAAATAGAAAGAGAGAGAGAGAGATGCATACATACATACATGTACACACACATGTATACATACACACATATACATACATACATGTACACACACACACACGTATACACATGCATATGCATACATACATACACACACATATGCATATACATACACACATGCATGTTACATACACACTCACATACATATCATGTACACACACATATATGCATACTCACATGCATATGCATACATACATACACACACATATGCATACACAAATATACATACATACATGTATACACACACATATACATACACACATGCATATGCATACATACACACACATAATGCATACACACATATACATACATACATGTACACACACATATACATACACACATGCATATGCATACATACACACACACATATGCATACACATACTCACACACATATTACATACACACATGCATATTACATACACACTCACATACATATTACATACACACATGCATATACATACACACACATATATTCATACTCACATGCATATGCATACATACATACACACACATATGCATACACACATATACATACATACATGTACACACACACATATGCATACATACATGCATATGCATACATACACATACTCACATACATATTACATACATACATTCATATTACATGCACATATGCATATGCATATTCATACTCACATACATGTACACACACATATACATATATACATGTACACACACACAAATACATACACACATGCATATACATACATACATACACACACATATGCATACACATACTCACATACATATTACATGCACACATGCATATTACATGCATACTCACATACATATTACATAAACACATGCATATACATACACACACATATATGCATAAGCACATGCATATGCATACGTACATACACACACATATGCATACACAAATATACATACATACATGTACACACACATATACATACACACATGCATATGCATACATACATATACTCACATACATATTACATACACACACACATATGCATACTCATACTCACATACATACATGTACACACACATATACATACATACATGTACACACACACATATACATACATGCATGTACACACACACATATACATACACACATGCATATGCATACATACATACACACACAGATGCATACACATATGCACATAGATACTACATACACACATATACATACACACACATATACATACACACTCACATACATATTACATACACACACATATATACATACACACTCACATATACATACACACTCACATACATATTACATACACACTCATATATGCATACACACTCACATACATATTGCATACACACATAAAGTTTTAAGATTAATGTTAATTTATATAATCATGTATATGTAAAAATAGGGAAAAAATTATAATGTGTAAATATTCTGTTTAAATGTATGTAATGATTAGTAAAAAATTAAAATATGTAAAATAAAAATAATTAGATATCTAAAAAACAGATCTTTATATTTTTTAGGGTATATATATATATATATATATATATATATATATATATATATATATATATATATATATATATAAGGATTTTTGGATTTTTATACACAAACACATCCTTAATAAAGTTTTAGGATTAATATTAATCTATATAATCATATATATGTAAAAATATGGAAAAAATTATAATGTGTAAATATTCTATTTAAATGTATGTAAACATTAGGGAAAAAATCAAAATATATAAAATATAAATAATTAAATATCTA
This sequence comes from Ceratopteris richardii, assembly GCA_020310875.1. Lineage (NCBI taxonomy): Eukaryota > Viridiplantae > Streptophyta > Polypodiopsida > Polypodiales > Pteridaceae > Ceratopteris > Ceratopteris richardii. Next base: position 175,275,751 of record CM035414.1, read on the forward strand.
AAAAATAGATCTAAATTATTAGGGTTTATATATATATATATATATATATATATATATATATATATATATATATATATATATATATATATATATATATATATATATATATATATATATATATATCAAAAATAGGATTTTTGGGTTTTTACACATAAGCACATCCTAAATAAAGTTTTAGGATTAATATTAATTTATACAATGAAAAATATGTAACAATATCTAAAAAATAGATCTTTAGATTTTTTAGGGTTTATATATATATCGTAACATCTCCACATGGGATCAGATGACATCTCCACGTACACCTTGGGGAGCTCATGACCATGACGACTCCAAGATGTATCGCATACGTGATGGAGCTCCGGTGATGGATGCGATCGCAAAGTCCATGCATCAGCACATATGATATCTTTGCTCCATATAGTTTGGAAATTATGTCATGTTGAAATGGAGTGAATAGGATAAAGATTACAAAAATTATATCATAGAGTCGATATATGAAGAGTATCGGCCAGCACCTGGGCATCCTATTGTCAGCTCAGAGCGGATCAACACACGGCACATGAGGTGATGTCCCATTGGTGGTCTGAGGCTCGCAATGCTTTCAGAGCAGGCTTACAGAGCCTGTATGGTTAGAAGCTGAGCAGTGGGAATCGATTCACGATGAGTAGCAACATACGCCTGACCTATATCTTCAGTAACGAGATGTAGTGGCCACACATCTAGATACAATTGGAACATCACATTTGGGTAGCGATGGATACGACACTATGCATTATGAGTTTGTAAGTATCATTTTAATTATTTTGTTTGTGTTAAGCACATCATGTATGTTCATCTAACATTTTGCATATTTATTATAGGAGTTGGCAATGGCTCATCCTCCGACGCAAATTGAGGAGGCTCATGGATATCGTCATGGATTGGTTGGACTATTGGAGGACTTGGAGGGATGCAATGTGATCATTTCATGGGAACATATATGATGAGGTGAGCTTATAGCTTGGTTTGGTATTTTTAGTTGTTGTTTAAAAATATCATGCCAATTTTTCTCATTTTTACGCATATGCTTTGTTGCAAGATTGTAGGTATAAAGGTTTTGATTCCTCTGAGCATATGTATGGCAGTGCTTTGCCACAATTTTGTATTACACTCATATATGGCAATGGTGTGCCATAATTTTGTATTCAGTTCCTATATGGAAGTGCGTTGCCACTTTTTTTATTTGGCTCATATATGGCAGTGGTTTGCCACACTCTTGTACATGCTTCATTTATGAAATATATAACTTTCTTGTACATGGTTCATGGTTCATTTTGCTCATCTCTTTTGTGTCCGATAGTATTTTGCTATATGAAATCATGTTTTGGTTGCCATTAGAGTACACATCACATGTACTTGGTTTTCTTTGGGCAGAGTGTATTGTCTTTTGCTACACGTTATCATGGTAATGTTGCTGCAGCAAGAGACAACACACTCTACCCAAAAAAAATCTGTAGATATGGTCATTGGTATGCGCGTCAGGACTCCCAGCACGGTCATCAGTATGCGCGACGATATGCCCAACAGGTCACCGGTAGAGGTGATGGTATGAGCACCGATATTATCGATGCTTATACCAATGCTCATATTGACACTTATATAGACACTCATACCAATGCTTATACTGATGCTCATACCAGCACTTATATGGATGCCTATACCGATGGTTTGCTACCAACACAAATGTCGATCCTTACACCGATATCGAGGAAAAATTATGCCCATGCATTTGCCTCGATAGAAGCCTCGTTATACCTCTGATATGTTGTAGTGACACTTCCTCAAAGATAATATAGGCCATCCTTACATGCTCCAAGAGCTCTAGAAACAAATCAAGGACCAAATTCATTTATGTAAAAATACTTTAGAGATCCATGAGTCTAGGTAACTAATGCACAAATCAAAGCACACCTAGATGCACAACTCTAGAGTGTCCAACAAGTAAATTCTTGACATCTAAACCACCACTATAAGTAGTACCGAATTATAACCCACTCATGCCCAGAGTCCCTCTATAAGAACCATAGACGTGTAATAGACAATCTATTCAAGGACTAGCCTTACCACCCAAATGGAGCTCAATGGTTTGATCTATGAGTGTAGGGACCCCTACTTTTGAATAGGAGAAATCCACACAAGAAAAATCACTTGTACAACCATCACAAAGCCTTAATTGAGAGAGCAAGAACTTCAAGTAAACTTGGATGAACTCCTAAGGGATCAAAAATCTCAAGTAGAGCCACCTAATATGACCCTAACACGTACATCGATTGTATAGAGACCAAGATGTGATCACGATTGCAGAATCATCCATTGGCTCAAGGATTGGCAAAATAGTTCAAGAATATTGACCATAGTTTCCCACTATTATCCATTATCCACTAAGCCCCACATGAGTGAGAGTGATGAAGAAGTCAAATTCCTACTCCAAGTAGTCCTTAGGGCCCACTCCAAGAAGAAAGCTCAAGCCCGAGGTAGAGGGGTAGACCTTTTTTCTAGCAAGAAAGAGAAAGAAACTTCAAGGAGAAGACAATGCCATTCTCAAGCCAAACAAATAAAAAAGCACATTGAAGGACTAGAGATTCAAGTCAACCAAGCTCAAGAGGAATTAAAAGTATCCAAGGAAAAAAATAAAAGATCGGAAGAAGAGGTTTATTAGGCTAAATCCAAGGTATCATTTATAGTCAACCCAGACCTTGAATTACTGCTACAAGCTTACCACCAATGAATCTGCAAAGGGTTGAAATTGGAAAACCATGGTAAATGTTAGCCTAGACCTAAGTTAGAAAGAAAATGATTAAAAGTTTGCAAGCAAATGGTCGACATAGCTTAGAAGATGCTAGAAAGAACCCCTATAGTTTTCCATTACACACACATTCCTTAAGAGAAATTTCAAAACCTAATGGGATAAGACAAGCTTCATGGGAGATATACTCCAATCATAGAGCCAAAAGAGCTAGAACAACAAAGGATACCGGTAGAATCTACGAAATAGAATATGACTTGGGAGGGAATCCTATCCAATCTCGAGCTCAAGATCTAAAAACGTTGAAACTTATGGGAAGAGTTGCAATCCAAGAGATGGAGAGACATGCAAAATCAATCATCACATTTCTTAGAACTTTACTTTCAAAAACCCACCCTTAGAAGAGGATCCAAATCTATGGGATGCATCAATTTGGCTCAATGGAATCACATATCACACCAATTTTGGGATCTCTACCTAGATACTTAGGCCAATATCAAGAAAAATTAGAGTGTCACAAAATGACCCTAATGCGAAACAAGAGGTTAGATTAAATGCACGAGACCCAAAATAATTCGTGTAGGGAACGATCTCACAAACAAAAAGGAATAAAGCAACTCATATAGAATCAAAACAATCAAGTAGATGCAAATTCGAGCGTTGTTCTGGTCCCAATCAACAAAGCAGGAGATTTGAGCAAAGGAGATGAGGGAGACACAATTCTTCCAATCGAGTACGATAGAGTGATCTCTAAATCTATCATCAATTCAGGTGCAGGCATAGGCATTTCGGCCTATGAGCTATGGAGGAAATGGGGAAAATTGGCTTTATGAGCAACACAAATGAAATTGAAACTAGCAAGATGACGTACAAAAGTCTGATGGGTCTCTCGAGGTGATTACTTTTACCACCTATGGTGTTTTGTTCAAGAACACTATGGAAATTCATATGTTTGAAAAACCTAGCACTTATGAGCTCTTCTCAGGATGTCAATTTCTAAGACAACTAAAAATAGTGCAAGATAGGGGTTAGAATCTCATCGCAAAAGTCTCGCACAGAGACATTCCTCCTTTGTAGTGGAATCCCATCCATAATGAGAACAACAAGGATGATGCCTCCTAAGAACTAAGATCATTAAGGATCGCCACATGCTAGAGAGATGACTCTCCTCCCAACCATATGCCTTTGTATATAGCCCCTCAAATCAATGGTGACCTCTAGATTAATTGAAGTCCATATATCCTTTTGTGATCCCCACCATTGCTTTAGCACCTTCCAATAGATTCCAATAGTGGTAGGCATACTTGCCACTTGAGTTAATTCTCTCTGAACACAAGTTAACTCTCGTTAACCTCAATGGATGCTTCTAGAAGAATATAGAGCTCTTTGGGCAAAAATATTTCCCATGCTCCCCAAGGGGGTTGAACCCAAGATCTAGTTCTTCCCATGGTTGATATTTAACCATTAGGCCAAGTGGATTACTTTTTTTGAAGAGCACATGAACATGTGCTTAAGCCTAATCGCGAGATCTTTGGCCTTACTCAAGAATGACCTAATGATGCCTCATTTCATATATGTCTTAAACAATCCGATCCTCATGTCATAGAATTAGTTTATAACATGCTTTCCCCACATGGGAAACATTTTTATCAACTATATATAATAAATTATAGGCATACCTTAGAACCGTATGTTATAGCCTAGAAGAACATGTTTCATCTCAATGGTTGGATTCACCTCATATTTTAAATGAATAAAGGGGAATCTACTATCTCATCCCTACCCAAATGATTCAAAACATCATCTCGCTTTGTGTTGGACAAGTTGAACCTAATGCATTGTAGGAAATGAAAGGTAAGGGAGATCACAAAACATATTTAGCCAATTTACTATTTTCACCATGCGCAATTTGGTTACTTACATGTGGAATGGGTTTATTAAAGATACTTGTCCATTATTGGGCATTACTAATGCATGAATCTCAAAATTGAGGTGGGAGTCTTGAGAATTTATATTTCATTTGAGCTTGGTTTGGAAATCAAACAAGAAGTGTTGTTGATCTAAGTATGTAAGTTAGATTTTTGTACTATACTTCACTTTCAACCATCACATTCTTTGATTAATTACCCTACTAGAGGTTTACTTTGTCTAGCTATGCTTGAAAATCTTGGACAAAACGTAGGTTGAAGTGTGCCATTTTCTTTTGGTCAACTTCACTTCAACTTGACAAAAGCAAATTCAAAATGGACTTTGTTTAGCTTAAGACACTTTTATCAATTACTCTAGCTTTAAGTTTTTGGGATGTTTACCGTTAGGAGCTAAAGTTTCCCGTTTACCCAATAGGGGCTCCGCGGCGTCGTCGGTTAGGGAATCGTTTTCTTTACGTGTTGACCGGTAGGTATTAGCTTCGCTCCAATAAGGTGCTTAGTTTACCGTTTTGTGCTAAAGAAAACCTATTGGTTTTGCGCTAAAGTTTTCTTTCTTTATAACGCGCAAAACTAAGCTCATGAGCAATTCCTAACTTTTGTTTTCAAAAGTGTGCCAAAGTCTTTTTGAGAACTACAAAATCTTGTTGTATCCATCGGAGTAAACTCAAATGGATGAGTCAACTTAGAGTTAGCATCGTTAAATATTGAATGGCTTTTGCATATAACATCTATATGATATGCTTAATTTAGTTACCTATTCCAACCAACCAACGTTAAACTTTATTGAAATGTGTCAAATACTTTATTTGAGTCAAATTAAAACAATTTGAAAAGTGGGAAGGAAGAACCAAGACTTTTTGCCACCATTAAAAAAACTTCTAAGACATTTTAAACTACTTTGAGACAAGTTTTATGTGACTTAGTATTGTGGAAGGCACCATAGCCTCCACACACAAACTGATTAATCAACTAACAAGAATAATTAGAAAAGCTTACACTAGGGAGAGAGATGCATATATCCACCTAGCCAACCCCTCCAATATATAACTCGCCAAGGGGGTAACTCTCCCTCAAGGGGACATGTTTACCTTATATCACAATGATCACATGGTTCCCAAGCTTAGGAAATCACATGCCTTCTAAAAGAAGACCCTCCAAGTTCCCATGTACAAATCAAGCCTCTATGAGAAGCTTCCAATCAATCCTAAGGTACTCAACCTAAAAGAATGAACCCTAAGGTTCAAGGCCCATTTAACAGGGAAAAAATAATAATAAATCTTAAGGGTTTTACACTTAGAAACCCAAGGGTTCTACCCCTTAGACCATGTAGTTATAGAACATACTTCAAAATATTTTGGTCCTTAGAAATGAGTGGAGATATATACCTTGGGGTATTCCCCTAGGCCCCTTGATCACTGTTTTTGATCATGGTCTTCATCTCTCTAATTTCACATCTTCTTTTTTAAAAGGGATTCCCATCATGGTTTAATCTTAAAAGAGCAGAATCCATATGTGTTCTGATCCCTTCCCCAATCACTCAAATCTCCATGTGGTTTTGCAGATGAAAAACTAAATCAAGTGCAAAGTATGGAAACAATGAAAAGAGTGGCGCATAAAATCCAAACGTCCTATTAAATTTGCAAATTCAAGTATTGAAGTTGATGCAGATGGCGTTGAAGATGCTGATATTCTCCAAATTCCTATTCGTGTTGCGATTTCTACTGCACCTACTATAGAGAAAATTTGTTCAGATGGTAGAGATGCTCAGGCATATGCATTGATAGCCTTGTCTGTCAAACGTGCCATTATTCCTCACATTGGCTCTTGTAGAACAACTAAGGATGCTTGGATACACTTACCACATTGTACTGGGCTACGAATGAGGTGCATGTTGCTTACCTCCAAAAACAGTTGGAGAGTGAGCATATGAATGAAGGTGATTCTATGGATAGTTTTCTAACAAAGATCAAAGTCTTGAAGGAATAGTTGATTTCTATTGATGAAGTTATACCAGATAGATCACTTATGGAGACCCTTGTGAATAGTCTTCTTGATTCATATCAGAGTTTTTCTTCTACTCTTCGTTTGATGATGAAAGACAATCCATGTGCCTTGTCATTTGAGGAGTTAGTCTTTGTTCTATTGCAAGCAAATCAGTCTAGGTAGAACAGGTCCATTATGTGTGTTGGAGATCAAGCTTTCTTGGCTAGTCAAGGTAAATGGAGCTCATCTACTAGTAAGCAGAAATCTGCAAATATTGCACATTCGAAGAAGGAAGACAAAGATGAGAAGAAATCAGAAATGCAAAAAATCTTTTTTAAGTAATTTAAAGGAAACGATCATGTCATAAAGAACTATCCAAAAATGGTTGCGAAAGAGGCAAAGAAAAAAGAGGTTGGAATGGTTGTTGCAAAGGTCTCTACACCAAAAACAGAGTCTGCTAATCTTGTGGAGAATGAAGAATGGGCATTTACACTACTGCTGATGGTAGTTCTTTCACTTTGTCGGATGTTTCATTTGTGCCCAGGATCAAGAAAAATTTGTTATCAGTTTTTGCATCAGCCAAGATTGGCTTGGTTGTGATATTTGTTGATGAGAGATGTACAGTTCATGATCTGTCAAATAGCGACATGATTATTGCTTCTAGCATTTTATGTCATGGGTTATATAAGCTCATGGACTATGAAAAATCTATGAGTGATTCAGCATATGTAGTACATGATTCTCGGGCTATGTCAGATGCAAAGCTTTGGCATGCATGCTTTGGTCATCTGAATTTTGCTAGTTTGCTACACCTATAGAAATCTGAAATGGTGTACTCTTTGCCCAAACTTGAGCCACTGAAAAAACATGTCTATGAAGGCTATATTTTGGCCAAAATGTAGTGCTTCTCCTTTCCAAAAGATGGTTGAGCTCGAGCTACTCAGAAATTGCAGCTTGTTCACACTGATGTCTATGGTCCTATGCAGACACCCTCTTTTGGAAGCTATCTTTACTTCTGTTGATATATTTAGGTAGTGATGTGTGTGAACACTCTAGGACCGTCGGGGCACTTTTTTCCCTCTTTAGGAGGTTTTTTTCCCCTAGCTTGTATATACGCTTATTGCCCTAAAGGGCTACTTATCTTTGTACATTCTCTAGTAATACATTCAGTATTGTGTGTTGTGCTCCAAGCTTCTTCTTCTTCCTTGTGTTGTTCGCATGCTTTCACAGACGTCTAACTCCAACAATTGGTATCAGAGCAGGTCGCCCCTTCATCTAGGGCATCGTCGACACCTCTCCAGTTGTAGTCTCAGAATCGTACGAATTTTGGTGAGCGTACTCAACGTATTTCCAAGATCAAAACAGCTTTGCTGTGTGGTGCCGAAATTGCAATCTGACCTCGTTTCGGCCTCCAAATGCACTATTGCAATGCTTGTGTAGGCTATTTCTTTTTTTTGTGCCAAAGATATATACTTGTTTCTGTTCACCAGTATAAGCATCTCAAAGTCTGCTACAGGTTTAGTAGAACTTGTCTCGGCAATTTCGTTCAACTTTTTGAGATACAGTTAATTTTTTGCATCAAGGTATTTTAGTCACAAGCCATGGTTGAAAGCAGTGATGTATTTTGTATGTTGGCTATTGAGGATAAGTTGGATGGTACCAACTACCCATTGTGGTCTTATATGATGCGACATGTATTGGTTGCAAAAGGACTATGGAACATTGAGCACGGTGTTGAAAAACGTCCTATCACAATGCAACTGTTACAACAGCAGGTACTGAAGCTGATGCAGAAGGTGTCGAAGATGATGATATTCTGCATATTCCTATTCGTGTTGCGGTTTCTGCTACACCTAATGTAGAGCAGATTCGTTAGGATGGCAGAGATGCCTAGGCACATGCATTGATAGCTTTGTCTGTCAAACGTGCCATTATTCCTCACATTCGCTCTTGTAGAATAGCTAAGGATGCTTGGGATACACTTACCACATTGTACCAAGCTAGGAATGAGGCTCATGTTGCTTATCTCCGAAAATAGTTGGAGAGTGAGCACATGAATGAAGGTGATTCTATGGACAGTTTCCTAACAAAGATCAAAGACTTGAAGGAATAGTTGATTTTTGTTGATGAGGTTATACCAGATAGCTCACTTGTGCAGACCGTTCTGAATGGTCTTCCGGATTCATATCAGAGTTTTGCTTCTACTCTTCAATTGATGATGAAAGGCAATCCAAATGCCTTGTCATTTGAGGAATTAGTCTCTGTTCTATTGTAGGAAGATCAGTCCAGGCAGAACAGGTCCATTATGCGAGTTGCAAATCAAGCTTTCCTGGCTAGCAGAAGGGCAAAGGAAAATGGATCTCTTCAATTAGTAAGCAGTCTGTTAATTTTGCACAATCGAAGAGGGAAGACAAAGATGAAAAGAAATCAAAAAAGCAAAAATTGTTTTGCAAGTACTGTAAAGGAACCGATCATATCATAAAGAAGTGTCCTAAACTGGCTGCAAAAGAGGCAGGAATGGTCGTTGCAGACGCCTCTACTCCAATAATTGGTATCAAAAAAGAGGCAGGAATGGTCGTTGCAGAGGCCTCTACTCCAACAGAGTTTGCTAATCTTGTGCAGGAAGAAGAATGGGCGTTTACTACTATTTGCAGTTTTGACCCATCTTCTCATGAGTAATTCATGTCTACAGTAGACTCAGATGTTTGGTACTTTGACAGTGGGGCAACCAAACATATTACCTTGTAGCACAGTTTTTTCTCTTCACTTGAGCCTGCCCCTACATGAAATACTGTTACATGCGCCAAGAACTCCTCTTATCCTGTTATGAGAGTTGGAAAGATCATTTTGACTACTGCTGATGGTAGTTCTTTCACTTTGTCAGATGCCTTGTTTGTGCCATGGATCAAGAAAATTTGTTATCAGTTTTTGCATTAGCCAAGATTGGCTTGGTTGTGAAATTTGTTGATAACAGGTGTACAATTCATGATCTATCAAATGGAGACGTGATTATTGCTTCTGGCATTTTATGTCGTGGGATGTATAAGCTCTTAGACTATGAAAGATCTGTAAATGATTTGGCATGTGCAGTACATGATTCTTAAGCTATGTCAGATGCAAAGCTTTGGCATGCGTGCTTTGGTCATCTGAATTTTGCTAGTTTGCTATGCTTGCACAAATATGAAATGGTGTTCTCTTTTGCCCAAACTTGAGGCACCTAGAAAACATGTTTGTGAAGGTTGTTTTGGGCCAAATGCAACGTTCATCCTTTCCAAAAGATGGTTCAGTTCGGGCTACTTAGAAATTGCAGCTTGTACATAGTGATGTATGTGGTCCTATGCAGACACCTTCTTTTGGAAATTATCTTTACTTCGTGACTTTCATCGATGATTTTTCTAGGCATGCATGGGTATATCCATTGAAGGCAAAGTCCGAAGTGTTCATGTGCTTTAAACAGTTTTTGGTTTTGGCTGAAAATCTGTCAACATGTAAAATGGGCACCCTCCGTTCTGATCGAGGGGGGGAATATATGTATTCTGACTTTAATGCATTTCTGGTTGAACGTGGGATAAAACACCAGTGTACAGTGCCATATACACCTCAACAGAATGGAGTTGTTGAATGAAAGAATAGGTCACTCATGGAGATGGCAAGGTGTATGGTCAAGAGTCAGGCTTTACCACATAGTTTCTGGCTTGAGGTTGTCATGTGTGCAACATATGTACTTAACAGGTGTCCCACTAAAGCACTGCAGTCTATCACTCCATATGAGACTTGGCATGATCGCAAGACACATGTTGCTCATCTGCGTGTTTTTGGTTGTTTGGCATATGCATTAGTGCGTGAACAACATCGTAGAAAATTGGATGATAAAGCAGTAAAATGTATTTTTGTTGGGTACAGTTCTGAAAGTAATCGTCTGTATCATCCACAGACTAAACGCATTCTGGTTAGCCGTGATGTTGTTTTTGTGGAAGATGCTATTCAACCATTGCTTTCATGTACTAAGGATACATCTGTTAGCTCCAAAGACATGTATGATACTTTGCTGCCTCTTTTTACAGGTGGACAGTCTAGTGCTCGTCCTAATGAGGCAACTTCTCAACCTTTGTAGGTTTCATGTGATGATGTAGATCATTCCATTTCTGATGCAGATTTACATGATGCACTTATTGATGAGAGAGTTGATATTGAGCAGGCAAGAACGATGCCAAAATGGCTGGTTTAGACCTTGCGTGACAACAAATTAGATGCACCTTGTCACATGGAGTATCCTATATGAATAGTATTTAGAGGTATGACCCTCCTCTTATTCATATAGAGTATGATGCTCACATGAGTGCCAAGTGGCACTCATGAGAGGAACCTTGACCATGACCCATTTTGGGTGAAGAGAGAGAGAGGGGAATGATTGAAATCATCACGCGGCTGGGCGGCAAGTAAGACATCGATCTCCGTGCGAGTACGTTATTCGAGCTAGTAAGAGAGTGAGTCGACGTCTGTGCAGAAACCAACAAAATTGGGAAGATCCTCGAAGCGTGGGGCGGCGCCAGTACAGGGATCCGACATTGGTTTCAGAGCCATACAGACCAGGGACCAGAGCGGGGCCGGACCAAGGCATTAATCGACGAAAGCGACACGCGCAGGCCGTTCACGCAGTCGGCGACGTCCGTCAGCTCACGAGGAGCTCTGCTCCTCCCTTCCCACTCCAAGGTGGAAGAGACCATCTAATGCTCTTGGATTTATAGGGATTTCCTCCGCCTGCAGCGCCCCTATATGGGATATCAAGCTCCATCGACATCAACTCAAAATTTTTTCGAAAAGGGCAGTAGGTAAAGCTTTTATTGAGAAAATTTCGAGTTTTTTTCCCAAACTTTGGAGCTTCAAATCTATGATCTAGATCAATATTTTGTAAGAATCATGAGGGATATATGTATTATGGGCTGTGGTTATGGGATGGGGGTGTTGGTTTGGTGAAAGAAGCTTTCATTCCTCAGTTTTGAGCTTTCCAAACCTATCTATTTATGAAGATGAAGTCTTTCACCTCCCACCGGTGACATACCTCGCTTCTCCGGACCATATCTTCTTCATACCATATCGGATTTTCAAAATCTTGGTCACATTTCGAAGCTACGCTTTCAAGCTTCGCTCAGAGACCATCGGTGTTGGATTTGGAAGAGATTTGCCCTATCAAAATCTATCTGCAGCGCTTCAGCAGGAACTAGGCGGCCACTCCCGGGCCTAGTTTTTCTTCATCCGGACTCCAAATCCAATTTTTTCACTTGGGATTGTCTCAAATTTTTGAAGTGCAGGTGCTGGGCAACACTTTGTGGACTGGCGAGGATTGGAAAATTTCTGAAATTGTTCAGTTGCATTCAGTTTGCCCGTTTGAGGCTTTTCCTACGCACTTTTGGTGTTATTTTGGATGGTTTATGGTGTCTAGAACCTCCCCGGACCAAGCGGACATTTCCAATTTTCTTTTGGGACTGGCGAGGACTTAAAATCAGCGGCTTGAAGCATCAAGGACCACCTGGATTTAGCTTCCGCAACACTACTTTGTATCAGGGAAGTGCTCTTGTGTTATATCTCTCTTCTTCTTGCATATTTTAACTCTACTTCCATTCATTTTCATACTCTCTAGTTAGCAAACGGGGGAAGGGTACTTAAATATGGAAAATAAAGGCAAACAATTAGTTGAGACCACTTCTCCACCTAGAGAGCAACTAGAGGATCAGGATGCTAGGATGGAAGAAGTAGAGTTAGGACAAGAAATAGAAGAGAATATAGAAGAAAAAGAGCCTTCACAGCAAGAGTACACTTATGAAGAGCTTATAGATGAATTTGTCACTCGTGACCAATTCATTGACTTGAAAGAGCAAACCCTCAAGTTAGAGAAAGATTTGGGTAGCATTACATCTCTTATACAGCAACTTAAGTCTCAAATGATCTCTCTTGAGACTAGTGTCACTTCTTTCCTAGCTAGGAAGGAAAGAGAGACTCCTATCATTCCTCTAGAGATTACTAGGAAAGAGACTTCTCTTCCTAGTAAATATAAAGGAGAGAGCTCTAGGGAAGCTCCCCTCCTGAAAGACTTAAAGCCACCAACCTTCACGGGGGATGACCGAGACAGGAATAAGGATGCAATCTACACTTTTTTACAAAAGTGGCAAGATTTGCATCAATTGAAGGGCACCCCACCTGAGTATCGTGTGCTAGAGGCGAGTCTCTCCCTCGGCCCGCGTGCTTATAAGTGGTGGATGAGTCTTAAGGAGGCAAACTCTATCCCTAGTGACTGGACTCAGTTTGAGACTCTTTTTCTAAAAGAGTTTCTTCCTGAAAATGAAGAGGAGAGGAATTGGGATGAGTGGGATAGGATTACTCAAAGAGGCAGGCCTCTTTCAGTCTATCTATCCCACTATAGAGAGATCACTTTGAAGCTTAAGGGTCTAGATGATTTTCAGAAGACCAGAGGGTTTGTTAGGGGCTTGGATAAAGCCATAAAGAGGGAAGTCAGGAGGAATGCGCCTAAGACGTTTGAGGAGGCGATCAAATATGCACAGATATATGAGGACCATAACCGTCCTCAGTATACTCCTATGGAGACGGATCAGCCCCTTAAACCTCTTAGCACCACTAAATTTAAGAAAAAGTTACCTTTTGGGAAAAACTAGGTTTTTATTAAAAAACAAAGATCACAAGGGCCTAAGCTATCCACAGACCAGTTTGAGAAGGCCAAAAGAGAGAACCTGTGTTTTAGGTGCCTATCCCCTAGCCACTCACAGTGGAACTGTCCACTCAAGAAGGGGGAAGAAAAGAAGAAAGGACCAGAGTCTAGTACGGCTCCTGAAAGGGGCAAAAAGGCGGTCCACCTGGTGCAGACCCTTCCCATTCATGGCAGCTCTAGCTGCAAGGGAGTGGAGGTGATGCACGAGGATATAGAGCACACGTGTTGTTTGACTCAGTCATTGTGGTCACCGCAGTTTAGACCACATGACTTGGTCAAGCTACATGGTAGTGTATACGGGACCAGGGTGCGAGTCATGATAGATGACTCTGCCACTCATAACTTCATAAACTATGCTTTGGTCAAGAAATTAAAGATTCCCCAACAGCCTAGTGCACATAAATACATTGTATCTATGATGCAAGGGCAAGATAAAAGAATATGGGATACTATGGTATCCAATTTGGAAGTCAAGATGCAGGATTATACAGATCATATGGACTTCCAAATTATGAACATGGAGAGGACAGATCTAGTCTTAGGAAGAGAGTGGCTATGGGGGTTGGGAGATACACTTAAACGCAGCTATCAAAATAACACACTCGAGTTTGAAAAGAATGGAAGTACAGTTTATATTCAGGGAGAGAGAGATGTACCTAGTGCACCTCTCATCTCATCATTAGAGTTGTATAGTCTCTGTTGTTCACAGCATGTACAGGATATGTTTTTATTGTATAGTCATGATATGGAGCATTGTATAGACAGCTCATCTGATGTATATTTTCATGCTTTGAATGTAAATATGAACAGGACTTTCTACTATTCTTTTTTGCAAGAGTGTGTAGTTAAAAGTTTTAAGGATCTTATGTTTGAATTCAGAGATGTTTTTCCCACTGACTTACCTAGAGGGCTACCACCTGAGAGAGGGGACATTGACCATGCCATAGAAGTTGTTACTAACACTAACCCTATTTGTAGACCACCTTATAGGCTTAGTGTTTCTCAGCATGAGGAGGTTGAGAAGCAATTGCAGGACTATTTAGATAAAGGCTTCATCAAACCTAGTAACTCACCATGGGCATCGCCAATGCTCCTAGTTAAAAAGAAAGATGGCTCTATGAGACTATGTATAGATTATAGAGCACTTAATAAGGTAACTATCAAAAATAGATTTCCAATGCCTAGGTTGGAAGATCTATTTGATCAGTTACATCAAGCTGGGTATTTTACCAAGCTTGACCTTAGATCAGGATATCATCAGATCAGGATTAGGGCAGAGGATGTCCCTAAGACTGCATTTAGGACTAAATATGGGCACTATGAGTTTTTGGTGATGCCTTTTGGTCTCACCAATGCTCCTGCCACTTTCATGAAACTCATGAATAGTGTTTTACGGCCTTATCTAGGACACTTTGTAGTAGACTTTTTAGATGACATTCTGATCTATAGTGTATCAGAACAGCAGCACTTGGAACACTTGAGAAAAGTATTTCAAGTGCTAAGAGAAAATTCGCTCTTTGCTAAGGAGTCAAAGTGTGAATTTTTCAAAACAGAGGTTAAATACCTTGGGCATATAGTCTCCCAAGATGGAATCCAGATGGATCCTGAAAAAGTAAGGGCTATTATGGAATGGCCACATCCACGGAACCTGGAGGAGCTGCAGATCTTCCTAGGTTTATCAGGTTTCTATCGAAGATTCATTAAGAACTATGCCAAAATTGCTGTCCCGATGACGGAACAGCTTAAAGGGAAAGGGAAAGCCTTTCATTGGGGAGACGAACAGAAGCAAAGTATGGAAAAGTTGAAGGTAGCAATTGCTACAGCTCCACTTTTACATATAGCAGATCCCAATAAACCATTTGTGGTTGAAACTGACGCGAGTGATTTTGCTATAGGAGCGGTTTTAGTTCAGGATGGTCGACCATTAGCTTTTGAGAGCAAGAAACTAGAACCGGCTCAAAAGAATTACTCCGTCTATGAGAAGGAGTTGTATGCAATAGTCCATGCTTTGAAGAAGTGGCGTCATTATTTATATGGTGCCAAAGTTACGATAGTGTTTGATCAAGAGAGCATTAAGTGGCTCTCTAATCAAACAGACCTTAAAGGTCGTAAAGCCCGATGGGCAGAGACCCTTCAAGAGTTTGATTATGAGCTTAGGTATAGGAAGGGAAAGTTTAATGTAGTGGCTGATTCACTTAGCCGCATGCCTATGCTCAATGGACTGAGTTTTACTCAGATCACTAGTGAGCTACTTGAGTCTATTAGAGGGAAATGTAGGCTTGATCCTGCATATTCCGAGATTTGGGAAGCCATAGAGAATGGGGATCGTGATATACGGGTTTCCAATGAGGATGGAGTATCGACGGGTACTCAAGAAGGATTCAAGTGGAAGAATTACAGTGTCCATGATGGATATCTGTTATATAAAGGTAAGGTGTGTGTCCCTAGAGATACTGAGATGAGACGGCATATTTTATATGAGTGTCATGACACACCTAGTGCGGGACACCCAGGAGTTAACAAGACTTATGATCTTGTTAAGAGGCAGTTTTATTGGCCTGGACTTCATAAGGACGTCCTAGAGTATGTGCTTAAGTGCAATAAATGCCAGGTCAACAAAGCTGAGAGGTTGAGGATTGGAGGACTACTCCACCCATTGGATATTCCTAATGGGAAGTGGGAGAGTATCTCCATGGACTTTATAGTCGGATTACCTAAGACACAGAGAGGGCACGACTCGGTCTGGGTAATTGTGGATAGGTTAACCAAAATGGCTAGGTTTATTCCGACACATACTACAGTGAAGACACCTGAATTGGCTAGACTTTTTGTTGAGAACCTATACCGGTTGTATGGTCTTCCTTTAGACATAGTTTCTGATCGGGATAGGAAGTTTACTGGCCATTTTTGGAGAGCGGTCTTCAAAAGGTTGGATACAAAGCTTAGCATGAGTACGGCCGAGCATCCACAGTCGGATGGGCAAACAGAAAGGGTTAACCAAATCCTAGAGGATATGCTTCGAGCATATGTGAATGAAAGGCAAACTAATTGGGAGGAGTACTTACCTATAGTAGAGTTTGCATATAATAGTGCCAAGCACTCTTCCACTGGGCATAGTCCATTTATGCTTATGTATGGGTTTCAGCCAAGGGCTCCTTATGCAGTTGGCTTGCAGAATGAAAAAGTTCAAGCTGCAAAGGACTTCTTGGAAGAAATGAATGATATGCTTAGACTTGCTAAGGACAGCATTAGGAAAGCTCAGGATAGGGCTAGAGCCTATGCTGACCCTCAAAGAAGAGATATCAACTTTGAGGTAGGAGAGCAAGTCTATCTTAGAGTTCCATCTAGATCTGAAACCATGAAGACGGGACCTTGTCCAAAATTATCTCCTAGGTATTGTGGACCTTTCCAAATACTTAAGAGAATAGGAAAGATGGCTTACCAGCTCCAACTTCCAGAGAATAGTCAAATTCATCCAGTTTTTCATGTTAGCCGGCTTAAGAAAAGGCTGGGTGAATCTGACAACCTCATTCCAGATAGTGAGGTAGTAGAGCCTATTTCTGTTCAATCTATTCCACATGAGCCAGAAAGCATACTACGCACTCGAGAGAAACGGACAAGGAGTCACTTGTATAAAGAGTGTCTAGTAAAGTGGAAAGATAGTTCAGAAGATAGTGCCACATGGGAGCGGGTTAGCACCCTTCAGAGACGGTTTCCCAGTTTTAGTTTACCTTCCCAAGAGTTTTCTTAAGGGGAAGGATATGGGGAAACAACACGGAGACAGGACCATGTATTTTTATACATGGGGATATAGTGGGAGTGGTGGTTCTATTATTTCTCTCTTTCTTTTAGACCTTCCAATACCATTTTGAGGACAAAATGGAAGTAAGGGGAAGGAAATGTCACATGGAGTATCCTATATGAATAGTATTTAGAGGTATGACCCTCCTCTTATTCATATAGAGTATGATGCTCACATGAGTGCCAAGTGGCACTCATGAGAGGAACCTTGACCATGACCCATTTTGGGTGAAGAGAGAGAGAGGGGAATGATTGAAATCATCACGCGGCTGGGCGGCAAGTAAGACATCGATCTCCGTGCGAGTACGTTATTCGAGCTAGTAAGAGAGTGAGTCGACGTCTGTGCAGAAACCAACAAAATTGGGAAGATCCTCGAAGCGTAGGGCGGCGCCAGTACAGGGATCCGACACACCTCTATCATATCATACTCATTTAGGCTCTCATAGTGCCTCTTTTGCATCAAACTGGTATGCTATGGCTGCATCTAGTCTTTGTGATGAGACTGAGCCTCTTTTGTTTGATGAAGAACAAAATTCAGAAAATTGGATGGCTGCTATGCAATCTGAATATGATGCTATAATGAAGAAGGATACTTGGTCTTTATGTGACTTGCCTCCTGGCAAGAAGGCCATTGGCACTAAGTGGGTATACAAGCTAAAGTGTAAACCTGATGGTATAGTTGATAGGTATAAGGCTAGGCTTGTTGCAAAGGGTTATGCACAGGAAAGAGGCATTGATTTTGATGAATCCTTTGTAGCTACATGTCGTATGACTACTGTTCGGAGCATCTGTGCACTTGCAGCTCATCATGGTTGGAGTGTACATCAGTTGGACATTAAAACTGCATTTCTGAATGGTGACTTGCATGAAGAAGTGTATGTTTTTCAACCCTCTGGCTTTGTGCAGAAAGGGCATGAAAACCAGGTGTGCAGGTTAAAGAAGGCATTATATGGTCTAAAGCAAGCACCACATGCTTGGTATGAGAAGATACATGCCTATCTGATTGCACATGGTTTTGAGAATAGTCCAACTGAAAGAACCTTATATGTTAAGCGTGCTAATGATGTACTTCTGATCATTGTGATTTATGTTGATGACATACTGCTCAATGGTCCTCATGAGAGGCATATTGCTGATTTTAAGGCTGATTTGCATGCCTCATTTGAGATGTCTGATTTGGGGCATTTGCATCACTATTTGGGCATTCAGTTTATGCACGTTGATGGTGGAATGGCTTTGTGTAAAATGAAATATATTGACACAATATTGCAGTGTTTTGGCCTTGAAGAATGTAAACCTATTGCCACTCCTATGGAAAGAGATTTACGACTGAGTCTTCATGATGTTGGAGATGCATTTGACGTTGTTCTCTATCAGCAGGCTGTTGGATGCTTGATTTACTTATGCCTTACCCGGCTAGATATTCAGTTTGTTGTCTCACAGATGAGCAGGTTTATGCATTGCCCAGGAGTCAAGCATTGGCAAGTGGTTAAGTGCATCTTTCGCTACTTGAGTGGTACCCAGCTACTTGGTTTGTTTTATCCCAAGGGGGGATCACTACCGCCAGATTCGCATGCTTTTTCTGACTTTGATTTGGTTGGTTGCTATGACACTCGTGTGTCCACTAGTGGCTTTTGCTTCATGCTTGGTAGCTCATGTATATCTTTGTTGAGCAAGAAGCAGCCTACTGTGGCCACTTCCAGTTGTGAGGCTGAGTATAGGGCAGCTTTCATAGTGATTGTTGAGTGTGTGTGGCTCAGACGCCTTATGGCTGATTTGGGTGTTGGTCAGTCTTCTACCACCACCATCTTCATTGACAGTCAGAGCGCATTGGCAATTGCGAGGAACCCTGTGTTCCATGCTCGCACTAAGCACATTGAGGTGCATTATCATTATGTCAGGGAGAGGTTCTCTGCTAGGGAGATCAGCTTGGCATATGTGCCCACGCAGGAGAACATTGTCGACCTTTTCATGAAGGCTCTGCCTAGGGAGAAGTTTGAAGCTTTCCACAAAGCTTTGGGCTTACTTCCTTTTGTGGAGTGATTTCCACATAACTTGGCACTTCCTTATACATGAGTGCCAGCTACTTATTCACCACATCACTCCTAGGGAGGATTTGTTGATATATTTAGGTATTGATGTGTGTGAACACTCTAGGACCGCTGGGGCACTTTTTCCCTCTTTAGGAGGTTTTTTTCCCCCAGCTTGTATATACGCTTATTGCCCTAAAGGGCTACTTATCTTTGTACATTCTCTAGTAATACATTCAGTATTGTGTGTTGTGCTCCAAGCTTCTTCTTCTTCCTTGTGTTTTTTGCATGCTTTCATAGGCATCTAACTCCAACAACTTCGTGACTTTCATTGATGTTTTTTCCAGGCATGCATGGGTATATCCATTGAAAGCAAAGTCCAAAGTATTCATGTGCTTCAAATTGTTTTTGGTTTTGGATGAAAATCTCTCAGCATGTAAAATGGGCACCCTCCATTTTGATCAAGGGGGGGAATATATGTCTTCATACTTCAATGCATTTCTGGCTGAACATGGGATAAAACATCAGTGTATAGTGCCCTATACACCTCAACAAAATGGAGTTGCTGAACAAAAGAACAAGTCACTCATGGAGATGGCGAGGAGTATGGTCAAGAGTCAAGCTTTACCACATAGTTTTTGGCTTGAGGTTGTCATGTGTGCAGCATACGTACTTAACAGGTGTCCCACTAAAGCATTGCAGTCTATCATTCCATATGAGGCTTGGCATTGTCGCAAGCCATCTGTTGCTCATCTGCGTGTTTTTGGTTGTTTGGCATATGCATTAGCAATATCACAAGAAATTGGATGATAAAGCAATAAAATGTATTTTTGTTGGGTATAGTTCTGAAAGCAAAGGCTATTGTCTTTATCATCCATAGGCTAAATGTGTTTTGGTTAGTTGTGATGTTGTTTTTGTGGAAGATGTTATTCAGCCTTTACTTTCATGTACAAAAGAGACATTTGTTAGCTCCAAAGACATGTATGATACTTTGTTGCCTCTTTTTACAGGTAGATAGTCTAGTGCTAGTCCTATTGAGACAACTTCTCAACCCTTACAGGTTTCATGTGATGATGCAGATCATTCCATTTTCTGATGAAAATTTGCATAATGCACTTATTGATGAGAGATTTGATATTGAGGAGGCAAAAGGCCAAAATGGCTAGTACAGACTTTGCGTGATAGCAAATTAGATGCACCTCTATCATATTGTACTTGTTCATGCTCTAATAGTGCCTCTTTTGCATCAAATTTCTATGCAATGGCTGCCTCTAGTCTCTGTAATGAGGCTAAGCCTATTTGGTTTGAAGAAGCACAAAATTTTGAACATTGGGTGGCTTCAATGCAATCTGAATATGATGCTATCATGAAAAACGGTGTCAGGCCTTTATGTGACTTGCCTCCTGGCAAAAAGGCCATTGGCACTAAGTGGGTATACAAGCTGAAGCGTAAATTTGATGGAACAATTGACAGGTATAAGGCTAGGCTTGTTGTGAAGGGTTATGTGTAGGAAAGAGGCATTGATTTTGATGAAACCTTTTCATCCATATGCCGAATGACTATTGTTCATAGCATATGTGCACATGCAGCTCATCATGGTTGGAATGTATGTCAGTTGGACATTAAAAGAGCATTTATGGATGGTGATTTGCATGAAGAAGTGTACGTTTTTCAGCCCCATGGCTTTGTGCAGCAAGGTCATGAAAACCAAGTGTGCAAGTTAAAGAAGGCATTATAGAGTTTAAAGCAAGTACCACGTGCTTGGTATAAAAAGATACATGCCTATCTGATTGCACATGGTTTTGAGAGCAATCCATCTGAAAGAACCTTATATGTTAAGCATGCTAATGATGCTCCTCAGATCATTGTTGTGTATATTGATGACATGTTGCTCACTGGTCCTCATGAGAAGCATATTTTTTATTTCAAGCCTGATTTGAATGCCTCATTTGAGATGTCTGATTTGGAACATTTGCATCATTATTTGAGCATTCAATTTTACAAGTTGATGGCAGAATAGCTTTGTGTCAAACGAAATATATTGGCACATTATTGGAGCGTTTTGGCCTTGAAGAATGTAAACCTATTGCCACTCTTATGGAGACAAGTTTATGATTGAGTCTTCATGATGTTGGAGATGCATTTGATGTTGTTCTCTATCAGCAGGCTATTGGATGCTTGATTTACTTATGCATTACTCGACCAGATATTCAGTTTGTTGTCTCATAGATGAGCACGTTTATAAATTGCCCAAGTGTCAAGCATTGGCAGGTGGTTAAGCACATCTTTCACTACTTGAGTGGCACTTGACTACTTGGGTTGGTTTATTCCAAGGAGGGATCACTACCGCCAGATTTGCATGCTTTTTCTTACTCTAACTAGGTTGGTTGTTATGACACTCATGTTTCCACTAGTGGTTTTTGCTTTATGCTTGATAGCTCATGCATATCTTGGCTGAGCAAGAAGCATCCTACTCTAGCAACTTCCAATAAGGCAGATTTCACAATGACTATTCAGTGTGTGTGGCTTAGATGCCTTATGGCTGATTTGGGTGTTGGTCAGTCTTCTGCCACCACCATCTTCACTGACAGTCAGAGCACATTGGGAATTGTGAGGAACCTTGTGTTCCATGCTCAAACTAAGAACATTGAGGTGCATTATCATTATGTCAGGGAGATGTTCTCTACTAGAGAGATGAGTTGGGCATATGTGTCCGTGTAAGAGAACATTGCAGACCTTTTCATGAAGGCTCTGCCTATGGAGAAGATTGAAAGTTTCCACAAAGCTTTGGGCTTACTATCTTTTGTGGATCGATTCCACATATCTTGGCACTTCCTTATACATGAGTGTCAGCTCCTTGTTCAATGCATCACTCCCAGGGGGGATTCGTTGATATATTTAGGTAGTGATGTGTGTGAACTGTTACATAAGAACAAGCTCGAAAGTATTATTTCGTAGGCTTATGGAGTTTATTATTTGTGATAAATAACATATGGAGGCGCTCACATCTCCAAATTTAGAGTAAAAGTAGATAAAAGTAGATAAAAAGAAGGAAAGGAGAGGTGTCTATTTTTAGACAAGGAAGGCGCTTCTGTTGATAGCCTCTCAATAAAAAGAGTGGTTCTCTTAGTGTAGGTGTCCAAATTGAGTGATTCTTGTTGTGTTGCGAAGCTTAAAACTTATACTATATAAGTAGATAGTCTTTGCACAAACTACAATGAGAAAACTCCACAAAAATAGGCATTTTTGCAGATCTTCTTTGTTGTTTCTATCCGGTGTCTCATCAGAGACATATCTCTCTTCAATATTTCATATCTCAGTCATTTTGAGGTCTTTTTGAGTGATTTCACTTGGAGGAGTTTCCTTGGCTCTCATACTTTCTATTTATATCAAAATCTTTCATAGATCTTTGAGTTTCCTTGCTTCTGTATATCAATTTTCAATTCAGACAGTTAGTCATACCTTGCTGTTGTAGGCCTTCTCATGCCTTGACTTCAAGCTGTTTGTTTGGGAGCTATACTCCATCTTTTTTGACGTTTTTTGTTTCTAAAGCATGCTATTCAGAGTCTAATTTCAGGATATATGATTAATTTTGACAAATTCTACTAAAAGAATTATAGTACATATGATAAAGAATTGTTAGCATTTGTGCATGCCTTATGAATTTGGAAACATTATCTTATGGGATCTGAGGTATTAATCAAAACCGATCAACAGGCTATTAAGCATTTATTAAATCAACCCTTAATTTCCAATCAACATCTTCAATGGGCTTCATTTATTCAAAATTTCCAACCTATGATCCAATACCAACCTGGTAAAGCTAATGTCATCGTCGATGCTCTCAGCCATTTTCCTTCCCATTCTATTGTTTTGCATAATATTTCTGTCATCCAAATTCATTCATTTTAAAGAAATGGTTTCTACTTATGCATCTGATTTGTATTTCTCACATGCATGGCAAGACTTCAACAATGGTGCATCTTTATGTGATGAACATTATACATTTCATAATGGTTTACTTCATTTTCAACATAGACTATGCATAACCCAAGATTTTAAAGATTTTTTCATCAAAGAAATGCATGAACCATCTTACATGGGTCATAGAGGCATACACAGTACCATTTTTGCTTGCAATGATTTCTTCTTTTGGCCCCACATGGAAAAAGATATTGCATATTATGTTTCTCAATGCATTGAATGTCAGCATGTAAAACATCATCATGGTAAACCATTTGGATTATTAGTGCCACTTTTCATTCCGAACAAACCATGGGACATAATGATATGATTTGGATAATAATTGATAGGTTTAGTAAATATGAATATTTCATTCCATGTAGAAAAACTTGTTTGCACCACACACTGCAAAATTATTCATGAAACGCATTTTCCCACATCATGGATTTCCTAAAGTAATGTTATCTGATCATGATGCTCATTTTTGCAATCATTTTTGGGTTGCCTTATTTCAGCATTTTGGTTCTAAAATAGATTTTTGTTATGCCTTTCATCCTAAAAGTAATGGACAAAGTGAGGCTACAAATAGTTCTATTCTTGATTTATTGCATTGTTATTCATTAGATAGTCCCACTAATTGTGTCGGAACTTCCCTCCAGACGCCGCCTGTGCTCCGAGGATCTTGCCAGTTTTTGTCGGGTTCTGCACAGAGGTCGACTCACTCTCTCTCTCTAGCTCGGGTAACGAAGTCACACGGAGAACGATGCCTTTTTTTTGCCGCCCAGCCGCGTACCCTTCTCTTAATTCTTACACTCCTTAATTGGAGTGACTTGTGGCATCTCACATGAGTGCCACATGGCACTCATGTGTGTGCCCTTCTAGTGGAGCCCCAAGAGATGGTTCACACCATCTCTTCTATAGGGAATCCCTTCATAACATTTCCTTCCCCTTAAACTCCATTTTTGTCCTCAAAATGGTATTGGAAGGTCTATGAATCAAGAGGGTGGTACTCCCACTATATCCCCATGTATATAAATACATGGTCCTGTCTCCGTGTTGTTTCCCCATATCCTTCCCCTTAAGAAAACTCTTGGGAAGGTAAACTGAAACTGGGAAACCGTCTCTGTAGGGTGCTAACCCGCTCCCATGTGGCACTATCTTCTGAACTATCTTTCCACTTTACTAGACACTCTTTATACAAGTGACTCCTCGTCCGTTTCTCTCGAGTGCGTAGTATGCTCTCTGGCTCATGTGGAATAGATTGCACAGAAATAGGCTCTACTACCTCACTATCTGGAATGAGGTTGTCAGATTCACCCAGCCTTTTCTTAAGCCGGCTAACATGAAAAACTGGATGGATTTGACTATTTTCTGGAAGTTGGAGCTGGTAAGCCATGTTTCCTATTCTCTTAAGTATTCGGAAAGGTCCACAATACCTAGGAGATAATTTTGGACAAGGTCCCATCTTCATGGTTTCAAACCTAGATGGAACTCTAAGATAGACTTTCTCTCCTACCTCAAAGTTGATATCTCTTCTTTGAGGGTCAGCATAGGCTCTAGATCTATACTGAGCTCTCCTAATGCTGTCCTTAGCAAGCCTAAGCATATCATCATTTCTTCCAAGAAGTCCTTTGCAGCTTGAACTTTTTCATTCTGCAAGCCTACTGCATAAGGAGCCCTTGGCTGAAACCCATACATAAGCATAAATGGACTATGCCTAGTGGAAGAGTGCTTGGCACTATTATATGCAAACTCTACTATAGGTAAGTACTCCTCCCAATTAGTTTGCCTTTCATTCACATATGCTCGAAGCATATCCTCTAAGATTTGGTTAACCCTTTCTGTTTGCCCATCCGACTGTGGATGCTCGGCTGTACTCATGCTAAGCTTTGTATCCAACCTTTTGAAGACCGCTCTCCAAAAGTGGCTAGTAAACTTGCTATCCCGATCAGAAACTATGTCTAAAGGAAGACCATATAACCGATATAGGTTCTCAACAAAGAGCCTAGCCAACTCTGGTGTCTTCACTGTAGTGCGTGTCGGAATAAACCTAGCCATTTTGGTTAACCTATCCACAATTACCCAGACCGAGTCGTGCCCTCTCTGTGTCTTAGGTAATCCGACTATAAAGTCCATGGAGATACTCTCCCACTTCCCATTGGGAATATCCAATGGGTGGAGTAGCCCTCCAATCCTCAACCTCTCAGCTTTGTTGACCTGGCATTTATTGCACTTAAGCACATACTCTAGGACGTCCTTATGAAGTCCAGGCCAATAAAACTACCTCTTAACAAGATCATAAGTCTTGTTAACTCCTGGGTGTCCCGCACTAGGTGTGTCATGACACTCATACAAAATATGTCGTCTCATCTCAACATCTTTAGGGACACACACTTTACCTTTATATAACAGATATCCATCATGGACACTGTAATTCTTCCACTTGAATCCTTCTTGAGTACCCGTCGATACTCCATCCTCACTGGAAACCCGTATATCACGATCCCCATTCTCTATGGCTTCCCAAATTTCGGAATATGCAGGATCAAGCCTACATTTCCCTCTAAGAGACTCAAGTAGCTCACTAGTGATCTGAGTAAAACTCAGTCCATTGAGCATAGGCATGCGGCTAAGTGAATCAGCCACTACATTAAACTTTCCCTTCCTGTACCTAAGCTCATAATCAAACTCTTGAAGGGTCTCTGCCCATCGGGCCTTACGACCTTTAAGTTCTGTTTGATTAGAGAGCCACTTAATGCTCTCTTGATCAAACACTATCGTAACTTTGGCACCATATAAATAATGATGCCACTTCTTCAAAGCATGGACAATTGCATACAACTCCTTCTCATAGACGGAGTAATTCTTTTGAGCCGGTTCTAGTTTCTTGCTCTCAAAAGCTACTGGTCAACCATCGTGTACTAAAACCGCTCCTATAGCAAAATCACTCGCGTTGGTCTCAACCACAAATGGTTTGTTGGGATCTGCTATATGTAAAAGTGGAGCTGTAGCAATTGCTACTTTCAACTTTTCCATACTTTGCTTCTGTTCGTCTCCCCAATGAAAGGCTTTCCCTTTCCCTTTAAGCTGTTCCGTCATCGGGACAGCAATTTTGGCATAGTTCTTAATGAATCTTCGATAGAAACCTGATAAACCTAGAAAGATTTGCAGCTCCTCCAGGTTCCGTGGATGTGGCCATTCCATAATAGCCCTTACTTTTTCAGGATCCATCTGGATTCCATCCTGGGAGACTATATGCCCAAGGTATCTAACCTCTGTTTTGAAAAATTCACACTTTGACTCTTTAGCAAAGAGCGAATTTCCCCTTAGCACTTGAAATACTTTTCTCAAGTGTTCCAAGTGCTCCTCTTCTGATGCACTATAGATCAGAATGTCATCCAAAAAGTCTACTACAAAGCGTCCTAGATAAGGCCGTAAAACACTATTCATGAGCTTCATGAAAGTGGCAGGAGCATTGGTGAGACCAAAAGGCATCACCAAAAACTCATAGTGCCCATATCTAGTCCTAAATGCAGTCTTAGGGACATCCTCTGCCCTAATCCTGATTTGATGATATCGTGATCTAAGGTCAAGCTTGGTAAAATACCTAGCTTGATGTAACTGATCAAATAGATCTTCCAACCTAGGCATTGGAAATCTATTTTTGATAGTTACCTTATTAAGTGCTCTATAATCTATACATAGTCTCATAGAGCCATCTTTCTTTTTAACTAGGAGCATTGGCGATGCCCATGGTGAGTTACTAGGTTTGATGAAGCCTTTATCTAAATAATCCTGCAATTGCTTCTCAACCTCCTCATGCTGAGAAACACTAAGCCTATAAGGTGGTCTACAAATAGGGTTAGTGTTAGTAACAACCTCTATGGCATGGTCAATGTCCCCTCTCTCAGGTGGTAGCCCTCTAGGTAAGTCAGTGGGAAAAACATCTCTGTATTCAAACATAAGATCCTTAAAACTTTTAACCACACACTCTTGCAAAAAAGAATAGTAGAAAGTCCTGTTCATATTTACATTCAAAGCATGAAAATATACATCAGATGAGCTGTCTGTACAATGCTCTATATCATGACTATACAATAAAAACATGTCCTGTACATGCTGTGAATAACAGAAACTATACAACTCTAGTGATGAGATGAGAGGTGCACTAGGTACATCTCTCTCTCCCTGAATACAAACTTTACTTCCATTCTTTTCAAACTCGAGTGTGTTATTTTGATAGCTGCGTTTAAGTGTATCTCCCAACCCCCATAGCCACTCTCTTCCTAAGACTAGATCTGTCCTCTCCATGTTCATAATTTGGAAGTCCATATGATCTGTATAAACCTGCATCTTGACTTCCAAATTGGATACCATAGTATCCCATATTCTTTTATCTTGCCCTTGCATCATAGATACAATGTATTTATGTGCACTAGGCTGCTGGGGAATCTTCAATTTCTTGACCAAAGCATAGTTTATGAAATTATGAGTTGCAGAGTCATCTATCATGACTCGCACCCTGGTCCCGTATACACTACCATGTAGCTTGACCAAGTCATGTGGTCCAAATTGCGGTGACCACAATGACTGAGTCAAACAACACGTGTGCTCTATATCCTCGTGCATCACCTCCACTCCCTTGCAGCTAGAGCTGCCATGAATGGGAAGGGTCTGCACTAGGTGGACCGCCTTTTTGCCCCTTTCAGGAGCTGTACTAGACTCTGGTCCTTTTTTCTTTTCTTCCCCCTTCTTGAGCAGACAGTTCCACTGCGAATGGCTAGGGGATAGGCACCTAAAACACAGGTTCTCTCTTTTGGCCTTCTCAAACTGTTCTGTGGATAGCTTAGGCCCTTGTGATCTTTGTTTTTTAATAAAAACCTTGTTTTTCCCAAAAGGCAACTTTTTCTTAAATTTAGTGGTACTAAGAGGTTTTAGGGGCTGATCCGTCTCCATAGGAGTATACTGAGGACGGTTATGGTCCTCATATATCTGTGCATATTTGATCGCCTCCTCAAACGTCTTAGGCGCATTCCTCTTGACTTCCCTCTTTATGGCTTTATCCAAGCCCCTAACAAACCCTCTGGTCTTCTGAAAATCATCTAGACCCTTAAGCTTCAAAATGATCTCTCTATAGTGGGATAGATAGACTGAAAGAGGCCTACCTCTTTGAGTAATCCTATCCCACTCATCCCAATTCCTCTCCTCCTCGTTCTCAGGAAGAAACTCTTTTAGGAAAAGAGTCTCAAACTGAGTCCAGTCACTAGGGATAGAGTTTGTCTCCTTAAGACTCATCCACCACTTATAAGCACGCGGGCCGAGGGAAAGACTCGCCTCTAGCACACGATACTCAGGTAGGGTGCCTTTCAATTGATGCAAATCATGCCACTTTTGTAAAAAAGTGTAGATTGCATCCTTATTCTTGTCTCGGTCATCCCCCGTGAAGGTAGGTGGTTTCAAGTCTTTCAGGAGGGGAGCTTCCCTAGAGCTCTCTCCTTTATGTTTACTAGGAAGAGAAGTCTCTTTCCTAGTAATCTCTAGAGGAATGGTAGGAGTCTCTCTTTCCTTCCTAGCTAGGAAAGAGGTGACACTAGTTTCAAGGGAGATCATTTGAGACTTAAGCTGATGTATAAGAGATGTGATGCTACCCAAATCTTTCTCTAACTTACGGGTTTGCTCTTTCAAATCAATGAATTGGTCACGAGTGACAAATTCATCTATAAGCTCTTCATAAGTATACTCTTGCTGTGAAGGCTCTTTTTCTTCTAAATTCTCTTCTATTTTTTGCCCTAACTCTACTTCTTCCATCCTAGCATCAGGATCCTCTAGTTGCTCTCTAGGTGGAGAAGTGGTCTCAACTAGTTGTTTGCCCTTAGTTTCCATATTTGAGTACCCTTCCCCCGTTTGCTAACTAGAGTGTATGAAAATGAATGGAAGTGAAGTTTAAATATGCAAGAAGAAGAGAAATATAACACAAGAGCACTTCCCTGATACAAAGTAGAGTTGCTGAAGCGTAATCCAAGTGGTCCTAGATGCTTCAAGCTGCTGATTTTGAATCCTCACCAGTCCCAAAAGAAAATTGGAAATGTCCGCTTGGTCCGGGGAGGTTCTAGACACCATAAACCATCCAAAAGAACACCAAAAGTGTGTAGGAAAAGCCTCAAACGGGCAAACAGAGTGCAACTGAATAATTTCAGAGATATTCCAATCCTCGCCAGTCCACAAATTGTTGCCCAGCACCTGTACTTCAAGAATTTGAGACTATCCCAAGTGAAAAAATTGGATTTGGAGTCCGGATGATGAAAAACTAGGCCCGGGAGTGGCCGCCTAGTTCCTGCTGAAGTGCTGCAGAGAGATTTTGATGGGGCAAATCTCGTCCAAATCCAACACCGATGGTCTCTAAGCGAAGCTTAGAAATGTAGCTTCGAAACGTGACCAAGATTTTTGAAATCCGATATTGTATGAAGAAGATGCGGTCCAGAAAAGTCGGGTATGTCACCAATGGGAAGTGAAAAAGCTCATCTTCCTAGAGTAGTGACTTTGAGAAGCTCAAAACTGAGGAAAGAAAGCTTCTTTCATAAAAACTACACCCCCCATCCCACAACCACAACCCATATTACATAAGTGCATCATCTTGCCAATTTTAAGCATCACTTTAATATCCAAATTGGTCCAAAAAAACTTCGAAAAACTCCAAGAATAAGCTCGAATATTCCTGTGATCGTGGGTCATGAAGAGGTCTTAGAATGTCTGTCGAAAGGAACTATTATCCCATATAGAGACGCTGCAGCGGAGAAGCTCTCTATAAAACCAAGAGCATTACATGTTCACAGCCATCTTGGAGTGGGAAGGGAGGAGCAGAGCTCCTCGTGAGCTGACGGACGTCGCGGTATGCGTGAACGGCCTACGCGTGTCCCTTTCGTCGATTATTGACTTGGTCCGGCCCCGCTCTGGTCCCTGGTCGGTATGGCTCTGATGCCAATGTCGGAACTTCCCTCCAGACGCCGCCTGTGCTCCGAGGATCTTCCCAGTTTTTGTCGGGTTCTGCACAGAGGTCGACTCACTCTCTCTCTCTAGCTCGGGTAACGAAGTCGCACGGAGAACGATACCTTTTTTTTGCCGCCCAGCCGCATACCCTTCTCTTAATTCTTACACTCCTTAATTGGAGTGACTTGTGGCATCTCACATGAGTGCCACATGGCACTCATGTGTGTGCCCTTCTAGTGGAGCCCCAAGAGATGGTTCACACCATCTCTTCTATAGGGAATCCCTTCATAACAAATTCGGATGAAAAGTTGCCATTGCTTCAATTTTCTTACTATAACACCACACACACCACTACAGGTCGTGCACCTTTTGAAAATTTTTATGGGAAAAAGCTTCCCACTCCCATGTCACTCACCCAAACCAATATTCCGATGGATGATTCTATTGCTTAGGATCACATTTCTATACTTCACAATGTTCATGAGCACATTAGGAAAAGTCAGGAAAGATATGTTCATAATAATATCAATATAAAATGATTAGCCAAGGAAGTCAAGGAAAATAATCTTTTATGGTTACATATTATTAAAAGACGTTTGAGAAATTTTTTGTAGCATCCTAAAATTAAACTTGCACCCTGCTATTATGGACCATTTCGCATGATACAAAAAATTAATGATAATTCATTCCGATTAGATATACCATTACATTGGAATATACATACTTCTTTTCATATTAGTTTACTTAAACCATTTAAAGGAACTTTACCACTCACTCCACTTCTTGATGACCCTCCTTTAGTTGAAGAAAAATCCTAACAAAATCATTGATCATGATGTCACTACTACACACACAAGTACTCACTATCATCAATATTTAGTTAAGTACAAAAATCACTCTATTGAAGAATGTAAATGGATACATAAAACACAATTAACACCCCATTATGATCACTTAATTTCTGCATATCATACACATAGACATTAATGTAACTCCTCCATGAACATGCATGTGTTTTTACATGGAACATGCTTATTTTCATTCAGTGATGAAACATGTGACTAGCCATCCATGTTTATTATTCTTTTCTCAATTGAGGTCCGTTGTTTTTTCAACTGAGGGGCATGTTATGAATTATGGAATGTGTTGAACAAGGAATTGTTGGAGAGTTAATTTATTAATGTATTAATATGTTCTAGTGTTTTTGATATAGCAATTGAAGGTTCATGAGGAGCGTGAAAGGCATGAAAGGCGTGAAAGGACGGACATCAATAACCAGATTTATATTTCATATAGTTTGTAAATAAACCCACATAGAGGGTTTGATTTTTAGAAATAGTTAGTAAAATTAGTGGTTACGATATGGATCACTATAGACCACAAATTCTGTTTTATTAAAAGCAAAGGCTCTCTACAAAAGAAACCAACTTTTACTTTCACACATGCTTTTCGAAGCTGCTCTCATGTAACCACTATTTTCGATAGAATCAAAAATCTTATAAATACATGCACTCTATGGACTCTCAAAATAGTGTGCATGGGGGGACATTGCACCCAATACTACGTTTTGTCTTGTCTCCTAGCATATCTATTTTCTCTGTGTATTCTCAACATTCATAATCTCTGTATGCACATGAGTTAAGATCCTGATAACAACTTCCTTTCTTGGAATGCAATTCTAATGCATTACTTTTTAGTCAAGAGATTGATTTCACCAACTTACACTATGAATTTGGTGCTTTCAAATTTACCTTAGCTTGTTTAACCTTGGTTGAAAGGATCTTTTCTTTGAACCTAGACTTGATTCAAAAGTTTTACTTTGGTGAAGCTTTATATGCATCACTTCTAATCTAAATGTGACAATAAAACTCTCCTTTAGTCTTTAATCCTTTCTTTCAGTATGGATAAATTACTCAATGTACTTTCCCACGAAAACGATAATTTGATTAATGCTCTCTATGGATGCTGAGTTCTTTTATTATTGGCCATCAAATACAAGGTTTGAAAAGGTAGTGAGTAATCCTCTATCCTATACCAGTGGATACTTTCTCCAATCCACAAAAATACATCCTACTTGTGGCCTTCTTTCTATGTCTTTTGAATGCTCTCATGATCATTTCTAATGATCCTTTCTCTAACCCTTGTTGGCACCAATTTTGAGAGCAAAGATTATGGTGTCATATCCTCTGCTCACACCTATTAGTTCATGCAAAGAATGATTTAGGCAAAAACTTTGGGATGTGTCTAGACCTTTGTCACTCTAGCATAGTGGGAGTACCACCATGATGAATATCCACCTCATAAATGTCAAACCATGCAGATGTGAGGATTGTATGATGACCATGAGGGATAGGAGTGCACAACTGAGTGAGTGGGAATGAGAATGATATGCACACACATAAACACACACACACACACAAGGTAAGAACAAAGAGTAGCTAAATTGAATCTTCTATTATCCAACTCAAATTCCAAAGAAGATCTTATAATGCTCAAATCTCTAACAAGCTAATCCAAAAATGATCTTTCTAGCTCTTTTTATAGTTTTTGGACTAGTTTTGGCCTATTCATGTACGACCTAGTTAAAAAATAGTTTGCTAAGCTACTTTGAGGGCTCAAAAGCACTTCGAAAATTATGAAAAATGAAATGTAAGCCCTCTGACTACTCTTCAAGCTTGAGAACTCCTTGGCTTGCACAAAATGGAGTTGAAATTACCAAGAACAAGTATTTACAATGACGTGTAGGGATAAGGATCACCCTTTGATGAAAATAAAGTCTTTAAAATTTTATGAGGCCTATTGTTTGTCAAATCTTCATTGACTTCCTTGCCTACTGAGTCTTGTGTCTGACCTTTTTCCTTCTCTATGGATGTATTCTCTAATCCTCGCTTGTCTACTCAGGCGACCTTTGCTACATCTACCACTAACACTCCCCCCTCTCTAGAGTCTATCATCCCTGATAGAACTTTGTTGGATGGTGTGATCCATGTAGTAATAAAGTAAATTTGCAACTAATTCATGTTCTTACAACAGAAGTCCTTTTGCAAGATCTAGCTTCAAGCATTCTCAATCGATGGTTCGTGGGACTTCAAGATGTGGCATCCTATAGTATCATAGTACATGTCTTGTTTGCATGCAAATAGTTGGAGGAGGTGGGTGGGCTTTGAGATAATCACCTCTGAATGATACTCCCAAAATCCCATGGTAAACATGTCTTCAAAAGTTTGTTTATAATAAGCTGGGAGGTACTTTATGTGAGCGTGCCATGCATAGACTCTCTGGATGGAAGGTGTGGTGTTGAGTTCATAAACCAAATCATAATTGCCATTTTCAAAGCCTCGTGTGAAAACATGTGGAGCTTACACATTTTTGAAAGTTTGGAAAACTATCAGCATCAAATCAAAAATCTTAAAGAGCATTCGGGATGCAACATCTAGAATTAGTTTCACACAAGGCATCCAATGTCCAATGGTAGCAATCATATATCAGATAGTGGTCCTTGTGGTGGTGCAAGATATGGTTAGTTAACCCAATCTACAAAGTGTGCATTGTTCTTGACTTTAATGGAAAATGTTGTCCATGATCTTCACCTTGTGACTCATCAATAGCATGGGTTGTATAAGATGTGTAGTGCAGCATGTGACCAAATGTGTAACATTTTTTGATGTCTCTAATAGATGTTTCCACCAGTTGGGTTGGAAGATGGTACATCTCCTCATTGTTGTTGTTAAACCCTCATGCTCAAATTGAGTGGCGAAGGTAGGTGCCTTGCCAATTGTCCTTGTGACTTTTTGTTGACAATAGCCAAGGAGGTCCAGAAAACTTGACAAGATAAGGAAGCATGCAGCAAACCACTTAGAGAGAATCAAAACAAATGGAGGGCCATGTGCCATTGAGCAAACAAGGAATTGAAAGAAGCTCTGGCAAGTAGGCCCACAAAATTTCTTGAATGAAACTTCTTATAAAACAGTGATTTTGATCACTACATGCCATTCTAAATCTTGTTCTTGTTAATTCCAACTCCATTATGTTCAAGATGAGAAGATCTCTAGGTTGAGGAGTACTATACCTATGTACATACCAATTTTTGTAATTTTTAGAGCTCATTTGAGCCTCCAAAATAGTCTAGGAACCTAAGTTCTAACTAGGCCAGACACTATGTCTAGACAGGGCCAAAGCTAGTGAAAAACTGTAAAAAGAGCTAGAGAGCTCCTTTCTTGGGTTGGAAATTTGGGAATTTAAGTGAACAAAATACATTTTAATATCACTTTTCGGCTAATCAAATATTCTAGTACTCCATCTCTTTGCCTTGCCATGTGTGCATGTGTGTGTATGTATGTGCATGTTTGTGTGCTTCTCACTCACACACTTGTACCCTCACTTTCTCATGTTCATCATACCACCTCATATCTCTTGAGATTGACAATTATGAGGTGGATATCCTCACGTTGGTACTCATCATTGTGCTAGAGTGACTCCAAATTTGGCACTACTATCGGGGATCAAACTTTGAAGATGAGTGTGTGATGTGAGACATAGAGACATGATGTTGGAATCATAGGTAAACACTTCCTTTTTAATCTTTTACCTCCTTCATCATCACCCCTACCACCCCTACTCCCTTCCTACCTCCTTGTCCACCTTTGCAAAATTCCACCATCTTTGGTCATATTCTTACGTTCCCTTCCTTCTTATCATTTAACTTATGAGAGTGATAGAGAGAGAGTGTGTGTGATTGTGTGTGCATTGTTTTCATGTGTTTTGTGAGCTTCCTTGTAGGTACCAACATCCACAACAGCTCGAGCAGCTCAAGCAAGCACATAACTTCTCTACACAACCTCTGAGGTGTTGCTCTCTATCAATTGCGACAGAATGAAAATTTGCTTATTTGGTAAAAAAAGAGTGCACCACGACAGCGTAGACACCTTTCACATCACCAATCCATGATTTTTTTTGAAAAATGTGCATTTCCCTTGTCCATCATGATAGATAGCGTTAGTTGCAATTGACCATGTCAATCACATGATTGATGATTAACAAGCCATGATAGATTGGGTGTCCATTGATAGACACCCGTCCATTGCACCAGACAAGCTGTCCATCACGGACACCCCCAAGATAAAAAAAGTCCATTGCCATTTTTGTCCATCATGACATATACCCATCCATCGTGACAGAGGGTTGTCCATCATGATGGACAGCCCTCAACTCACACCTTTGTCCATCGTGATTGATAACCTTGTCGACCGCGATAAACAACCATTTTTGGCTGAAAATTAGGGTTTTTCATTTTGCAAATTTTGAGCTAAACATTGGCATTTTTGTTAGTCTCATGGAGTGTTTTGGAGTTCCTTGGCAATGCAAAAGCTTGTGACTAATCAAATCACACTTGGGGAGCATACTTCTTGGACATTGGAGCAATCTTGAAAGCATCAAAATTGAGGTTGGAAAAAAACCAAACACCCTCAGTTAATTGTTTAAATCATGCTAATTATGATTAGTGGTATTGATTAAGTAGGGTTATGTTAGGGACAACATAAGTATAAGAAACCCTAATAATCTCAAGTTCAAGCATAGTAAAAAATTGTGGTGAAAACCAACGAGGAAGAGAAAACATAAACTGATCGATCACACATCAATTTTTGATAAAAAATCAAGTATTCCTAGTACGTGATTCAATAGACAAGATTGCACCAGGGAAAATTTATAGAGAACAATTGATTCTTACAAAAGAAGATTGCAACATGGTTGTACTTGGAAAAACTGGGGATAATAGATAAGCCTTATGAACCCTAGATCAAGCAAACACTTAGGGCAAGATAGATAGCATCAAATCCTTTGAAGCTAGTATCAACCACACAACTAGTTTGTAGGTTCAGCAGGATAATGATTATCCTTACATGATAATTTTGGACATAGGTGATTCAAAAATGTCATTTAGTATGGAATGAATCGTAGATAGTTCAAGCACTACCTACTTACAAACACCAAAAGGTCCATTTAAGATGCAATTGGAGTATATCAAAACCAACCAATCAGGTGCTTGCATCTACATGGATGATCTACAAAGGTTTGTTGTTCAACTTATAAACCTTGACCAACCCTTTGAGGTTGAACACCCAATGGTCAATTTTGAAGAGGGATCCTATATTGATAAGAAAGGAACATGTATGTGGTTACCATCTTACCAAATAAGACAAATGAGTTTGGAAATTTCATCCTGAAGATTGAGATAGGAGACCCAAAACAAGAAAAATTCAAAGGAGAGCCCATGACACCTCACAAAAAATCCCTCTTGACAAGAGTGATTACCCCCGAGTGGATTCCTTAGGACAACAAAAACATAGAGCTATTCTTCAATAGAGAAACCAATGAAGCTTTTGGGAGATTTAAAGTTGATCAACCTAATGAAGTAGGAGAGGTCATGATATATGAATTCAAAGACCTTGATACACCAGGAAAGGTTGACTATCTAGACAATACATCAGAAAGGGTGTTCGTAGTGATGGAGGATGGTAGGCAAGCCTACACTTGGAAGGGTGAATTAGTCTTTATTCCACCTAGATCAAATGTCCCTAATGGTTACCAAGGAGCTGGATCATCCCAAGATCATGGAACCCAAAAGGGAAGAACTAGAGATAGACCTGAAGTGAGCTTTGCAAACCCCTTAGTTAGAGAGCAATTAGGAATGGGGATCAAAAGAACGGATCACAAAAGGCATAGAGGACCACGAAATTAGAGAGGCATGGATGAGTTTCCCTTGCCTAGATTGAGAGAACATCCTAGAATCTTGAGGCCTACTTAATAGTTAAATCTATGAAAAACTACTTCAATGGCACCGGAGACCCCTACGATCATGTAGCAGAGTTTAGACAAGTACAAAGAGTTGAACAACTCGATGACCTATTCACTCAATGTAATGCCTTTGATCTAGCTCTCAAAAGTAGAGCCTTTAAACACTACATCAAGATCAATTCAAAAACATAGATGGTGCTAGAACCCTTTATCATTGAGTTCTCCAAGAGTGGCATCAGATGCAATACTTCATCCTTGATACACAGCTTCAAAGAAGACGATTTAGGTACTACTTAGAGAGATGTTCAATTCCAAAATTACCTACACCAACCAAACAAGTGGCATTATTCATGGATGGGTTGTGCCAAATTGAGATCTTATGTGTATCTAAAAGAGCCTAGAACCATAGAGTAGTGCATTTGTATGTGTATCAACAAAGACGATAACTTGAGTGATGAATTAGAGCTATCAAAAATCTATAAAGACTCAAATAGTTTCACAAGTTTCACTTCTAAGCCATCTACTTCAATAGAGGAGTTGGCAGAGAAGTTGGCTCAGAAACTGGGTCTCAAGTAAGCATACCCCTAGTATGGTCTAAGTGAAACAATGTTATACATGTGGAAGATACCATATGGCACAACCCCAAGGAAACCTGACAGTCAATACTACACCCTTCAGAGGAGATATACTAACCACACTACACAAGATTTCCCGTACAATAAGTAGGTGGTTAGGAAAAAACTATCCATAACCATATCAACAACAAGGGAGATATCCAATTCAATATCAACCGTAGTAATACTTTAGGGCTCAACAACCTTACGAACCACCATACCAAACTCTACATAGACCTCAACCAGTGTTAGCTCAACAACCACCACCACAGACTAATATTTCCCAGTCAAGTATGCATCAGCTTAGGAAAACTTGAGTAGATCCTTGGTGCCAGCACCATCACTGATTTTGGATAGTGACCCAAATGCTCATAGCTTCGACTCAGTGCATGTAGATAGCCCACTAGCTTACTACATGGATTCATGAGAGTGCATTGAGAATTACCTATATGAAAACCCAAGTGAACCTAGTTGGGAGCTAGAATACTCTAATGTGATGTATGCAAATCCTAATGCGAGGACCCAACATAGACAAATGAGAACCCAAGCACGCAGAGGTCCATGCTATAGATGCTAGGGAGATCACTTCATTAGAGATTGGTCAATCCCTGCACCAAGACAACCCCAATCAGTGACGATTCAAAGTTTTTGTCCAGATTGCGATAAGGAACACCTCCTATGGGATTGCCCAAAGAATTCAACCAATGCATAAAAAACCCCACCAATTAATGTTATTGGTTTAGTAGTATAATCTAGCTGAAGTACAATCATTCTAGCCTCTATACAAGTAGTCACTAGAGCTCAAGCACCACAACAAAACCAAGGCATAGGTCAAGAGAAGAGCCTAGACAATAGTGAGACTGAGAAAAAAACTAACAAAACAATAAGAGCTTGGAAGGATAGCCATGAGCGGATGAAAAGATAATGGAAAAAGAAGATGAGGAAACTCGAAGAAAGATTAAGGGAGACTAAGCTAAATTTGTAGAAATCACATCTCAGACACACTCTCACACATTGTTGCCATCATCATTACCTAACACCAATCAGCCCCACATGACCCCACCCACACCCAGAGTAGGATTAGTCTTAGCAGATCCTACCCTAGAGGATCTGATACTTAAAGCATATTAGGTCAGAATCCAAGAAGGGCCAAATCTGATCGAACATGACAAATTTTACCCTAGAGTTCACCTGGAGATTGAAAGAACTAAGCTATGTACAAAAATGGTAGAATTGTCTTAGACTATGTTTGAGGTCAGTCACCCTTTTAATTGCACAAAATTAGCCAAGGTAGAATTGCACTTTGATGGATTGTTAGAGCAGTTAGAAAAGATAATAGCGAGATTTGGAAACTCAACTACATCAAAGGTAAGAAATGATAGAAGTGAAGGGATAAACTTGCCTCCCAAGGAAGCTTATGTTCCTAATTCAAATATTCCAGAAATATGTTCTTTTGTGAATCAATATTCACAAGAGTTCTTGAGAGAGATTCAAGAAGAGAGATGGGCAAAGGAAAGTGAGAATCCTTTGCCCATTGAGATAGTGGATGATCTTCAAGATCAATTCCCACAAGACATTCCATCAATCTATGGGGAGAAGAATATGCATGATCAAGTGAACAATTAGACTTTGAATCCAATTCTCTACAAGAATTGCTTCATTCCACAGAGCCATGGGAGTCTAAGTCTATTCAGATGAGAGCCCCTATGATCATGATAAGAAATGAAACCTTAGTTTTACCTAGAAATACCAACATAGTGAAGAACACCAAAGTGTAGTGTCATCTCATGTTAGAAGAGTTACTCAAAATCAAATCAAAATTGTGGAAACATATAGAAAATCAAGTTCCAAAAGTGACTAAGCCACCCTCTCTAATAGGATCACATAAAATAGTACCCGAGATACTCTTGGACAAGATAAGAGATATGAGTGAAGGAGAAGAAGGAAATATCTATCTCCATATCACTTATCAGGGCTACACAATGAAAGCTATTTTGGACTCAACTATCGGTGTTGTTATTGCTACCACCTCCCTATGGAAGTGTTGGGGTAAACCAACACTTAGGGCAATGAGGATGAAATTGCAAATGGAAAATAGTCATAGTTTAGAAGCCTTTAGGGTTGTTGGAAGGAATAACTCTTCTCACTTGTGGTGTAGAGTTTGAACACTCATTTGCCATATGTGATTTTGGTAAAAATCATGTCTTTGAGATGATTTTATGTAGACCATTCATGAGACAATTGCAAATAGTGCAGAATTTGGGAACCAACTCCTTGTACTTGCAACATCTAGGAGTCACCACCAAAGTCAATCTAAAAGACTAGTCCCATAGATATGTACCCCCTTTTCAATGGAACCTTTTCCATAGAGCATCAGATGATATAGAGTCAATGCACTCCATAGGATCAAGATCCTCTTGGTTGCATGAAGACACCCACTATGGATGTGTAAGGTTGCAGTAGAGGAAGA
This sequence comes from Ceratopteris richardii, assembly GCA_020310875.1. Classification (NCBI taxonomy): domain Eukaryota; kingdom Viridiplantae; phylum Streptophyta; class Polypodiopsida; order Polypodiales; family Pteridaceae; genus Ceratopteris; species Ceratopteris richardii. Next base: position 175,315,834 of record CM035414.1, read on the forward strand.
GAAAAGAGCTACTAATAGACAGGTAGGCACATAGGAGAACACTAGATCAACCCAAGAACCTACCTACACACTGATGATTTTTTTAGATGAATAATTTGAACCCCATGGTTGGGCCGAAATTCTAGCCTCCATGGACATAGTAGTTAATGAAGAACAATGGACTTCTCATTATTATGAAGATGGCTATGAATTTTCAGTCTTCACAATAGACCAAATCATGTATAATCTAGTTATTGAGGAGTGAAAAACTAATATGATTGAACCCAAGGAAGGAAGTGATGATGACAAAGATTCCATCCTCATGGAGCCTTTTTGTGCTTCAGAGGAAGAGTGCCTCTAGTTAATTGAAGCAAGAACCCAAAAAGAGGAAAGATAAAAAAAAAGGGAAGAGAAGTTAGTAGTCACCGAGAAGACAACATGGGTGAAGCCAAATCTTGAGCCAGTAGAGGAAGAGACCCTCTTTGAAGTCCCCAAGAACTTCAAGAAATATGAAATAGAGGATCGAAGGGTCACAGATGCCTAATAGAGAAGCACTCACAAGACTTGCATATGAAAACAAAGAGAAGACTAAGAAAATTATTCTAACCATAGAGACATGGGACATGGCTTAACCATAGAAGAGGAAGAAGAATTGGTTGCATTGGTAAGAGAATATAGAGATGTGTTTGCATGGATTTACAAAGATTTGAAAGGAGTAGACCCAGATATCTAGTCACCGACCAAGGCCTATTGGTGCAGTGTGTTGAAGAGACGAGTATGCAAGGTGGTTGCAATTAGCACATGTAGGTGTTGTTGGTACAATTAGCAAGCCTAAGTGCATTGTTAAAGTTTTTGGACTACACAAATCATTTTATCTTTTCACATGAAGAACCACATAAGAACTCATGCTTGTCAATTTGAGCATAGTTACTTTGGATAATTGTAAAAGTCAAAAGAAGATGGAATCTCGTGAAGTTAGGAAGTTAAACCCATGAGTCATGTGGTAGGAAGAATTGATTCAAATCATTTTTAAAGTGCAAGATCACTTTTAAATGAGGGAAAATTCAAATTCAAACTCAGATAATCAGTATAAATAGACATGGTTTTAGTAGCGGGATGAGACAACCATTCTGAGAGGCATTGAGCTACAAAGTTTTATAGCATTTACATTTTGATATATTTCTTCAAGTACATTTCTGTATATTGTCTATTACTACATCTTCATCATTACAGTGATCTTGTGGAATCAATTTATCTGTGTGTAATTACTCCTTTGATATACTTTAACTTGGAATACTTAGAGTAGAGTGTCTAGTGTTCACATATTAATTTTCATTAAGTTTTGTTTAGCAAAACTCAAGATATAAATCTAGAAGGATGATTGTGTATACGTATGTCTTTTCTTGCCCATGGCCTTTTCTTCACTCTTCGTCTATTGTACCAGATTGAATGGCACAATGTAGTGTGCATGGCCTCTTGAACTCCCACGGATTCAAGAACTAAGGATCCACCCCTTCATTTGTCAGGATCTGATTTATCAAGGCTTGGCTTGATGTGAATGAGACTCTATGCCTTTCTTGCACTGCCTTGATTGTATCGTACAATCATTGTAATTGGGGGTTGTATGTGGGAGCACCTATGAATTCAGGCCTTTCTTGTTGCTCTTCATGATGTCATGCCCCATGTTCATCGTTTCCCTCTTCTAATTCTTCATCTTCTTCTTCCTCCTCCTTGCCTTCTTCTTCTTCATCGACTATGGTAACCGACACTTGTGATGTGGTTGCTTGTGGTTGTGAGTGTTCCACCTCTTGTTCATCACCCGATTCAATATTCACCTCTCGAAGAATCTGCTCAAAATCTTCATTAGTAAGTTCTTCCAAGTTTACTCCTCCAAGGAATTCAAGATCTGTAGGGACTAGTGAAAATATTAAGTTTGGGTCCTTAGAGCTGCATCTTGGGAGGCATAGTCTAAATGGGCATACATGTCATGGTGGGGGAATGACTTCTAGGGTGAAAGTGGGTCCTCATGGCTGAGCATGCAGTAGTGCTCCTCGCATCCACTTTGATGGGGGGCTTGTGGATGTTTGGCCTTTGAATTGTTGTACCTTGTCCACATCATAGCTCTCTGGATTGGTATGTCATAAGCCAAACATCGATAAATAATCCTTGCTAGGGCACAACATTCATACAACACTCACCTATGCGGCCATTATTTGTGTGCCAAGTGAATTTGATCAATGATCCAATGAGGTAGGTTGATAGTGGGGTTATGAGTCTCTACAAGATATAAGTTGAACCATACTTTCTTAGGTGGCATAGTGAACATGTCTTGTGCCAGAAAGGTGAAATGCTACATGCACATTCTCAGGTGAACCACAATGTTGGGTGTCATGGCCACCATATCTTTTAGCTTAGCAAGTTTCCTATTCTTCATGTTTTCCAAACTCAATTGATATGAAGTGAAACTTGCATGAATGGTCATATAGGTCTTGTTGACACACAAAGAAGTGATTTCCCTCTCACATAAGGTGATCACTCTCCTTCAACCAATGGCCCCTTGGATAAGATACTAATCCTATAGTTAGTTCTGGTAAAGTAGACGGTGGTAGATTGTTTGGAAACTTTGGTGGATCTTTGAGCTGTCAATCTCTGACTATGTCTCCTCTTTGAGATGTGGAAGCTTGTTGTATGGACTATGTAGGTTGCACCAATTGTGTAGACTATGCCTGTTGAGTAGGCTGTATTCCTCCTCCGTGCCACTATTGGATGTCATTTTGTCGAAGTCTTTGTTTGGAGTGTTTGCCACATGATAATGAACTAGAAAAAAGAAGAAAAACATCATGATACTTGGCGAGTGCAACAAGTGAGTGCGGAAAAGCCCAATGTGATGTGATTTACAAAAAAGCACTAAAAATTTTTCAAAGCATTATCAATTGGGATGTGACGTGATGTGTATTTCTTTTACAAATTTGTTTGGAAGTTTGGTAATTCCTTCCCCTTTCTAGAGTTTTCTTTAAGCATGCATGGGTTAAGAGAAATTAGAGCCTTGTGCACAACCGTATAATGTGGCCCTACACATGATCACTTTAGGTGCATATGTGGGTACTTATGGTGCGAGTACGATAGGTCCTTGATGATGCAACAAGGGGTTTTTAGTGATGAGGCTTCATTGCTTCTCCCTTCATCACCAAAAGTGTGTTGATGCAGTATTATTGTGGTGTGTACAACATTTGATGTGCCTGATTGAGATGATGTGAGTGTTATGTGGAGGATGTGTTGTGGTTGTGTAGTTTAGTGATCGTGTAGTGTTTAGTGGTGTAAGTTTCCATGTAAAGTAGAAGTGGTTAGTAGTTAGTGTTTGTTGTGCTTCTTCTCATTTCTTCCCTGATTGCATTTGGTTTTATGTTCTTGATGGACATATTTCCTGACTTCTTGAAGCCATAGATGGTGTTTTTGGTATTGAAACTTTGTCTCTGGTGCTTGTACTAGATTTTTGGGTACCCAAACTTGTTGAGTTTTTGGGTTCTTCTTTCGTAGTTTTAAGTCTATCACTCTCTACTTGCTAACTCCTTGTGATTTTTCTTTAGTTTTTATTGGTGAATATGATTGGTTCTTGCTTCCTTGGTGAGGGGGCAATGATCCCTTAACCACTCAAATCTATTTGTTCTTTGAACTTCTTCCTTGTAGATGAATGTTGAGTTGTTGATGTGATGTGAATTTGTAACTTCTATCAAGATTGATGGGATTGTCTTCCCAAAGACAAGATGAGGAAGGGGTTAGTGATTGACTACCTACTTATTACTTGAAATCTCTTGGTTGCGCTTGAGTGTACTTTTTGTCTTAAAGTGTAACCTACATGTGAGTACTTTTGTCTTATTCATAAAAGGAAAAGCATTGTATTGATCTTCTTGTATTAATCAAACTAGAGAGAATTTTTTGGGTGCATGTGTTTATTCTTCTCTACGTTTTTCCTACAAACATTCAATCCTTTTCATCTAAAGAATCCCTAAACAAATTGGCATGCTCGATGGGACAGGGCTACTTGAACGTGGGGGAATAAGCCAATTACATCCTTCAAAGTGAAGAAAAGGAGGCAATAGAAGGTGTTGACACAATAGAAGGTGCCAACTCAACAATCCTAAGAGGCAATTTCCTTTTTCCCCTTGAACTTATCCTAAAGCTCAAGGAAGAATATGTGTATCTCATGATTGCAACCCATTCACAAACGTAAGGCAATAGAATCTCTTTCAAGACCACAAGAAAGAAATTTGCACATAGTTCAGATAATATGGAAGCCCAGATAGGCTTAGAAACTTTACTTTCCTAGTTAAACATTAAGTTTTGCTCCTTTAGAGGCTTATCTCATGAAGACCCTAGCAAGCATGTCACGAGATTTTTAACCTTATTTAAAACAAGGCGATTGATAGGAAGGGAATATGCCTTTTTTGTGATCTTCCCAACAACATTAGATGGGTTGGTGGATAAATGGTTTAGTTAAATTCCTTGACAACCATTTCTCAATATGGGACCTAATGAAAGATGATTTTAAGAAGCAATTCCAATAGGGAAATACTACCAAGAATATTATAGAAGAATTAGAAAGCCTAAGATTGAGTTTGAGAGAGACATTCCTAAAGTTCACCACTTGGGCCAAAGCACTCATGGCCAAGTTACGTGATCCTTCACATGGCTCTTTTTGTTAAAAAGTGGCTTGCTAAGCAATTGTAGGTGTCCAATCAATGTAAGTTGAAGCAATTGGCGTTTGTGATAGCAACAGTTGACGAATTCAGTACCAGTGCTAGATGGTTAGAACAAATTTGAGAGTAGCATGGAATTGGGTCAAAGAATGCATGATTCGATAGATACATGGAATCTTTTGGATTGTGAAAATTATTTGAGATTGCCCATTGTAGACTTAGGCTATAATTTTGTGGTGGAGATGATCACTTCTTACAAGACATAACAAGGTCATCAAAAATCTCCAACTTTCATCGTTACCAATTTTAACGCAGAGAAAGTTACAATCTATCTTACTATGGAGCTGATCTGAGAAGCATTACACTTTCAATAAGGTTTGAATAATATTGGTGACATAAATGTACCATCGAAAGAAAAATAAAAGAAGAAGACATTAGCAGACCTAAATAGCAAATATCTAGGTATGGTGCTCATGCGGTCACATCAAACTTCTATTTCCCTAGCCAAGACATATACAACATACCATACAAAAGAATCAGCATACTTGAGATGGGCTAAGAAGAAGATGCTTTGGAAATCTTGCCCTAACTGCAATCATGCATACAACTTAAGAGTAATATTGGGACTTCATTCTTGCCTTAAAATTGAGGCAATGTAAAGCATTGATCCTACAACCTATTAGACAAAGTTCCATAACTGCTACCATAAAGCATGAAAAACGGAAGAAAATGAGGGGAGAAACAAGTATGGTATCTCATTTCACATGATTCTTTAGTTCTAGAAGTCAAAAAGATTCATGCTCTAATGAAGATGAAGAATCTCCTTTGGAAGATGAAGATATATAGGAAACACACAGGAGATCTTTAAACCACTCGATAAAAGAAGTTTCCCAAGGACTACAACTCCAAAATTTCTCTTCGGATACTCCAAGGTCTTTTATCACTATCATATACGAAATGATACATGCACAAGAGGCAAGAATGAAAAGGACAGTAGCTTCCCCGCACTAACAAGACAAGTGCTCTAGATGAAAACAATATTGATTGTTAGAGCAAGGCTCACCATGATTGTTGAAGAAGCAATGGAAGTCATTCATAGAGCTCAAGAGGAAGCAATATTGAAGGTTCAATCACAAGCAAGGTCATTAGCTTATACACAACCCATCACTTGAAGAGAGAATGAGAAAGAGGCAGAACCCATGAGAAGGCACATGCCACATTCACAAAGCAACTATTTAGTCCTATTCTAAAAGGGTCTAAGGAAGACATGCCATGACCCATGCCGAAACAGCTAGTGAGCTACTTGGCCACAGAAGGACCAAACACAACTTAGGTAGTTGAAGGAAGATCAACTTATCAATTTATAGGAGGAATAGCAATTATGGACTTAGGAGCTCATCAATGAACGAAAATCCCCATCACATTCCCCAAACCACAATTTTTGGACCTCATAGAACTTGATACATATACACAGCCATCATCACAATGAGTGGACTTGTATGGATCATAATTTACACATTCTCCGATCATTCCACTCGACGAAGGCCCAACAAGTGGCACAACTCAACAAACTTTGCCAATTCCCATGGAAATATCCCTAAGATCTATCTCAACTACTACCAGAATGATCAAACTTTGACTTTCACTTCTCCTCTTTTGTTTTCTCTGACTTGCATCGTGGGTAAGATATTTGGATCAATAATTTAAGTGCTTCAATCAACCATTTTGATGTCAATAAATGAATCTTTTGAGCCCTGGCCGTCTACAATGAAAAACCATGATGTGTAAAATTTATTATCCATCTATCTCTGGTGGATAATATGGTATATTCCTTTCATCCTCATAGATTTCTAATAAGGTTGGATCCAAGTACTTAAACTCATGTGCCTCCAAATGGTAAGGGCATGTGCTCATGGGTAGTGGTACTGGTATTGGTTAAAGAGGGTGAAACATTCAAATCAACCTTATTTTGGTTTTTTTGTATCTAGGTTTATACGAGAATTATTTGGGAACTTTATCCCTTGTAGGGTGATTCTTTCTAGTTTATCAGTGACCATGTATTAGGCTCCCATCTTGTGAACTAATAAATCTCCTTCACATATGACTATAATGATATTTGAGGGAGTTATATCCATGAGCTCGCCAAGTCCAACAATTGACCATCCACAATCAACTTTGTAGATGGAAGCTCCCAATGCATTGGTACGTGTGAAAGTGAGTCTAATTTGGTATTCACCCTCTACTTTTTACATCCAATGCTCTTGCATGTGGGGAACTAGGTGTTGCATATCTCTTGAGCTTAATTATCTCTATTTCACTATCAAATTCACTCGGCATCTTATATGTGCTTGTAATTGAGACCTATAACACTCTTTATTGTAGAGATGCTACTACATGTTGATGTATTAGTTCCAAATTATTTGCTTGATCTAAGAATCATGCACATGCACACTCAAGAAAGCACACCAACCAAGCCATTCAGTGTAATAAACCTTTGTTTCTCTCAATTTGATTCAAGGTTTAGAGCCATACTTGGATATTGTTGTTAATGAATGCAATGCTTACTTGGCTCTATTTGAAGCCTCTACTAATATAAATGTACACTTGCAATAAGACAAAATGACAAGTTTATATACAACTTATAAAGAATATGAATGTTGTGCCTTGATATAATCAGATCCAAGTTGAATATATGTACACTATGAAATTCTAGACCATGCTCTAGAGTCGAGAAATGAAAAAAATTCCCTTCCCCCTTCCTAAAGGGTGTCTAATCTTTTTTGGACTCCTTAGGGTGTCTTTATGTACACTTTTTAGCACTTTCTTAGGGACGCCATTCCAATGTGTTGAGAATCCTAGGAATTTCCAAGCACTCAACTCTAATGTCTAGCTTCCACTAGGCTTATTCTTCATTAGTTTCTAGAGAAATCCTTGGTTTCATAAAGTACAAGGAGTGGTCAATGGTAGATAAATTCTTCACTAGCCCTATGGTGGAATCGTCTCAAGGGTCTTGAGCTTAGTTCTACTACAATGCATTTTTTGTTGAACTCAATTTGCTAAGACATCTAATAGGGAGATCAGTGGGTCTGGTAAGACATCATCTAAGGGATACTTGGTTTGACTACTTTACCTTGGCCTTGGTAGGATAGACTTATATATATATATACCTTCATAAGTTCAGAGTTATCCAAACTTACGAACTCAAGATAGAGAACACAAATACATACACATTGGAAAAAATAACAAACAAAAGCAAGAGACTTAAGACCAATATAAAACATGAAAGTTACAACCTAGCTCAAGTTGATTCTCTACCTAGCTCAAGACTTATGTTGATTCTCTACCTAGCTCAAGTTTGTGTGTCCATTGGAGCTCAAATTCATGGAATGATATCCCTATATATGAGTCAACTCTAGGGAAGTCCCTTGGTCTTCTAAGGCTCATGGGGTGGCCATTTTAGTTTAGGCCTCTTTGCTATGCTTATTTGAAGCTTGAGATGAGAGCTTGATTCCCTACTTTTACAGTTTCTGAACTGCTAAAGACCAAATTACCCAGGCAAGTCTAGGGAGGCTATTTACCCTCTTATGGTCCCAAATAAGGTCGAATTGGAGTAATTCTTAACTCTTACTCTTTGAAGTCTTTGGCAATGGATATAACAATGCTCTAATAGGAATAATAGACTTGAAACTTGGTATTTTTGTCAAACTATTCCCACAAACATGATTGGCTACAATACCCCTTAAATGAGCTTAATTACTCTTGGATTCCTAGCTCGCATTTGATAGGGAAGGCTCTAAGAGAATGCTTTGAGAAATTGATGAGTTTATCTTCAAAAGATTCCTAGATTGAATTGAGAATTTGGGGCAATCATTGGACAATTTGGTTGGCCCTTACAGTCTACTTGCCCCCCAAATTATGGATCTACACCTTAGATATATCCGTCTTAAGGCATTACTCTCGTGGGATGGTCAATATCAATTTAATTAAGCCCAATGGAATGAGATGATCTTAGCGACATCGTTAGATATTTTTGCAAGTTTCTTAGGCATTTCTTGGATATTTTATGCTTTTGATACTATCTTATCCTCAATGGCTAAATATATGAACTTGAAATATCTAGCTTGAGGTGACGAGAGCTCATTGGTAAGTAGAAGTAAGATGGGGAATTTCCTTGGCTGATGTCAACTAGGGAAATAATTGGAATGGTGAGGCCCCTTTGGAGAGTTAATTGAAAGGTTTCCTTTTTACATTTGAAAAGAACGTGTTCTTGTCTCTGAACACCAGCACTTGATTAATTTAGGGCTCAAAAAATGTATGAACAACTAGGATGATGTCCCTAAACAAAGCAAATTAGGGACATCATTGGGTCTTTGTGCCCTCTTTTTTTATAGAGTGCTAAATTGAATCCTTCTTGGAACTTGGGATTGGCTTTACCTTTTGGTGCTTGTGCCTATGCTTCTGCTCCTTCTTACCTTCCTCTTTGTGGGTCTAAAAATCCAATATACACATCACTAAAGGAGGGATGACTTCCTTGATCTTTTTGAAGTGCCAATAGAACTTACTTTCATGCTATTCACTTGCTTGAGTTACAAATTCTTAGAACTTATTAGTCTAGGAGCTTTGGAGCCTCACTTGCATGGATTTTAGGCTTCGATGGATAGACTTGAAAATGGAAAATTTTTTTGATTTTATATCAAGAAAGAGGTTGTTTTGGAGATTTTTCAGCCTTTTGTGTGGCGTCACTTGAAGTATTCCCTTTTTCTGTTTGAAGTGTCCTTGGTTTTACACTTTTTTAATGGTCTTGTTCGCTAGAGCACTCCCCTTATAATCTTCACAATGACTCTTATGGCTTGGCAATGTCCCTAAAGACACCGATGTCTCTGCACATGTAAATCTTTGGTCAACAATTGTGTTTACGAGGTGCCTATTTACCTTAGGGTTTATGTTTTTATCTTCCCACTTGTTATTCATCCCCAAACTTTGATATACCTTATTTTACATCCTTCCACATGTTTATTTCACAATTTCCTTTAGGGGCTAAGAAAAGGGGACAATGTCCTTGCTTATTTCTTGTATGGTGCCATCTAAGAAGATCACCTCCCTGGATTCACCCCCCACTTCTTGTACTTGCATAATTGGTTACTTGTAGTTTAATCCTTCATCTTACACAGTACTTCTATGCTTTTACTTGAATTTAATCCCATCTTCTTGATCCCAATAGAACGGGATGATGTCCCTATTATCCATGTCCTTGGACAATTGTGTGGGCTACTTTTCTTACCTCTATACTTGTTGAACAACCTCACCACTATCTCGCATGTTCCTTTATGAAGCACCTCCTATAGGGCATCTTTAGCTTTTGGATGAAACTCTAATATAGAGTGTGACACCTAAGCGGTGATTACCTATTGATTTCTTGATGGAACAACCCCAAAGATTCTCCTTTTGTGCCTACATGCTATAGTAACAAAGTCCCAAATGTCTATGGGCTATTGTATTGGAGCACCTTATGCGCACAACATTTTCTTCTTTGGAAGCAAGCCCTTATAGCTGAGAAGCACCTCTTCAAGCCTCCTTTTACCCATTGGGTCACTCATGAAGTTGTTATATCCATTCGCTATTTGAACATGCGCTCTCTTCCTTTACCTTAAGAAAAAATGTAATATAATGTAAAATTATACCTCTGATCAGCTTGGAGAGATGGAAGTTTTCTTTTTTTTGTTGCAATCCTTCTTCAAGGCAAGAAGGTGCACAAAAGTATATAGTAACCCTTGTCTTATCAAGTTGCACACATAATTCTTTTCAAAATAAATATGGTGCCCATACTTTAAGCCCCCCCTAGGGGTTGGAATGAAGGAGAGAAAGTAAAGAATAGAGAAGAAAGAGGAGAAATTTTTGCATCTTTAACAAAGAACTTGGAAAAAGATGGTGAAACCTAACCATAAAATGTTTTTGGTTTGCTATTTCTACCTCTCTACCTATTACACTTATGTGTTCCTTGAGTAGCTTTGATATGAACCTCTTCCCTATATATGGGCACTTTTTACTCTTGTGTTGGCTAAAGGTTTTTTTCCCATGTTAATACATACATGATACACTCTTATGTGGTGGTACTTTGTATTTAAGGATATTACTCTTCTCGTGTGCTTGTGTGTCTCTCGCACTTCTTCACACACCTAATAGTGTATTAGAGCAAGTTCAGCTCCTTCTCAATTTTTGGTGTTCCATGTTGCGGTATGCACTCACTTTTAATAGTGTAAATTAACTTCCGATCATAGAACATTGATTTTCAATAGCTAGAATGCATTTCCATCGATTGTAGTAGGGTTTACACCCATTTTAAAGCCATTTGTGCACTCAAAACTACCATCAAAGTGATAGATTGTGATCTAAAATTTTAGCATTCATTTCAGCTTTCATTGAAGTAAAGATCTCATCAAATTCTTGTTCTTTAGTGAAATGGTAGGCAACAATGACTTGTTTGGCATGTTGCAAGCTGAAAATAAGCTTAATGGGACCAACTATACAATGTGGTCTTATATGATAAAACATATTCTTGTTTCAAGACAACTATGGAACATAGTGGTAGATGTAGATCGAAGACCCCTAGGTTCTTCTATTTCATAGTCTATTGTCACAGATGGAGATTCTTCTTCAAATACAATGGTTACTCCTCCACATACACAAGATCAACTTAGATGGGATAGAAAAGATGCTCAACCTCATGCATTGATTGTGCTTTCTGTGAAACATCATATAGTTCCACACATTTGGTCATGTTCTACATCAAGTTAAGCATGGTACACTCTTGTTTCTTTGTATGCCATGCATAATGAAGCACATGTTGCATACTTGAGGAAGCAAATTGAGGATGTATGTATGGCTGAAAATGAGTTTGTGGATGTGTGAGTAACACACATCGAGGACTTGAAAGAGCAATTGGCAAATGTAGATGAGATTATTTTGGATGCATCACTCATCTCTACATTCTTGAAAGGATTACCAAAAACTTTTCAAAGCTTTGCCACTCCCTATTAGGTTGCAAAAGGGAATCCAAACATGTATGCATTGGATGAGTTCCCATCTCTTCTTTTGCAAGAAGAGCAATCTTGAGTGAATAGGAGTGCTTTGATTGAGGGAATGCAAGCACTTGCTATCTCACAAAAAGGGAAAAGGAAGTATGGTTGAGCTTTGGGTTCATCAAAACCAAAGCCTCAACCTTTTCTTCCACTCATTCCTCTAATGATGCTAATTTGTAGAAGAAGATGAAGTGCAAATATTGTCGGAAGGCTAGTCATATTGATGAATGTAGAAAGCTTGTTAAGCACAATGAAAAGAAGAAGTAATCTGGCATGTATATTGCTGAAAGAATGATGAAGCCAACATGGCTCAAGATTTTTGGGCAGGTGTTGTTACATGTAATTATGATGCACCATTGCATTTTAAATGTATGGTTGTGAGTGAGGTTGATTCACATTGGTTCTTTGATAGTGGTGCTTCAAAGCACATCACTTCATGCAAAAGGTTTTTTGCATCTTTGAAGAGATGCACCTAAAGGAGTACATGTGGTGTATGCAAACAATGCCTCTTACTCTATCATTGCAGTAGGACAAATTGAGCTTACGGCTATAAATGGAGGTGTGGTTCTCTTGAGAAATGCATCATATGTACCCAATATCAAGAAGAACTTGATTTTAGTTCCTTTGATTTCCAAAGATGGGTTTCATGTACACTTTGTTGATGATAAGTGTATGATTCATGATTTCAGAGATGGTGATATTATCATGATGTCCACTACATTATGAAATGGTTTGTATTGCTTGGATACATTCAAGAGGACTGCCTCAAACACCTTGGTTGCTCATACTTCTTCCATGGCCGAAAGGGATCTTGTTGATATATTTTGGTAGTGATGTGTGTGAACACACTTAGGACCATCGGGGCACTTTTTTCCCTCTTTAGGAGGTTTTTTTCCCCTAGCTTGTATATATGCCTATAACCCTAATGGGTTACTTATTTGAACTTTGTTGGGATGGTAGAGATGATCAGGCACATGCGTTGATAGCCTTGTCTATCAAATGTGCCATTATCCCTCATACTCTCTCTTGAAAAATAGCAAAGGATGCTTGGGATACACTTACCACTGTGTACTAGGAAAGAAAAGAGTCTCGTTTTGCTAACTTCTGAAAACAGTTGGAGAGTGAGCATATGAATGAAGGAGATTCTATGGACAATTTTTTGACAAAGATCAAAGATTCGAAGGAGCAATTGATTTTGATTAATGAAGTCTAGCGAGACAGTCCACTTCTATAGAATATTCTAAATGGTCTTCGAGATTCATATAAGAGTTTTGCTTATACTCTTCATGTAATGATGAAAGGCAATCCAAATACCTTAAAATTTGAGGAGTTAGCCTCTATTTTGTTGCAGGAAGATTGGTCTAGGCAGAACATGTCCATCATGCATGTAGAAGATCAAGCTTTCTTAGCTAATCAAAAGGGCAAAGGTAAATGGAGCTCATCTAGTAGTAAGCAGAAATCTGCTAATTCTACATAGTCGAAAAAGGAAGACAAAGATGTGAAGAAAATAGAAAAGCAAAAATTGTTTTGCAAATACTCTAAAGGAAATGATCATGTCATAAAGAGTTGTCCAAAGCTGGCTACAAAAGAGGCAAAGAAAAAAGAGGCTAGAATGGTTGTTGTAGAGGTATCTACACCTAAAAGAGAGCCTGCTAATCTTGTGCATAATGAGGAATGGATGTCTACTACTGTTTGCAGTTATGACACATCTTCTCATGAACAGTGTACACCTATAGTAGACTGAGATGTTTGACACTTTGACAATAGGGAAACCAAACATATTACCTCCCAGTGCAATTTCTTCAGTTCACTTGAGCCTACCCCTATAAGGAATATTGTCACATGTGCTAACAACTCCTCTTATCCTGCAACGGGAGTTGGTAAGATCATTCTAGATATTGCTGATGGTAGCTAGATATTCACATTCTCAGATGCTTTGTTTGTGCTAGGGATTAAGAAAAATCTATTATCAGTTTTAGCATTAGCCAAGACCAGCTTGGTTGTGAAATTTGTTGATGACATATGTACAGTTCATGATCTGTCAAATGGAAATGTTATTGTTGCTTCTAGCATTTTATGTCGTGGGTTGTATAAGCTCATAGATTATGCAGAATCTATGAATGAGTAAGCATGTCCAGTTCAAGATTCACATGCTATCTTAGATGCAAAGCTTTCGCATGCATACTTTGGCCATCTAAATTTTATTAGTTTGTTACGCCTGCAAAAATCTAAAATGGTATCCTCTCTACCCAAACTTGAGGCACTTGGTAAACATGTCTATGATGGCTGTATGTTGGGCAAAATGCAGTGTCCCTCCTTCCTAAAAGATGGTTCAGTTCGAGCTACTTAGAAATTGAAGCTTGTTCACAATGATGTATGTGGTCCTATGCAGACACCCTCTTTTGGGAACTACCTTTACTTCGTGACTTTTATTGATGATTTTTCTAGGCATGCATGGGTGTATCCACTGAAAGCAAAGTCCAAAGTGTTTATGTGCTTCAAATAGGTTCTACTTTTGGCTGAAAATTTGTCACCATGTAAAATGGGCACCCTCTATTTTGATCGATGGGGGAAATACATGTCTTTTGATTTTAATGCATTTCACGCTGAAAGTGGGATAAAACATCAGTGTACAATGCCGTATAAACCTCAACGGAATGGAGTTGCTAAAAGGAAGAACATGTCACTCATGGAGATGGCAAGGTGTATGGTCAAAAGTCAGGCTTTACCTTATAGCTTATGGCTTGAGGCTATTATGTGTGAAGCATATGTACTTAATAGGTGTCCCACTAAACATTGTATTCTATCACTCCATATGAGGCTTGGCATGGTCGCAAGCCATCTGTTGCTCATCTATGTGTCTTTGGTTGCCTGACATATGCATTAATGCTTGAAAAAAACACAAAAATTTGGATGATAAAGCAGTAAAATGTTTTTTTATTGGGTAGAGTTTTGAATGCAAATGCTATCATCTGTATCACCCATAGACTAAATGCATTTTGGTTAGCCATGATGTTGTTTGATGCAATTTTGCCATTACTTTCATGTACTAAGGAGACATCAGTTAGCACTTTGTTGTCTCTTTTGATAGGTGGACAATCAAGTGTTGGTCCAAATGAGGTAATTTCTTAGCCTTTATAGGTTTCACATGATGATGTAGATCATTCCATTTTTTTATGTAGATTTACATGATGCACTTGTTGATGAGCGGGCTGATATAGAGGAGGCAAAAACTATGCCTAATAGCTGGTGTAGACTTTGTGAGATAGAAAATTAGATGCACCTTTGTCATATGGTACACGTTTAGGCTCTCATAATGCTTTTTTGCATCAGATTGCTATGTTATGGCTGCCTCTAGTCTTTGTGATGAGAATTATCCTATTTCTTTTGATGAAGCACAAAATTAAAAAAATTGGATGGCTGCCATGCAATCAGAATATGATCCTATTATGAGGAATGGTACTTGGTCTTTATGTGATTTGCCTCTAGGAAAAAAATGCCATTAGCACTAAATGAGTATACAAGTTGAAGCATAAGCCTGATGGAACAAGTGATAGGTATAAGCCTAGGCTTGTTGCAAAAGTTTATGCTCAAGAGAGAGGCATTGATTTTGATGAGACATTTGCACCCACATGCCAAATGACCATTGTTCGTAGCATCTGTGCACTTTGCAACCCATCATGCTTGGAATGTACATCAGTTGGACATTAAAACTGCATTTTTAAATGGTCACTTACCTGAAGAAATGTATGTCTTTCAGCCCCATGGTTTTGTGCAAGGGCATGAAAAACAAGTGTGCAGGTTGAAAAAGGCATTATATGGTTTGAAGTAAGCACCACATGTTTGGTATGGAAAGATACATGCCTAATTAATTGCACATGGTTTTGAGAACAGTCGAACTGAGAGCCCCTTATACGTTGAGTGTGCAAATGATGTGCTTAAGATCATTGTTGTTTATGTTGATGACATGCTGCTCACTGGTCCCATTGAGAAGCATATTGCTGATTTTAAGGTTGATTTGCATGCCTCTTTTGAGATGTCAGATTTGGGGCATTCACATCATTATTTGTGCATTCAATTTATGCAAGTTGACGGTGGAATAGCTTTGTGTCAAACAAAATATATTGATACATTATTACAACATTTTGGCCTTGAAGATTGCAATGATTTACTTATGCATTACCTGAAGTGATATTCGATTTGTTGTCTCTCAAATGAGTAGGTTTATGCATTGTCCAGGTGTCAAGGATTGGCAGGCGGTTAAGCGCATCGTTTGCTACTTGAATGGTACTCGACTACTTGGATTGTTGTATCGCAAGGGGGGATCAATGCTACCAAATTTAAAACTTAGGCTGGTTGTTATGACACTCATGTGTCCACTAGTGGTTTTTGCTTCATGCTTCATAACTCATGCATATCTTGGTTGAGCAAGAAGCAGCCTATTGTGCCCACTTCTAGTTGTGAGGCTGAGTATAGGGAAGCTTTCACAGCGCCTGTTGAGTGTGCGTGGCTCAGACGGTGTTTGACTAATTTGGGTGTTGGCCAATCTTCTTCCACCACCATCTTCATTGACAATCAGAGTGCATTGGCAATCGCGAGGAACCCTATAGTCCATGCTTGCACTAAGCATATTGAAGTGCACTATCATTATTTCATGGAGAGGTTCTTTGTTGGAGAGATGAGTTTGGCATATGTGACCACACATGAGAATGTTGGAGACCTTTTCACAAAGGCTCTATGTAGATAGAAGATTGAAGGCTTCCACAAAGATTTGGGATTACTTCCTTTTATGGATTGATCCCACATATCTTGGCACTTCCTTATCACTGCATCACTCCTAAGGGGATTCATTGCTATATTTCGATAGTGATGTGTGTGAACACCTTAGGACCATCGGGGCACTGTTTTCCCTCTTTAGGAGGTTTTCTCCCCATGACTTGTATATATGCCTATAACCATAATAGGTTACTTATCTTTGTACATTCACTTGGTACTACATTTAGTATTGTGTGTGGTGCTCCAAGCTTCTTCTTCTTCCTTTTGTTGTTCGCATGCTTCTGCAGACCTCAAACTTGAACAAAGCTTTGGCATGCTTGTTTTGGTCACTTGGACTTCAATAGTTTGGTTTACTTGCAAAAGGAGGACATGATTATTGGTTTGCCAACACTTGAGTCCATTGAAAAGCATGCATGTGAAGGTTACATTCTTGGAAAAATTCATCGTGCTTTTTTTCCAAAAGATGACCATACACACATTACAAGAAAATTGAAGCTTGTTCATATGTATGTCACATGAGTTTAATGCTTTTTTTTCATGAAAGATGAATTTCACATGAATGTATGATGCGATATAAACCCTCAACAAAATGGTATTTCACAACATTAAAAAAAACACTCCTTGAAATGTTACAATGTATGGTTAAATGAAAGCACATTTTTGACAAGTTTTGGATGGAGGCGATCATGTGTGTAAACTATGTGTTGAATCACTGCACTACATGTTATCAAGAAGTTTACACTTTCTTCCACCTCAAAAAAGTGATCATCACCATAAAGTCGCCGAATCATCATAAAAAAAAAAAAGTGAGCAAGCCAAAGGAAGCTAAGGAGGCATAGTAGAATAAATCATGGGCTATATAGGCAGACTTATGCATTAGTGGATTTTAGTTAGATTTCATTGCATGTTATTAGAGAAAGAGCGCATTCATATTTATGTAGGAAAGGAGTTGATCTAATATAAGCTAGAGATGAAAGATGTCTCTTAAAACTCCTAAATCTTTGTTTATAATCGTATTTAAGATAGATTTCTTTATGAAAAAGGTACAAATTTTTCTTCAAGATGACAGGAACTGATGCATAAAATGACTCAATACATCCACCTCCACTTCATATTGAGGCTTGTTTGTTTTCTTTCTTGTTGTCAATGTTGCTTGTTCATTTGCATATATGTTGCCTATTTGTTCACACATATTCATGTTGGCTGTTTCAATTCTTTCTTTCATGCAAATTTTGCTTCATGTCATAGTGCCTAATCATTTATAAAATTCACTCACACATCAATGTGAGTATAAAATAGGGTGGTATGGGACACCATATTTTATACTCAGATTGATATAGGAAAGATGGTATGGGACATCGGACCATGAGATGATGATTATCTTATAGTCTTGAAAAAAATCTTGAAGTTAGATCTGATCTTCAAGGGAATTAAAGACTTCAAAGGAGAAGTTTGAATTCAAGGAGGAAAAGTATGATCTCAAGATACTTCAAGATCAAGTATGTATGAAGATATGAAGTATGTAACTTCCAAGATCTTCTTGAAACACTTCAAGATAAAGTGTTGTTAATTCAGAAATATTTCATCATTTTTTTTTAAGCTTGGACTTTGATTTTGAGTTGAGCTTTTTCAACCAAGGATTTGATTGACTAAGTCAAGCATCAAGTTCCTAGTGTAACTTGGTAAATTCAATCCTCTGACTCGAAGAAATGTAAAAGAATTGCATTCCTAGTAAGGAGTTAGAAAGATTGAATATGACATGAACTTAGTCTCAAGTGAAGCATTATTTGAATACAAAACTCATCAACAGAACCTCAGTGGGTCGACACACTGATGTTAGAAACCACACTAGTAACTTGTGGTTGGATGATGTTTTAGATTTGCTCTAAATCTTTTTGAGAATCTGGCTTATTTCTCTTAAAGACAGAAAAATGCTTCAATACCCTGTTGAAACAGTTCTTTGAGAAGTTAAAGTCCCGAGTCATCTAGACTTTGACTCATAGTAAGTTTATGTATCTTCCAAGTTTGAATTGGTTGAACAGACTTTTAGTTCTTTCTTTCCGCTTTTCGAATCTTTTGGATTTGAATCAGATATGGTATCTAATTCTTTTTCACAAAAGACAAGGGTTAGCCTGTTAGAACAAAGTAACTAAGTTAAACATCCTGGATAGATGTTCTGTACAAGAACCTTTTTAATAAGTCTAAGTGTACTTATTTATTTTAGTTTGCTTCAAGTTATAGCATAAATGATTTCCTGGAGTCCAGTATACTCTAGAATGGAGAAGTTAGGAATTACTCAACAGATTGACAATTCCCGAGAACTTTTAGCCCAAGTCTTTGAGAAAACTATCCTAAGTTGGATAAATTTTCATTCTAAATTTGAATTGGTCAAGTTATAGTACGGTTGACTCAAAGAAAATGGTAAACTCTCTCCTACAATTTACATAGGATTTTTAAACTCATTAGGACAAAGTAGTCCTCTAGTCGGGTGAAAAAATCAAGTAACTATTGGATAAGAGTAAACCATTGAACATACATCCAAGTTAGATGTTTGGGACAACCAAACTTCAAGTTCAACCCAAATTCAAAGTGAATCAAGAGTTCTCAAAGTTTTGCGAGGGGTAAGAATCCCACCTTCGTTACTAAGTCCATGCACTAGTCATGCCCAAAAATGGACTAGTAATTTGAATCCATTCAGTTCACATGTTTGTTCCTAGATCGCACATCAAGAAATTGTGAATTGACTAGGGATGTTTTTTAGATCCACCCTTATTATTCATTCACTACTTTGTAATCTACGTTCATCCTTAGAGAAGACGTCAACTTTCTTGGAAGTATGCTACGTGCTCATGGTTAGGCAAGACTTCAGCTGTTCTGCACCTAGCGGGTTCGAGTCCAGCACCTTACATACGACAAGTTTATCCATATGCAAATCAGGGTTCTCATCGAAGAAATGACAGTGTGGCTAAGACTACAACCTTGTTGTGTCAGGTCCTAGGTTCAAATCTTGCAAGCCTTGACTCAGTGAAGACAATCTCTTTTTCCATTTTTAAAATATTGTCAAAGTTTGTGAGCAATCTTGTCTGATAGCGCAGATATAGACGACACTCTCCTGCAGGAATTTTTGCTCCGTTGTGCAGAATAGCCCATTGAGCAGTGCCAGAATCTTCCATAACAGCGGCAGCCTCGATCAAGATTGTTAATAGATAAGTTAATATCATTAAAATATCTAGAAGACCATCAAGGCTGCCTGAGTGGACAAAGAAATGGAAAATTCTTGACGACGTCGCGGGATCAAGCTCTCGACAGCCCAGCTTGACAATGGGCCTTCTTTTTGCCATTTCCACATTTCCATGATTTGAAGCTCTGATTTGCACCACCAAGATGAATTTGTCGAATGAATGCTCTACTACTTCGATCGTGAGCAGCTGAATCTGCAAAGTTGATGAAGATAAGATAATAATACCACTTATATAGTGTAAGTAAAACATGATCAAGTGCCTTCATGGATAGCACATGTGAAGCCTACTGAAATGATGCGATTTCGAATCCATATTAACACTGCCTTCTGCAAATGATCACCTTTTGCAATAACAAATAGGTTGTGATTCTATCACACGTGAAACTCATAATCACAAATCACACATAGGTATAATACAAGTTTGAATGCATATGAGATGATGAGACTCCAAGGTTTTCATGGAAGCTCTACATTAGGGAAGATGATGATGAACCACCAAGGTCACCATGGAAGCTTGCCCAGAGCTCTGATACCAATGTAAGGAAACTACAAATTACGACCACCACTTGCTAGAGAGATGACTCTCCTCCCAATCAAATGCCTCTATATATAGCTCTCTCCAGGGTACTGCCTTCTTGGGCAGGTGGATACTAACCATCCAAGTGTCAACCATGTAACTACATGTGCCAAGTGTCCCAGTTAACTCGAGTTAACTCAACTGGATGCTTCTAGAAGGCTTTGGATATCTTTGAGCAAAATACTCTCTCCATGTCTCCTATGGTGATTGAACCCAAGACCTCCTCCTTCACATCCTTGAGACTTAACCACTAAGCTAAGTGGATCACTTGTTCATAAGAGCACAAGACCTCCTAGTAAGTCTAAACTCAAGATCTTTGGTCATACACACAGATGACCAAACGGTGTCCAATTTTAGATCCGTCTGAATTAGCTGGACCCCTAGATCATAAACTTACTTTATTACATGCGCCAAGTGTCCCAGTTAACCAGCATTAACTTAAGTGGATGCTTCTAGAAGGTTCTAGATCTCTTTGGGCAAAACACTCTCCCCATGTACCCCATGGGGTTTGAACCCAAGACCTCCTCCTTCACATCCTTGAGTCTTAACCACTAGGCTAAGTGGACCACTTGGTTACAAGAGTAAATGACCTTCTAGTAAGCCTAGACTCAAGATCTTTGGTCATACATACGAGAGACCAAATGGTGTCCGACTTCAGATCTGTCCGAACTGACCAGAACCTTCGAGCATAGACTTACTTTATTACAATCACTACCCTACAAAAGCATTGAGCGTCATCACTCCTTATGAGGCTTGGAATGGACATAAACCTATGGTTAGTCATATGCGCATGTTTGCTTTTTTTGCATATGCTCTTGTGCTATCACAATAAAATCACAAACTTGATGACAAGGCAAAAAAAAAATTATATTTGCTGGCTATAGTGCTGAAAGTAAGGGCTAAAAATTCAGTTTTCCCTCTACTTGAATGCAAAAAACAACCAATAGCTAGCTCATAAGATTTGTTGGATGCACTCATGCCTTTGTTCCAAAGTGGTTTGCTTGAATATGGCCATGTAGATCATCCAAGTGAGGATCAAAAGGTTTAAAAAGTCCAACAAAATAGAGCTGAAAATGCAGAGCATTTCTAGCCAAAGATGGATGAAATTTTCTAGCCAAACATGGTTGGAGCTATTGGAAATTTTTAGCCACATATGGCTCAACATTTGTGTCAAAATATGGCTGAAAACGAGCATGAGATTTAGCCCACACATGATATACATGTTGATGATGTCTTACGTAATGAACACATGTCTATCAAGAGTGCACAAACTATTCTAAAGTGGCAAAATCAAACTTTGCAGCAAATTGAGTGCATCTTGAGTGGTAGAACAAAATCAAGCTCTCGCCATGCATCAAATAATTTTGTGGATTGTTCTTTTATTGCAACAACATGTAATGATTAGTTTCCAAAGGATATGCACAACAATATGGCATTGACTATGAGGAAACTTTTGCACCTACTTCACACATGAGTAGCATTCGTACCGTGGTTGCATTGATTGCCCAATGAGGTTGGAAAGTACACCAATTGGACATAAAAATAGCTTTCTTGAATGGTGATTTTCAAGAAGAGGTTTATATGAAGCAATGCAACAGAGTTTCCACAATACCAGCTCACGAATGAATGTGTATTCACCTCCCAACCATATGCCTCTATATATAGCTGCTTGAATCAACAAGGACCACAAATGTAACAAAAGTCCACAAGTGCATGTGCAATCTCCTCCACTCCTTTGATACCTTCCACTAGAGTCCACTAGTGGTTGGAGTGATCTCGTCCACTGCTTTAATATCTTCCACTAGAGTCCACTAGTGGTTGGTATACTCGCCACTTGAGTTAAATCTCGCTAGACTCAAGTTAACTTTAGTTAGAAGGCTCTAGAGCTTCTTGGGCAAAACATTCCCCCATGCTCCCCGTGGGGGTTGAACCCAAGACCTCCTCCTTCACAACCATGAGACTTAACCACTAGGCTAAGTGGATTACTTGAATATGAGAGCACATGGACTTATGCTTGAGTCTATTCTTGAGATCTTTGGTCCTACACACGAGTGACCAAATGGTGTCCAATTTGAGATCTGTCTAAAGCCATCGGACCGCTAGACCATAGACTTACTTTCTTACATTCTTCCCCCCTTGCGAAAGATTTTCTTCCTCAAAAATAAAGCTACATATGGTATCCGTAGGCAACCCCTAAACCTCATGTTCTAATACTGGAAGAACATGAGCATTCATTCGATCAGTTATCCACTTAGAACTTGAAAGTAGAAAATCTTATCTCTCATTGACCAACTTAAAACTGGAAAGTCAGAAAATGCGCTCGATTGTAGAAACTTTTTCCCAAGTTGAATTTTCTTCAGTTCCATCCTTCCATTTTACTAAGCACTCTTCATACAAATGACTTTTCGTACGTTTATCTCAGGTGTGAAGTATCCTTTCAGGTTCATGAGGAATTGTTTCACTTATGGGAAGTGGAAGAATAACCTGTTGTCCAACCAAATTATCTGAATCTGTTAGACTCTTCCTAAGCCGGCTAACATGGAACACTGGATGAATCCAACAATCTTCTGACCTTTCAGGAACATGAAGATAGAATTGATCACCAACATGAAAAGTAATATCTCTTCACTTAGGATCGGCATAAGCTTTTGCACGACCTTGAGCTTTCTTTAAGTTTTCTCTAGCTGTCTTTAACTTAAAGTTCATGTCTTGAAGGAATTATTGAGCTGCTTGAACTTGTTCATTTTGAAGTTCTACTGCATATGGAGACCTAGGCTGGAACCCATACATCAACATGAATGGACTAAACTCAGTTGATGAATTCTTGGCATTGTTATAGGCAAATTCAACTAAAGGAAGATAGACTTTCCAATTAGTCTGTTTGGAAGTAACATAAGCTCTGAGTATGTCTTCCAAAATTTGGACTTTCTCTGTTTGTCCATCTGTTTGGGGATGTTCAGCTGTACTTAAACTTGGTTTAGTTTCAAGTCTACTAAAGACTGCTCGCCAAAAATGACTTGTAAATCGAGCATCCCGATCAAAAACTATGTCTACTGGAAGTCCATAGAGTCTATAAAGTTGATTTACAAATATCTTTGCAAGTTCTGGAGTCTTATATGTAGTCTTGACTGGAATAAACTGAGCAAGTTTAGTCAATCTATCAACTACAATGTATACTGAATCAAAGCCTTCCTGAGTGCGGGGTAACCCTGAAATGAAATCCATGGAGACACTTTCCCATTTACCTTTGGGAATCTCCAAAGGATGCAGCAATCCTCCAACTTTAAGTCATTCAAACTTATTGACTTGACATTTATGGCACTTGGATACAAAGTTTTGCACATCTCGATGTAAACTAGGCCAATAAAAATGTCGTTTAACTAATTCATAGGTTCTGTTAATACCAGCATCTCCAACACTTGGAGCATCGTGGCATTCAAAAAGTACTTGATTTTGTACGTTCTTGGGACACAAACCTTACCTTTATAAAGCAAATATTCATCTTGGAGAGAATATTGTTTAAACTTTCCCTCTGAAGTACTTGCTTCATTTGTTTGAGCTTGTTTAGCTGCGTTCCATGCTTGACTGTAGCTTGGATCTTCTTTACAGCTTCCTTTCAAAGTTGAAATAAATTCACTTTGAATTTGTACAAAGTCACGTTGTTCAGCATAGGCATCCGACTTAAGGCTTCTGCCACTGCATTGAACTTTCCTTTCCTGTACCTTAGTTTATAATCGAACTCTTGCAACTATTCAGCCCATCTAGATTTTCTACCTCTTAGATCTGGTTGGTTTGCAAACCACTTGATGCTCTCTTGATCAAAGAATATGGTTAACTTTGATCCATATAGCTAATGACACAATTTCTTTAGAGCATTTATTATAGCAAACATCTCTCGCTCATAGGTAGAATAGTTTTCTTGAGCAAGACTTAGCTTTCTACTTTCGAGAGCTATTGGTCGACCTTCTTGGCTTAGCACTGCTCCTACTGCGGATGAACTTGCATTTGTTTTTAATTGGAAAGGTTTATTCGGGTCTACTATTTGTAGAACCAGGGCTGAAGCTAAAGAAAGTTTAAGCTCTTGAAAACTCTTTGGTTTCTCTTCTTTCCAATTAATCTTCTGATGCTTCCCTTTGAGCTGATTTGTCAAAGGTATTGCTATCTTGGCATACCCAGCCACAAACTTTCGATAATATCCTACCAATCTGACAAAACTTTGTAATTCTCGAACTATCTTGGGCTTCAGGCCATTCAAGAATCACTTTGACCTTATCCGGGTCTACTTTTGTAACATAATCCTGGTAGGAGATGGTTGAACCACACCCTAAGAGAGAGGATTAGGAAGTAATCCTCAACCATGGCTTTTGGGGCAAGTGGTTAGCCCATCACATTCCTAACCAAGAGGTTGTGAGTTCAATTCCTTACATTTCTCTAGTGGCTGGAGTGAAAGGAGTGGAGGAGATTGCACATGCACTTGTGGACTCTAGTTACATTTGTGGTCCTCATTAGTTCAAGCAGCTATATATACAGGCATAAGGTTGGGAGGAGAGTCATCTCTCTAGTATGTGGTGGTCGTAATCCTTGTTCTCTTGCAACTTTGATTCCTTCCACATAAATAATATGGCTTGAATACTTTACTTCCTGGGTAAAGAAATCACATTTTGACTCTTTATCGTAAAGTTGATTATTGCAAAGAAGTTAAAAAACTTTTTTAGATGTTCTAGATGACTTTCATGTCAAGCTCATAAATGTTGCAAGTGCATTTGTCAACCCGAATGGCATTACCAAAAACTCATAATGACCATACTTAGTTCGAAAGGCTGTTTTAGGAATATCGAAGAGATCTTCAACCCGCGACATGGGATACTTATTCTTTATTGTCAGATTATTCAACACCCTATAGTCCATGCACAACCTCATAGAACCATCTTTCTTTTTTACAAGAAGGATGGGTGCCGCCCAAGGGACTGGCTTGGCCTAATAAACCCTTTGTCTAGATATTCCTTGGTCTGTTTCTCAACTTCTAGATTTTGGACATAGGGGAGTCGGTAGGGGTTTTGGGATTTGGGCTTGGTTCCCGGAAGCAGATCTATTCTATGATCAATGCTTCCACGAGAGGGTGGCAAGCCATGGGGAAGTTCCTTAGGGAACATATCTTTAAATTCCTTCATTAATTCATTGAATTTAATATACACTTCACATGGAATAAATGATGAAACATAAGAAACTTGTTTTGTATCATCTGAATCAATTATATCAGTGCTAAAGATAAAAAAAGCTTGGGTCCTAGCTTCACTGCTTACAAGTTTCTTTAATTCTGTATGTGAAATCAAAGGGGTGCTTGAAACATTGTGTTTGCCCTTGATCTTATACAACACTCTGTCATGCTGGAATTCCAAAGTGTTTGTATAATAGCATTGGGACAATGAAGGTCCAAGACTCCAAAGTCACTCTCTCCCTAGAACCAAATCTACCTGGTCCATCTTCATAATTTGGAAGTCCAATTTGTCTTTATAATCTTGGATTTCCAGTTAACACATTATCCAGATGGTGTGACCTTTGACTGACCCATGCAACTTTACCAAATCATGTGGACCAAATTCTTGAGGTTGCCACATGCCTTTGGAAACTTAGCACTTATGGGTACTATCACATTGCATGATCTAAACCTTCTTTGCACTTGAATTTTTATCCAAGTTCAAAGTTTGGATCAGATGAATCTGTTGTTTCCCCTTACCTTTGTCAATCAAAGAGGCCTTACTATCTCTTCCAAGTGGATAGGTCCTGCTACGATGTCCTGGCTTGAGGCATTTAAAACTCAAATTTTTCTTTTGTGCTCTAACAAAATCTTCTTGAGAAAGCACATGTTTAAAAATACGAGGTTTTTTAGACATGTGTTCAAATGATCTTGGCCCTTTGCCCTTGCGTTTATTGGTATTTCTTTGGAAATGACCACTTTCTTGCAGGACATCCAAATGGGAGTTATCCTCATAAATTTGCACAACCTTAATCGCTTCATCAATCAATTTAGGTGCATGTCTCTTAACCTCATTCCGGATTCGTTGGTTAAGTCCTTGGACAAAACCACGAAGCAGATGGAAGTCATCAAGGTTTTTCAATTTCAAAATAATGTCTGGGTACTCAAAAATGTAAAACGATAATGGCCTTCCTTTTTGTTGAATTCTATCCCACACCTCTCAGTTATGTTCCTCCTCATTCTCAGGGAGAAACTCTTTCTTAAAGAGACGGGTGAACTCAACCCAGGTTGAAGGTTTTTTATGAGTTTTAGAGAGACTGATCCACCATGTATAAGCCTTAGGGCCCAACGATAAACTAGCCTCTACCACTCACACATGTTGAGGAGTATTCTTAAGCTGGTGGACATCATGCCACTTCTCTAAGAATGTCAAAACAACATGTTTATTCCTATCCTTATCTTCACCCGAGAAGTAAGGAGAACACAGATCCTTTCCCAAGGAAAGATCTACTGGACGGCTTTGACCTACTACTTGACTCGAGGTATTAGCAAACAGTGGGGCAGTAGGAGTCATCAAGCTAAGACGACTCAAGCTACAAGTTAGGGGAAATAAGTCTGCTTGGGAAATGGATATATCCGGATCCTCCTCCAGCAAAACAGACATCGGTGAAGTTGCAACCGTATCCATATGGCTACCCAAAGTAACCCTACCTACATCCTTATGCTTCTGGAGTAAGTCCAAAATAGCCTTAAGGTGACTTTGAATTCCATCAAAAGATTGATGAAGTTTCACAACTTCTACCGGGACATTGGACAAATGCCGAAGGCCCTGCTCTACTCCCAATAGCCTCCCTTCAAAATCCATCCTCTCGTTTAAGGTGGTGTTGATGTCCCCTCGCAACGTGGTTCCCTCAACTTCTAATAATGCCATTGTAACTATGTTTGATGCATCAATCACACGACTAGGAATTGAAATCATTCGTGCAGTTGTATGCAATGCACATGATACTACTGGTGGACTAGTCATGAATGAATATGCTGCTAAAATGGGAACTGAAACATACATCAAAGCGCTAGTACTATTCGTCAATGCAACATGGCTCCAAGTCCCCTCCATCGCACACAATCCGTTAACAAAGTTACTTAGATTCCCTAACGTAAGTGGTGTGTGTGATAAAATCAAAGGTACAATGCATGTGAAAACGGGGATGCTAATGGTGAAATTGATGATGAAGCTCACTCCAAGGTCATCATGGAAGCTCTGATACCAATGCAATAGAGTTTCCACAATACCAACTCACGAATGAATGTGTACTCACCTCCCATCCATATGCCTCTATATATAGCTGCTTGAATCAACAAGGACCACAAATGTAACTAAAGTCAACAAGTGCATGTGCAATCTCCTCCACTCATTTGATACCTTCCACTAGAGTCCACTAGTGGTTGGAGTGATCTCATCCACCACTTTAGTATCTTCCACTAGAGTCCACTAGTGGTTGGTATACTCGCCACTTGAGTTAAGTCTCGCTAGACTCAAGTTAACTCACGTTAACTTGAGTTAGAAGGCCCTAGAGCTTCTTGGGCAAAACACTCTCCCCATGCTCCCCATGGGGGTTGAACCCAAGCCCTCTTCCTTCAGAACCATGAGACTTAACCACTATGCTAAGTGGATTACTTGAATATGAGAGCACATGAACTTATGCTTGAGTCTATTCTTGAGATCTTTGGTCCTACACACGAGTGACCAAACGGTGGCTAATTTCAGATCTGTCTGAAGCGGTTGGACCACTAGACCATAGAATTACTTTATTACAAGCAAGCTCCTCGATTTGCCGTGGAAGGGCAAGAGCATATGGTTTGTCACTTTCATAAAGCCTTGTATGGTCTCAAACAAGCTCCATGTGCATGGTATGGAAAAATCCATAAGCGCTTGATTGCTCTTGGCTTCACATATAGTCCAATTGAAAGCACACTCTTAACACCTCTTCTTCTTGTGTCTCAAGAGTATTAGGGTTTGAAGCACCATTCATAGGATGCTATGGTGAGATTATATAGTCTCTTGGCAAGAAGTTCGTAGAGAGGAAGCAATGGGATGCACAACAACCTATGAATTGCCATTAGAGGGATACTTAGTAGAAGATTTGGAAGTAAGAATGCGTGAACAACTTTAAAAAGACACATAAAAGCTCTCTATGAAAACATTCTTTCAGCTCTTAGAAAGGAGAACGAAAAACTATAGAAGCGTGCCATCTTTAGGCTATAATACAATTTTTATTATCTAAGACGATAACTTCTAAATAGAAAAAACAAGGATCCCCCATGAAAAAACACTACAAATTCATGAACATCTTGCATCTCTTGTTTATTTTCTTGTCAATAGTTGAACTTCCAAAAACAAAATATTGTTTTTTTTGTTGTTTTAATTAGATCGTATTGTTGCAAAAAAAAATATAAAAGTGAGCCATGAAAAAACACTACAAATTCATCAACATCTTGCATCTCTTGTTTATTTTCTTGTCAATAGTTGAACTTCCAAAAACAAAATATTGTTTTTTTTTGTTGTTTTAATTAGATCGTATTGTTGCAAAAAAAATATAAAAGTGAGCCATAGTGGCAAAATAATTTTTGTTATTCAAGGCGATAACTTACGAATTAGAAGGAAATCCATCCAAACACTCTACGTTCATCAACTTTTCTATATTATTTTTATTTTTCAATTTGTTTATATGATTTTCTCTTTTATTTAAAATTTATTGTTAGGAAAGGGTGTGATGAAGTGGTAATAAAAACAGCCCCAAAAAGATCGAAGAACAAGACCGAGACTTGATTACTCGAAACTTAAGGGCTTTTTTTTTTTTTAAATGGAGGTTCGGCGGAGGCCTACTCCCCTGGACTTTAACTTTTGCAACTCTCCCGGACTTTAACTTTGAAATTGCAACTGTACAAGGAAGTGCATAGTACCCATGGGACCCCCCTTATCCCACAAGAACAAGAGTTTACAAGACTGCGGAATGGTCAAACGGTGGCCAACAGCCACATACAACAATTTCTGAGATTCATATGTCCCTACATATTGCTGCCAGGGGTTGAACCCTTGCCCCACTCAAGAGGTAAGAGACCCAACCACCAGGCCAGCGAAACCTAAGGGCTTAATTTCATCCGGACAGACATCTTTTAGAGTTGTTTAAGACCTACGTTCACAGTGACAGAGATAGATTCAGAGGCACGCCTGTGGGTCTTGCGCTTGACATCAAGCCGTTGACGGTTGACCAACAGAGATGGCCAAAATGTGAATCTATACCTAACCTTTCTGTAGAAGCTGGCGACGGTCATGCAATACTGCTGTTCCTAAGGATGATGATGACGGCGACGATGGCGATGATGAAAATGGACTATGTATAGTCTTTATGCATATAGTATATTTGAGCTTGTGCAGGCTGGTTTGATGTACTCATCATCTGCAAGAGTTAAGAGAAAAAGTGCTATGACATTACAAAAGTGGACTCAGCCCGTCGAATGCAGATTAGATGCCCACTGCCTCTGCGATGAGGCTACTGCAAGGTGCCTGGACTTTCTTACGTCCCGTCGAATGCAAAGCAGATGCCCACTGCCTCTGCAATGAGGTTACTGCAAGGTGCTTGGGCCTTTTTAGGTGGCTCGCCCAAAAGAGTGCCTGCTTCATTCAACTTGACGAGAATATGGTCTTCTTACAGTTGCCTTAGCAGCAAGATTGATGTGGTTGGGCACAGGTCTCACAGAGTGGTTGCAAATGAAGTGGCTGAACTTCTTGCTAATCAGCCTTTGTGGAGCTCTTCTCTTGAGTTGGAGCTTGCCTCCATGCTGCCAGAGAACGGTGCAACGTCGCATGTTCTTTCCCTTGTTCTCGTTCATCCTCGCACCACGGCACATGCCGCGATTCGTTTATTACAGTGGGCTTCTAGCCGTTCTTCATCCCTAGATGAGGACATTAACATCTCCGAAGCTCTTGCTATTTCCCTCACTCACCCGCATCGCATCACCGACTTGTGGTCTGCCTTACGCCTTATGGAAGACTCTCCTTTCTCACTTTCCTACCCCCATTTCCTCCAATTGATCAGGCATTTGGGAAAGGCAGGGTTGCCATCTCATGCTAAACATCTCGTGTTTTCCATGCCCTTGCTTTCTTGCTGCCAAAATCTTGTTGTCTGTAATTACCTTTTGCGTGCGTTATTTGAATGTGCTCTTAATCGCGAGGGTATGCCTGCATCTTTAGAACTGATAAATCAAGCTTTGGCTTTTCCTCAGCAGATGCTCGAAATGGGACTCCAACCAAATAAGAGTACTTACGCTATCCTTATATATGGCCTTGTGAAGGCCAAAAAACTGAAAAGGGCCTTAATTGTTCTTAATGAGATGGAGAGCGTGGGATGCAGGCCGGATGTAGCCATTTACACCATGCTGATTGATGGCCTGATGAAGTCCGGGGATATCAATAGGGCATTTGACGTACTGCCTGCGATGGAGAGGATTGGGTGCAACCCAAATACCACCACTTTCACGAGCCTGGTAGATGGCCTGCTGAAGGCGAAGAAAATCAGCAAAGCATTTACCCTGTTCCTTATGATGGAGAGGATGGGATGCACTCCAGATATATCTACCTTTACCAGCATGATAGATGGGTTGTTGAAGGCTAAGGAAATCAGAAAGGCATTGGACGTATTGACTATGATGGAGAGTAGAGGATGCAGGCCTAATATGGTGACATATAACAGCTTGATAAATGGACTGCTGAAGGCTGGCGAAGTCACAAAGGCCCTGATTGTACTCAACGAAATGGAAAAGAGGGGATGCGACCCCAATACACGCACCTACAACATCATTATACATGCACTGATTAAGGCTGAGAAAATGAGCATGGCATTGACTGTATTGGCGGGTATGGAACGGTCGGGGTGCAACCCAAGTATCACTACCTTCAGCAGTCTAATAGATGGCCTGCTGAAGGATAAGAAAGTCAGCAAGGCCCTGATCTTATTTACTGAGATGCAGAAAAGAGGATGTAAGCCAGATCTGATCACATACATAAATGTCATAAACGGCCTGGTGAAGGCTAAAGAGATGAACAAGGCTTTGATTGTAAAATCTGAAATGGAGAGAATGGGGTGGCACCCAAATGCTGGCACCTATAACATCCTGATAGATGGCCTGCTGAAGGCCAATGAAATAAGAAAGGTCGGGATTATATTGGCTGAGATGGAGAGCAGAGATTACAGACCAAATTTGAGCACTTACAACACTATTATAAATGGCCTTCTAAAGGCTGGTGAAATCAAGAAAGCCCTGATTGTATTAATTGAAATGGAGAAGAGGGGATGCAAACGGAATAGAAACACATACAATACTCTGGTAGATGGGCTGCTGAAGGCTAAGGAACTGAGTAAGGTGTTAATTGTATTGGATGATATGGAGAGGACGGGATGCAATCCCAACACAGCCACTTTCAACATCATGATAGCTGGTCTGATGAAGACCAAGGAAATTGACAAGGCACTGGCTGTATTTGCTGAGATGAAGAGAAGGGGGTGCAAGCCCGATAACACAACGTTCAACTGCATGATAACTGGCTTATTGAAGGCTGGAGAAGTCCACAAGGCACAGTTCATGCAAAGTGAGGTGGAGAAAAGGGCATGAAACTGGATCCTATTCCTGCAATAACCTGAGAAGTGCATTCTTACTGCCAAGGTAAGTCGGCATATTAAATCCTACCTGTAATTACCCAACTCAAGAGGAGGGGGAATATACAGGTGCAGAAGAAAGAATGTCTGAATAGCAAGGAGGTATACAGTGAAGAATATACCTCAGAGGATAGGGAAAGCTGGATTCTTAGCCATTAATCTGCTGAGGGAATGCAGATGAATTCATTGAACATGGACTACTTGAACTTACCTCAGAGGACAGGGAAAGCTGGACGCTTAGGCATTAATCTGCTGGCGGAATACGATCTTTGAACATGGACTATTTAAACTTAATATTTCAATGTTCAACAAGATTGTGGATGGTGTTTTGCATATTGCTCTTTGGAATGCGGATGAATTCATTGAACATGGACTATTTGAACTTACCTCAGAGGACAGGGAAAGCTGGATGCTTAGGCATTAATCTTCTGAGGGATTGCGATCCATTGAACATGGACTATTTTAACTTAGTATTTCAATGCTCAACATTATTGTGGATGGTGTTTTGCATATTGCTGTTTGTAATTTTGTTTTATTCTAATGCTTGACGTTGGCCCACTCTTTTTTATGATTTTGCATTAAGGTGAATTGAAGCTATAATCGGTGAATGAGTATAGCACCTATGGAACTCATCCTGCAAAGCAAGGGCATATGATAGCTTGAAGGTTTGCAGGCGTCAAGTTTATGGCTCGAAAATGTAGTAGTCTTGTAAGCTGGAGGTCTACAAGAATCTGGCTGGAGGGTGTGGTACATGGGTTTCAGCTGAAGATTATCACATCCCGGCATGGTGGTGCAGGGTGCTTGAATCCGCAGCCTCTTCATGGGTCCAAGTTATTTCTCTTTCTCCATTCTTGGAATATTGTACCATTCTTTATTTGTTTGTACTAGATGGTTTTTAATAAAAGTGACTTTTCTTTTCCAAGTACTGAAGACGAGATTCTTCATCATTGATACCTGAACAAGGATATCTTCCTAAGACATTGTGGATTAATACAACAATCTAGTGTGGGAAGAGAGCTTGTTGTGTCATTTAGATGAATGGCACAAAAGATCAAGAAGGAAAGACTTGTATGATATTTCTGCCATTGTCAAAGCTCTGTTAATATGCAGCCCAAATAAATGGATGCTTAAGGTACAAGAAGCCCAGTCACAAATGGCATGTAAGTTAATGTTACAGAGCCTCTAAGAAAGAACAAAAGAAACACTTTATTGGACAAGGAGTCCTCACAATCGTATTATAAAAAATGATGGAATCTCATCAAGCCGATGCATTTCAGTAACGTTTCATGCGTTCGTGGTGTGTAATTATAGTTATTATTATTATTCGAGTTATAATCCATATACCTCACGTCAAAACATGGTAGTGCTTATGATCAATCTTCCGTGGTATCCTTTAGCCGAGCATGATGTGAAGCTGTTCCTCATTTTTCTGTATTTCTCTTTCTTGTCTGTCTAGGTATAAGAGCCTAGGCTCATATTGTTGTAGAGCCCAATAACTAAAAGGCCTATATGTCGTTCATGACTATTGAGCGCGAAAATAAAGCACAATGGGTGGTGCGCAGTAGGCTATGGTTGACAATATGTTTAGTGTACAATAAACCATCGGGCAGGAAGAAACGTTACTCCATAGTGCTTTCAGAAAAGTGGAGTTCTTAATTTCTTTTGTTTTAGAAGACGAGCTTAATCAGTATTTCGGCTAAATTCAACTTGCCTCTATGTGGGGCTAACCTGTGTGACTATGATGTAGTGAGGCTACCTCTTTCTC
Source organism: Ceratopteris richardii (assembly GCA_020310875.1). NCBI lineage: Eukaryota > Viridiplantae > Streptophyta > Polypodiopsida > Polypodiales > Pteridaceae > Ceratopteris > Ceratopteris richardii. Next base: position 175,349,642 of record CM035414.1, read on the forward strand.
TCTCGTAGGCTCTCTCACTTGTTGGTATTTATTTTCTTTCTTCCTTTAAAGAAGGGGGAAGGGAGAAACAACAGGGTACAAGGAATGGTACCATAAGAAGGTTATTTTCTTGCATATGCATGCCTTATAGCACACATTGTATTCCTAGTAGCCCAGAAAAAGATTTCACATGCTTTGTAAACTCAATGGATAAGTGATTATACTCTATCTTGATTTCGATAAGTTACAATCACTTTGGGATTAATTCTTCTCTTATATTTGAGGCACGCAATCTCCATGTGAATTCTCAAAGAAAAAAAATATATATATCTAGGAACATGTATTAATAAGAACCTTAACTTAGCATTAACTTTTTAATCCCATCTTTGTTATACTCATACCAGGAAAATTTGTATGGCCTAAATCTTACATCGGAGCAAATCAAGAGAATCTAGTGTACATTCTACTAATGAAGAAAATAATCGGTGAAAATTCAATTCAGAAAGGGGAAACAATGTGGAGAAGGTGTTGTTCCCTAGCAAAGGAAGAGCCAAAGGTAGAGGTTTCGGTAGTGCATGTGGGAACAAACCAAAATCAAAGCAACAACACTTTGAAACAAAAACAATGTGGAGAGGATAATTTTGAGGAAAAAGGGAGGGGGAAATAATGATGAGAAGGTGTTCTTCTCTAGCAAAGGAAGAGCCAAAGGTAGAGGTCTTGGTAGTGGATGTGGGAACAAACCAAAATCGAAGCAACAACACTTTGAAACAAAAACAATGTGAAGAGGATAGTTATGAGGAAATTAAGGGGTCATGCAACTTTTCGAACAAATGATTTTGGATGCTAGTGGATAAAGTTGGAACTTCTGATATGGGAGCTATATGATGGGGGAGGTAGGAACCTCCAAAATGCTAGTGGAACTTCTGATATGGGAGCTATATGATGGGGGAGGTAGGAACCTCCTCTTATGAATTTATATACATGGGCTTCCACATGAGTGCCATATGGCACCCTTGTGAGGAGCCACATGGTAGCTCCACCATGGGGAGAAAGAGATAACACTCATCTTATAGAGAACTGCATGGTTGGGTGATTGGATCATATAGTAATCTCTTGCATGACATGCAGTGGATCATCATCTTTGCCGAGCTCATTAGTTATCTCCATCTACTAAGTAGTAAAATAAAAGGCTCCATCAAGGTATTGGGAGCTAGTTCACTCTTGATATAGACACAAGTTTAACTACCCATGATGAGGACACACATGTGTGCCCAATCGTAGGATCAAAAGACCCCTAGGCTCTTGCAATTACCTACTCACATTTGCAAGGTCATATCTTTTGGCATGGAGCTCAATTTCATGTTATTCTTGGCTTTGATCAAAACTCTTCTCACAAAGTCTTAATGGACATAAAGGACACAAGACTCATACACATTCTTCAAGGTTGAAACATGTATGCAAGTTCACAACAAGAATTACTTAAGTACTCACGAAAACCATTTGAGAGATTTTTGCATCCAAATTCTATTTTGTAACTTGCCAGGGGTTTGTGAAGATGTATAACAAGTGTTGGGTATGATTTTAACATTTCCAAAGGATTGATGAAACTCTAGAAAAGCTCAATTTTGTAGGTTATGAAGGTTTTTCAAGGCTTAGGGATCATTTTTGAGGTCAAATCCATGGGATGTGGGGACTCTAAGGAGACAATTCAAATTTTATTTTTTGACTAGTGAGGACTTGCATAAGAGATTGCAAGGTTCCCAAATTGCATAGGATCAGGATTTGGAGCTTCAAACTTTTATAGCAAAGTGTGTTTGGGTTTCATTTCTTTCATTTGGTCAGAAACTTACTTCCATTTTTATTTCCTCACATTTAAGTTTACTTCCATTTTTATTTCTCCACGTTTAATTTTACTTCCATTTTTATTTCTCCACATTTATTCAAAGGGGAGAGGAAATAGTAGAAAGTTTACCTAGATAATGAAACAAGCACAAAACATTGAACAAAAACTTAATATGAAAGATGTTGAGCAAGATGTAGAATTGTATGATGAGTTTATAACTCACAGTTAACATAATGACTTGAGGAGAGAACACAAAAAATAGAGGTCATTATAAAAATTATTATCTCTTCATTTGAGCATTACAGGCTCAAATGATTTCCCTAGAGAACCAAGTATCTTCTCTTGTTGCTTTAAGCAAGGGAGAAAGAGAAGCCTTTTTGCAAGAGACATATAAAATGACCAAAATAGAGCCTAGGTAGTCTAGCAAACTAAGGATAAAGTTCTTAGAAGGCTCCACTCTTAAAATACATAAAGCCACCTAGTTTCATGAGGAATGTCTAGGAACATAACAAGGACATAGTCTACACTTTTTTCCAAAAGTGGAATGACACGTGCCATCTAAAGAGCACCCCATTAGAGTATCATGTGCTTGAGGTGAGTCTCTTGCTTGGACCATCAACGTATAAATGGTTGATGATTCACAAGTAGGTAGGAGTGATTCCCGTGGATTAGAACCAGTTTGAAAATCTTTTTCTATTTTTTTGCAAGAAAAGGAAGAGGAAAGAAATACAGTTGAGTTTGATATGATCACACAAAGAGATGGTCCCTTGTATATATCAGATTACAAGAGATTATACTTAAGTTCAAAGGCCGTGATGATTTTCAAAAAACAATAGGGTTTGTTGGAAGGTTAGAAAAGTCCATTTTAAGGGAAGTGAAGAAGAAACATCCATAAAGTTGATGAAATATGCACACATTTATGAGGACCACAAACATCCTAAATACACCGCTTCGGAGACAGATCAAACCTCTTAGGATCATAAACATCACAAAGGTTATGAAACAGATAGTTTGGGAAAAGCAAGTTCTTAAGAATGAAAGACTACATAGGCATAAACTATCTTTGGAAGAATTTCAGAAGGCCAAACAAAAGAAAAAGTTTTATGTGTCTTTCTCCCAACCACTCTTAGTGGAATTACCCACTTTGTAAGGGGGAAGGGAAGATACCAAGATGAGGGACTAGCACGACCTTGGATAATAGCAAACAATGATCCACCTCATGCAGATACTTCCATGCACAACAACACTAGCCTGGATGAGGACAACTCACACACTTATTGTTTGACTTAGTCATTGTGGTCAACATAGTTTGAGCCACATTACTTGGCTAACCTACATGATAGTGTATATAGGACAAGGGGATGATAAATGATTCTCTGCTACTCATACTTTCATAAATTGTGCTCTAATCAAGAGGTTGAAGATTCTCAATATGATAGTGCATATAAATACATGGTATATATGATGCAAGGTGTGGATAAGAGGATATTGGAAACTATGGTATCCAATTCGGAATTTTAAGTATAGGGGTTTAAGACACCAGATGGACTTCTAGATAATGAACATAGAAAGAACCAATTTAAATATTGGCAAGAAGCGGCTCTAGGATTTAGGGGATACATTTAAAAGAAGCTATTGCATTAACGCCATAGAGTTCACTAACAATGGAAATAATTTCTTTATCCAAAATGAAAGGGATGTACCTAGTGCAACCCTTATCTCTTGTATAGAGCTATTTGTGCTAATGTACAAATGCATTTATTGTATAGTCCTAACTTTGATGAGAAATTGTATACACATAGTTCATTTGATGTATATAGATCATGCTCGAAATGTAAATAGGGATTGGAATTCACATTACTCTTTCTTGCGAGATTGTATTTTGAACAATTCTAATCAAATAATGTTTGATTTTAGAGATGTTTTCCCATTCACTTACCAAGAGGGCTATCAACAGGAGGATGGAATATTGACCATGCCATTGAGTTAGTTATTGATACTAAACCTATCTATAGGCCTCCTAAATAGCTAGATCAAGGTTTTACTAGGCCAGCCAATTCACCATGGGCATCACCAATGCTCCTCATCAAGAAAAAAGATGACTCTATGAGGCTATGTATAGGCTATAAGGCACTAAACAAGGTAAAAAATTTCCAAGAGGGCTATCAACAGGAGGATGGAATATTGACCATGCCATTGAGTTAGTTATTGATACTAAAAAATTTATTCTTAATCCTTAAGAATAATTTTCCAATGCTGTGATTGGATGAACTAGTCGACTAGTTATACCATGCCCAATAATTTACAAAGCTAGATTATAGGTTAGGGTATCACCATATCAGAAGAAAGGTAGATGATGTGTCTTTAAATTGCATTTAGGACTAGACATGGACACTATGAGTTCTTGGTGTTGCCATTTGGTCTCACCAATGCTAGTCAGAGTTATTATGGGATGTGTACTACACTTTTTTCTCGATCAAAAGCTTCTTCCTCTTTCTTTGGTGCAAGGTAATATCTTCTCCACAAGGAAGATCATTAACATTGATAGCTTCCTAGGTGATAAATGATAAACAACTCAAACTTGGATAAGGAATTTCTCCATAGATATTTTCTTTGATTCAGGATGTGAATGGTCATAAAACATTCTAGATTTTTATGATCTATATACATAAAGACTTTATAGGCTGCTCCCTCTAGATGGTGATGCCATGTATCAAAAGAATTCATGATAGAAATAAGCCCTTTGTCATGTATCTCATAGTATATATCTAGAGGCGAAATCTCCTTGAATGGAATGCAATTGGATACAAGTATCCATCATCCCCATGTTGAGATAGAATGATCATTGAAGAAAAGTTTCATACATCTATTTCCAAGAAAAGGGCTTGGAAACATCAGGTTGAAATAAGACCAAGGAAGTGGTGGATACTAATTCAAGGGTTTGAAAACATTTCTTGGCTTCATATTTATTTCTCTTTCTGTTGCTTCATCATTTGACTCATTGTCAAAAAACTTTGCTTGTGAGAGCATATAAGCAAAAATGTTTAATTTTCTAGCTATATGCACAAAAGCTAGGTTTATAAACTTCACACAAGAAATCCACCGGAGCATTATAATATCTAGAGAAGAGTAGCTTGCAATCATTCCTATCAATGATAGACAAGTATCCTCAACAATTACATTTTCTCCTATGAAATACTCTTTACCATATTTTAAAGCTATCACAAGTCCCCATAACTCGCTTTTAATTTGGGGGTACTTCTTTTGAGTGTCATGTAGAATTTCGCAGCAAAGCGGACTACGTATCTCTGTCTCTTGTAACCGTCTTGACTTACAACCCAGCCTATACCAATAGGATTGGTATCGATTGTCAAAATTGTATTCTTTTTTCCTAAACATTTACATGTTTTAGAATTGGAGCTTTGATTAGCAATTGCTTTAGTTTTTGCATAGCTTTTGAATGTCTCTCTATCTAGATAAACTTTCCCTTTGTCAGTACATCATATAATGTGTTTGCAACATGAACGAAGTGAGGGATCCAGATAACATAGAAGACAAATGCTCTTAGAAATCTTCTCACTTTACTAACATTACAACACCTCTAAAATTCTGCTAATGGCCTCAACTTTTTGTGGATATGGATTTCGACCATAATTTCCACCAATCAGAACTTCATTGAGTCCAGAAACAAATTTCTCCGGAGAAAATTTTAGACCTAGCTCCTCAAATCTCTCAAAAATCCTTTTACAAGCAAAGATATGACACTGACAAATTTCCTACATCTAGAAGCATCTAAAGATTCTACTTTTTCTCTTTGCTCATAACCTTTTATTGAAATGTTATCAATAAAAGGCATAATCACTACAAGCATGAAGTCATGTAAGAATAGGTCCATAACATTCATCATGTGAGCCACAAAATTTGTTGCTTCCTATGTCAAAATATGCATGCATACAGGACCCAATGGAGTTTTCATAGTAGTGATATCCTAGATCTCAATAGCTAACTAAAACTGATCATAATCTGAATACAAGTCAATGCCGAGCAAAAGCTTCAACAAACTCATCTACTACAAGACATGTTCCTACATTTCTAATAATGAATTTTTTCACAAGTTGCAAATCCTAAATAAAACACAACTTCCCATTCTTCATTGGAACTATGAACTATCTATTCAAATATGCTGCTAAAGATGGATCCAAAATTTGCATGGATATATTTGATGGTAATTGATCCTTTGGAACTCACAACCAAGTTGTAGAACTTCTTAGTTTCTTGATAAGGAAAAACAACAAAGAATCCAAACATATCGTTATACTCATGTTAATATAGATCAATAACTTTCAACTATAATTCACAACAACATAACATTCCATCTCATCTGTCTCTCTAGCTCACATTCTTGTTGTTTTGTATATATCTCTCTCATTCAATCTGTTTCATCCACAATTTTGTCTTCTTTCTTTGCCTTTCTGTGTAGTCACTAGAAGCCCAAAGCCATCTCTCAAAGACTCGAACATGTCGAGCAGCTCCCCAAAGGCTAACATCTCTGACTATCTTCGCATACTTGAAGAATGCTTCTCCAAATTTTGAGGGTATGAACCTTCTGTCATGATCACACACTCTAGTATCATTTTTCCATGTTTTGACTTGTGCATGTTCTTTATGTATATGAAAATAGGTGATGGTATCAAGCTCAGTTGAGTTTCATAACTCATCAAAATTTTGATGAGGACATTGCTAAGAGTGATATGATCCATGCAAAGCTAATAGCCCTAAATCCTAAATTATACAATACCATACTTGTTTCAATAAAAAATTTCACATGTTGAACAATGGAAATGTGATGATTGTGTCATACGGCCCAATCTGGGTGTTAATCAACATACAAATTTAAGCACTTGAAAATCACAGGCATCTACTTTGCAACATAGGTCTCAGGGCAACATTCCATTGCAATATTCATTGAGCATTTGTAGTGCTGATAGTTTTGGACTCGACTCTTGGTTCCATATGTAATTGATGGGATCCCTCTCTCTCACACCTCACTTCCCCCTATAGGTATGTGCAACAAATATTGCAATGAGGGGAAATTAATATCTCTCTCTTTGTGTCTCTCTCTCTCTCTCTCTCTTTCTCTATCTATCTATCTATCTCTTTTCAAATCATCATCCAACTTCATCGCTTGTGACTTGCATATCTTTCTCTCTCTAATTTCTACCGACAAGAAAAGAAATACATAAAAATTAAATCACATACAACACACTCATATACAATGATTCACACACATGCACACACACACATAGATAACTATACTTCACTTACACAAACACACTCATGAATTCTAAAAAAATGTACACACTCATAAACACACACACATACATGATTCCACACACATTAGATAGTCACACACATATCATACACATAAACATGTACTTAACATAAACATCACACACACACAGGTGTATATTAACATCTGTACTTATATGTAATCTAATTACTCAATGTTACACTTATGTGTTCCTCAAGTAGCTTTGATGTGAACCTTTTTCCCTATAAATGGGCAGTGTTTACTCTAGTGCTGGCGGGAGGTTTTTCCACATGTTACCACATACTTGCTATACTCATAAGTGGTGGTACTTTGTACTTAGGGATATTATTCAACTCTTACTTTAGTTCTGAATATCATCAATAGAGAGAGCTATTCCAGACATATGTCTTCTTTGTGTGTCTTGCTACATTTGTGATCCTTGTGTGTGCTTCTTGTGTGTGCTTCTTGTGTGTGCTTCTTGTGTGTCTCTCGCACTTCTACATACACCCAACAATGGTATCACAGCAAGGTTAGATCCTTCTCAAGTTTTGATTTTTTGC
>CM035414.1:175377334-175382334 GCA_020310875.1 Ceratopteris richardii
ATCTATCTATCTATCTATCTATCTATCTATCTATCTATCTATCTATCTATCTATCTATCTATCTATCTATCTATCTATCTATCTATCTATCTGTCTGTCTATCTGTCTATCTATCTATCTATCTATCTATCTATCTATCTATCTATCTATATATCTATCTATCTATCTATCTATCTATCTATCTATCTATCTATCTATCTATCTATCTATCTATCTATCTATCTATCTATCTATCTATCTATCTATCTATCTATCTATCTATCTATCTGTCTGTCTGTCTGTCTGTCTGTCTGTCTGTCTGTCTGTCTGTCTGTCTCTCTATCTGTCTGTCTGTCTGTCTGTTTGTCTATCTATCTATCTATCTATCTATCTATCTATCTATCTATCTATCTATCTATCTATCTATCTATCTAACTATTGTTGAGAGTGATGGATGGATGCACTCAAGAAATCAGTTGGTGCTGCAAATCCTGCTTCACACCTGCCCTCTTTTCTTTCCAGATATGCTTAGTAGACTCCTTAAGCTTGCAAATGACACCAAGAAACTATATATGTGCTTTACAAATCAATTGTGTAATGACTAGATCAAAACAGATGACTTTGAATCTTCACAAGATCAAAAAACTTTCTATTTCTGTAATGACACCTGCTCAGTCTTAAGCTTAGTGTGTCCAGCACACTTACAATTGGAACAATTCCTTCTGGGAGTATTAAATTAACTTAACAAGCTACCATTAGCAAGTTAAATCACTCCAATTAACAAACTATGCACTGAGAATGATCTTTAGTAAAATCAGAGACACCCCCGATTTTTTAGGAACAACACAGAGAAATACCAGTGACTGCCTCGACTGCAATTTCTCCCAAATGGCTGAATGGAATGCTTTGAGATTTTGTATGCTTGTAGTAGACTTTGAGCTGGTTCCAATGAGCTATAGATCTCTTGATTTGGTTCAGTAGATCCAGAGAAATGCTCCTTTGAAGTTGACAGACTTGGAGTAGGATACTCAGAAAAACCAGAGATGATAAAATGTATACTTCTATTGATAAATGTGTTTGTACAATCTCATTAGCTTGCTAAGCACAGCTAAATGAGGTAGTGTGATGTTGGGTAAAGAGTAGCCTTCACACACAATGAGTTACAATGAAAAAATATGCCTCGGGGAGTGAGCTAGAGTGGCAGGACTAACCGCGACTTTTTGATTGTATCTTTTATAGAAGTCTTGAGATCATTTGAATTTGAAATTCAAACTTAGGCTCCCTTGAATCTCTCCTCTAAAAGTAGGGAGATATTCTCTCCATCTCAACATTCAAATTTCCACGACTTATGAGGTAGGTGGATGACTTTAAGTGATTACAAACAAATGATAAGTCACTTAGACTTTACAAGGGGTAAAGAGGTAAGAACATATAAGCATATGTTCACATGAGTCTTCCTTTAAGTGAAGCCTAGATAATCCTTTGTCCATGCTAATCTTCCATAAGTCCAAGGGTCCAAGCCAATGTGTGTAGGCTTGTCTTGCACCAACAGCTCCCCCTCAAGCCAAACACTTTGGCTTAAGTCTTCTCTTTCATTCTTCAATCACTTCCTGCAATCCAATCATAGATTTGAATCTGCATAACTTGTTTCCATCCAATGCCTTTGTAAGTAAATCTGCACATTGCATATTAGTAGATACATATGTCAATTGTATATCTTTACTTAGCAATTTCTCTCTCACATAGTGGTAATGAACCTCTATGTGCTTTGTTCTGGCATGATAAATTGGGTTTGCTGCAAGGTGAAGAGAGCTAGTGTTGTCTCCAAATATGATAGGTGGTCTTGTGAGTAGACCTAACTCTGTATATAGAAGCTTCAACCAGATAGCTTCTTGAGTAGCATTTGCAAGTCCTCTATACTCTGCTTCAGTGGATGACAATGCCACTGTAGGTTGCTTCTTAGCTGACCAAGAGATAGGCTTATCTCCTGCAAAACAAATGTATCCTGAGGTGCTTCTCCTATCATCCTTGCATCCTGCCCAATCTGCATCTGAATAAACCTTTATGTCAATATCTGATGTATAAGGAAAATACAAACCATGACTTTGAGTTCCCTTCAAATACTTCAAGATCTTCTTTGCTGCCTCTAGGTGAGGTACTCTTGGTTTGTGCATGAATTGACTAAGCACACTTACTCCATATGCTATGTCAATTCTTGTCAAGGTAGCATAGTTCAAGCTACCCACCATACTTTGGTATCCTGTAATGTCTTTGATTTCTTCTCCTTCATGAGCACTTAGCTTTTGGTTAACCTCCATTGGAGTAGTAGATACCTTAGCATCCTGCAAACCAAACTTTTTGACCATATCCTGTACATACTTCTTTTGGGTAATGTAGATACCTGAATTTGTGTAGATCAATTCAAGTCCTAGAAAATATTTTAGTAATCCAAGATCACTAATCTTGAATTCTTTCATCATCTGTCCTTTGATGTGTCTAATCCCATTGACATCATTGCCTGTAATGATGATGTCATCAACATAAACACATAAGTATATTACCTCTGTACTACTTCTCTTTATGAATAGAGAAGTGTCTGCTTTGCTCATCACAAATCCTTGGTCTTGGAGGTAGGTGGTCAATCTGTAGTTCCATGCTCTAGGTGCCTGCTTCAAACCATACAGAGCCTTCTTCAATTTACAAACATAATGTACCTTTTTTGGATCTTCATAGCCAGGTGGTTGTGACATGTAGACTTCTTCAGATATCCATCCATTTAGGAATGCATTCTTCACATCCAATTGGTACATGTTCCAATTCTTGGATGCAGCTACACTCACCAAAACTCTGATAGTTGGCATCTTGGCCACAGGAGAAAATGTCTCCTCATAATCAATGCCTTGGGTTTGTGCAAAACCCTTGGCTACCAACCTAGCTTTGTACCTGTTAATTGTTCCATCTGAATTCTTCTTCAATTTGTAGATCCATCTGGATCCTATTACCTTCATAGTGTCCTTCTTGGGTACCAAGTCCCAAGTATCACTCTCTTTGAGGGCATCTATCTCCTCATCCATGGCTTCTCTCCATTCTGGCTTTGTAATTGCTTCTTCATAGGTACCTGGTTCTTCATTCAACAAGTCTTTTGCAAGATATACAGAATGTTTAGTTACAAGTGATGTGTCATACCCAAATCTGATAGGCTTCTTCTTCTCTCTCTGAGATCTTCTCATAGCTTGAGTAGAAGTTTCTGCCTTGTCCTCCAATTGCTTCATCTTCATCTTTCCTTTGGATTTCCAAGCCTTGAACTCTTCAAGGTTTATGGTATCATCATCTGAGCTTGAGTCTTCTTGCTGAGTTGGCTCTTCCTTGGTAAGCTTTGGAAAATCTTCCTCCATGTCATAGGGTAAACTCACTTTCCTGCATTCATTCTCATACCATGAGTCATTTTCATCAAATATGACATCTCTGCTTACCTTGAATCCTTTGTTTGTGGGGTTGTAGAATCTGTATCCCTTTTGGTTCAAATCATAACCAATGAAGATACATTTCTCTGCCTTTGGGTCTAGCTTTCCTCTTACCTGTGAGGGAATATGCACATATGCTACACATCCAAATATTTTGCAATGATCCAGAGAGGGTCTCTTACCATGCCAAGCTTCATATGGTGTCATGCCATCAAGTGATTTGGATGGCAACCTATTGATGAGATAAGTGGCAGTGGATACACTCTCTGCCCATAGGTAATTTGGCAACTTTTTTTCATTGAGCATAGACCTAGCTGTTTCTACTATAAGTCTATTCCTTCTTTCTGCTACCCCATTTTGTTCAGGTGAGTACCTTGTAGTGATCTCCCTCTTGATGCCTCTTTCCTGCAAGAAATCTTCAAACTCATTGGAGAAATACTCTCCTCCACCATCTGATCTTAGCCTCTTCAAGCTTCTACCTGTTTGATTCTCAACAAGTGCAAGATACCTCTTGAAACAATTAAACACTTCATCTTTATGCTTCATAAAATATAAAATGGTCCACCTGCTATAGTCATCAATGAAGGACACATAATACCTTGAACCAGAAATGGAAGGGTCCTTGCTAGGTCCCCAAACATCTGTGTGTACCAAGTCTAGGTAGTCTTCATGCATGAAACCTTTCCTTGAGTAGGGTAATCTGTGAGATTTACCAAATTGACATGATCCACATTTATAAATCATGTGTTGCTTGGATACATTAGGTATCCCAAGCACACATTGATCCCTGCACATTTGCTTAAGAGTCCTTTCACCTATGTGCCCTAATCTCTTATGCCATATCTCTAACTCTGAAAGTGTCTGATCCTTGTAATTATACAAAGCAATGTTTTTTGTATCTTCTAGCTCAAATGTAAATAGTCTACCTGATTTCTCCCCTTTGGCTATCCTTCTGAATCCTTGTTTTGGGTCCTCCACATATGCTCCATGTTGTGTGAATCTGACCTGCAAACCTTTCTCCACAATCTGACCAACACTCATTAAATTTTTAGTTATTGTTGGTACATAGAGTACCCTGCTTAATAGGTTCTGATTACCATCACATGTCTTCACATTTCCAACTTTGACAACAGAGTGTTTAGTGTCATCACCTGTTTGTACCTGATGTTTGCCCTTGGGTTCTTCCAAATCAGAAAGTAGTGCCACATTGCCAGCTACATGGTTAGAACATCCTGAGTCAATGTAAAATAAATGATCATCATTTGTACCTATCTTGGAGGTCATGTTCATGATCAATAAGGAGTCATCCTGCTCCTCAGTGTAGTTGTTGTAGTCTCTTCTATTTCTGAATCCACCTTGGTAGTTTCCATTGTGGTTGTTGTTGTAGTTGTTGTTGTATTGGTTGTTGTACCCATTGTAGCTTTGATGTTGGTTGAATCTACCTCTTCCTTGAGAGTATCCACCTCTTGAGTAGCCTCTTCCTCTCTGATTTTTGTAGTTCTTGTAGCATTCATCTGTGGTATGATTGGACAACCCACAGATGTTGCAAGGTGATGA
>CM035414.1:175402334-175409834 GCA_020310875.1 Ceratopteris richardii
AACATATTTTTTTGCACGCTCAATATGTCTCTTCTTTTCAATGAGTGCATGCATCCAGCTTTTACTTTGATCAACCACATTTCCACATCTTTCTGTATTGTTTTTATCTTCATATGGTGATTGTTCTGCACCATACACTGTTACAATAGACAAATTAGGCACCTGCAATAAGAATCTGCATCCCTCTTTAGGCTCCCACCCAAGAGAAGATGAACACTGCTTTGCAAATAAAAGGGTTATTTCATCAACCCTCCTCATCAAGAATACATGGTTGAAACTAATATTGTGCAATGGACCCAAAACCTTAGCACTGTTATCAAGGCCCATTGAGCAAAAGTGCTTAAAGTCATAAATCTGTGTGAGGTGTTGAACTTCTGGTTTTGGAGTAAAGCCGAAATCAGCTCAGATAAAATGGGAAGAGTAAAAGCATTGTTACGTGCCAACTTCTTAGAGAAAGTACTGAACATTTGATCAATGTGATCATGAGTGTGGCCAACCAGAAGGAAATTTACCTTAACCTTCTGAAATACCTGTTTTTCAACAAGCATGCTTAAATATCCAAAGACTGTAGAATTTTATTCTCTCTTGCAGTATTATCTAGTTGCAAATATAGAGTTGGTGGCAAAAGACCCTTCCATGATTGCAAAACACGATGAATGACAGTAACTGTAAGGTTTGGATCATTATGCACATTCGGATATGTGAAGAAAACCTTGGACATTACAGTTCCATTGTATACCAAAGCACCAACCAAATGCATTTGCACAAGGACTTCATCTCCAATGTCCTTAGGGATGCGATAAAAATGTGGCAAACAAGTTTTTTTTTTATCCATACCATCGATCAACAAACACATATAACGCTCCAGATTTCTGAGTGCTTTACTTCGATGATGAATTGCTTTCTTTCTCTCTAAAGCTTGACTCTCACGATGGTTGTTAAGAAGGTTTTTAAAATTATTCTTTTCCTGTGGTGTTGAAGCCCCTTTTGCCATGTTTTTCAAAGTGGCGCAAACTGAACATTCACCCATTCTAACTTTACGAGGAATAGAAACATTGTTAAACTCTTCCTTCCATAATCGAGTAAAGTGACGATACAACACATACTTCTCATTTCTATTTTCCATGTCTTCTCTATATATTTGAAATACCTCTCGACGAGTAAAGTTATCTGACAAGTGCAACCTTCCAGTTGTAGGCATAACCTCACAATGCAAGCTAAAATAGTTCATCATCCAATTCATTGCATGACGTCCAACAGATCCTTTGGTCCCAACATGGAACGTATCCAAAATGAGATCCCCATTCAAAAGCCCTTGTTGAACCCTATGTATTCTAAAATTTCCCACACCCATTGCAATTTTAAATGCAGCCCTACAGCATCACATCCCTTGACTAAAGAAATATTCAAAACCAACACGTGTTACTGACATGTTATCCTCAATCATTTGCATGCGAGAAACAAGGTATATATCCTGCCTTTCACTATCTAAATGGAGGAATTTTTCTCTTAGGTGCTTTAGTTTCTTCATTCCTAAATTGTACAAACATTTCAAACCACAACAATGCTTCACAATATCCAATGCAATCTATCTATCTGAAGTAAGAAATTTAATTCTTTTTTGACTTACTTCACGAGGCCTTCTTTTAAATCGTAGATTGAGCTTGCTTTGCTTTTCCGTTGCTCCACATGCACTTGAGTCAGAAGGGAGATCAATGGTTGGATCAGATGGGAGATCAAGAGGTGCAGTTGGTTGAGCAACATTGCACTGTGAATTGGATAACTTAAATGACTCAACAGAAAACATGGAATCATCAGCACGTCCTAAATCATAGGGATCATCACTTCTGTGGAAAGGGTCAACTGAGAACAATGAATCCGAAATTGTATCAATATGAGCAGAAGAAGCTAATGCCCAAGCATCCACTGAAAAGATTGAGCTCATCTTCACTGAGTTCACAGAAGACTGAAGATGAATGACCTTTTTAAATAAGTAGAAATCCGAGATCAAGTGAAGATGTCACATCAAATGTCACATCAAGAAGATATGAAATCAAAAGTTTATTAAAGTACATTAAATAACATTAAACATCAAATTACATCAAATAACTTAATTACTCAAATATACACTAATAAGGGAACCAAAGATTTGATTCACTTTTGAAATGAGAAACACAGTTGATTTCTAACTAGATATGAGTCATTGAGTCTTAGCATTGTGAGTGAATCAAAATATATCCAAGTTGAGTTCCAACTGGATTATATATTAAAATTGTTTGTAGTAGTGCCATTGAAGACTATACAAGAAGAAATTTTACCTTTGGTAAATAAGATTTCAAGGATTAGGTTTTATTGTGGTCTTGGCTAGATCTCAAAGAGGTAGATGAAAGTATATTAAAAAAGAATTATGTGTAAAAGAGGTACACGGAATGTTTATTCATACATTGATTTTCCATTTCAACAATGTGTTACAAGATAAATGTGAATATGAACTAAAGTGAGGAGGATAACACTATAAAGATGTCATTAATCTCCCATATTCAACACACCTTAGACTTGAAGTGTAATTTCCATGCAAATGTATATAAATAGTTGCAAGGTTCTTTACTTGAATGTTTATTCATACATTGATTTCCCATTTCAACAATGTGTTACAAGATAAATGTGAATATGAACTAAAGTGAAGAGGATAACACTATAAAGATGTCATTAATCTCCCATATTCAACACAACTTAGACTTGATTTTCTCCCAAGCAAGAGATTCTAAGAAAAAATGTCTACATGAGATTAGACATCCTCATGTACATACCATACTCTTGCCATTGAAGTGTAATTTCCATGCAAATGTATATAAATAGTTGCAAGGTTCTATGAATATTTCATTAAAGTGGCTCTGAAACAGCCTATTTGTGTGGGTGGTATTCCCTGGTTAGATTGGTTGACATATATAGTTAGCAACTGGACTCATTCAGTTAGATCCAGTTAGTCTCTGGTTCAAGTTACCCAATTGCCTATAAATAGCAGAGGAGGAGATCATTCTCATTTTCAAAATCCACGAGCAAGAGAGAGCAACAGAGCACAGATAGCTATGGAGCACAGAGCTCAGCATACCAGCAAGGCAACTCTGATGGAGAAGAAGAATGTTGGCAAGAGTACCAAGAGGTAGACAAAATCATATCATAAAAAAAGATTCCTAAAAGATTCCCTTTGTATGTTTGTGTAAAGAGTCTGCTTTCTAGGTTTTTATTTTTCTTAGCTCTAAAAATATAGATCCAATGAGGGTATAGCTCGATGCCTAGCATCGACTTTTAGGTGTAAGTCGATGCCAGGCATCGACTTGAGGCTACAAGTCGATGCCAGGCATCGACTTTGTGTGCAAGTCGATGCCAGGCATCGACTTGAGGCTGCAAGTCGATGCCAGGCATCGACTTGAGGCTGCAAGTCGATGCCTGGCATCGACTTTTAAGTGCAAGTCGATGCCAGGCATCGACTTTGTGTGCAAGTCGATGCCCGACATCGACTTGAGGGTGCAAGTCGATGCCAAGCATCGACTTGGGGATGCAACTCGATGCCTGGCATCGACTTGCACCCCCAGATTGATGCCTGGCATCGACTTGCACCCTCAAGTCGATGCCGAGCATCGACTTGCACACAAAGTCGATGCCTAGCATCGACTTGCACTTAAAAGTCAATGCCTGGCATTGACTTGAACCTAAAAGTTGATGCCTAGCATCGACTTGGGCCTTTGAAAACCACATTTACGTATGAGCTGATATTTCCAAGCGCCTTCAGGGATGCGGAGTCCAAGAGTGAGAGGCCCTTCAAGAAGCTGAGAGTTACCATGGGCTCTGGTGATCAGCAACGTGACAAAGGCATTGGTCACCAAGCAAAACCAAAGAAAATTATTGCATCCTTATCCTCTGAGAAGGCCAGCAACCCGCTAGGAATATCCTCTGGTGGACAGAGTAGCATCAAAATTCCTGAGGATGATACAACTATGAAGGATAGGTCAAGGGACGCTGAGGTCTTAAGGACAGATCGTCCACTGCGGGACATGAAAAATCTGGAGTGGTGCCTTCAGTATGTTGAAGAAAAGAATGCAGTCCTTCTTGTGTTCGCAGGGGCATATGGGAGAGAAAAGATCACGACAACACAAGGTTTTCAGTATGGCCTTGTGTACAAACTGGATTATGAAGATGAGGATTCTGACAACCTCCTTTTCTTGGTAGAGACATCGAAAGGTTTAAGAAATGTTATATGCAAGATGGATTTCTTGTGCCTAGAGTGTTGTGTTCCAGATGGGCTAGCTGAGATATGCAGGGACTCAGTCAATCTTATCAAGGACTTGATGCCATGGATCCAGGGCAACATCATGCCAACACAACAGAAGATGACAACCCCTGTAAAGGCAAGGGGTAAGCAGAGCGTGCAGAAAAAGTTCCAAAAGAAAAAGAAGAGAATTTCAAAAGAGGAGTCTTCTGACTCAAGCTCTAGCTCTGAGGATATAATTGTTGCACCTGGTGGAGAGCTTGCCTCGGGTGTTCTTGGTACTGAGCAAAACAAGATGAGGGAGGACATAGCTAGAAGAAAAGTTGTGAAGAAGGGGCAGTTGTTCCACCTGCCAATCAATATCATCCACAGGCCACCAATAGATCCAGTCACAGGGAGGAGGCCCCTTGAGATCAGGGAGCCACACAATTTGCACGTGCAGAATCTTAAGAAGAAAATGAAAATAAATCCTCATGCTATTGTTGTGCCATTCCTTGTCATGGTGGATCCGAATGAGTGCAGCTCTGTGGACGAGTTCAATGAGGGTTTGTTTGAGGATTATACTTATTATGTGATTGGAGGTTCACACTCTGCAGAGGCCCGTAGACAGCTAGTGAAGGAGCACCCTACCACATTTTTCTTTAGGTATGCAGAGTGTAAGATATATGCTGGTCTTACAACTGAGGAAGCCAAGCTTCTTGCTTGGGATCACAACAATGACAATGACTACAGGCAAAAAAATGTCCTCCATTGAGAGAATTCGGTTCTTCCACCATGAATATGAAGATTGTCTTGTGAAGGAAGCTGGAAGAATACATCCCAATCTACGAAAGCAATGCCTTATTGAGGTTGGAATTGCACTGGATGAGAATAGAAAGTCTGATGCTTTGAGGAAATATGATCCATGGTTTCAACTGGCATTCAGATCAGGTGAGATCTGGGATCTACAGGATAAAATTTTCACAATGTGGGAGAACAAGGAGGTCAAGGGCCAGAAGCAACGAAAGTCGAGGCCAGACCCACAGGTTGATTTGAAGGGAAAGGAAAGGAAAGTTGACCTCTCAATTGAAGAGGCTCCTTAGGACATGAAGCTGACACCATGGAGGGCCCTTCAAGGAATCAAGGATGATACATTGATTATATCAACTTTGTCAAGGGTAATCTCCAAGGAGTTAAGCCTAGAGGAGATGGTGATTGAGCTCAATAAGTATGTATGTTATTCTCAGATCCTTTTTCCCTCCTCCCATGTTTCTGGTCTAACCTTGTCTCTTTTTTATTTCTGTGACTGTAGTCATAAAGTATACATGAAGATTCAGGAGGTGATGATGAAGAGGCTGGGTTGCTTTTCTTGGACAGAGGTCCAAGCAGACTATCCAACCACATCATCCTACAAAGCTTTATCAGAATATTTCATCCTGTTTCGTGATTGGGTAGGTTCTCTTTCTGAGGTTGTGCCTGGTTTGCCATTAGGTTAGATGCCTTGATTCACCTAACCAGATTGATGCCAGGCTTTTAGTACGAATTCAATGCCTGGCATCGACTTACGGCTAAAGTCGATGTCTGACATCGACCTGCAGCCAAAAGTCGATGCCTGGCATCAATTTGGGGGCATAAGTCGATGCCTGGCATCAACCTGCAGCATAAGTCGATGCCTGGCATCGACCTCGTGGCATAAGTCGATGCCAGGCATCGACTTATGTCCCAAAGTCGATGCCTGGCATCTACCCCCACACGAAATTGATGCCATGCATCGGTTCCTTATGTTCTGTTTGCTGTATTGAAGAGCTCATTTAATTGTCTTTCCACGTTTTTCTGCAGAAACCAAAGAAAAGTAAGTCTGCAGAGCTGCTAGATGATTGCCCCCCTGCATTCTGCCTCACATTCAAAGAGCAAGGCATGAGAAATCTAGGCTGAAAGCCAAGGAGATGGATTTTGATGATGAACCTGATCTGAAATGTTTCTCCAATCCCCTAGACCCCCTTAGGCCTATATATTACAATGTATTCTGTAGTGATGTAAATAATATTTGTTCTGTTGTGCCTACAAAACATTTCTCCCTTCTCATAGCAGACATACCCTATGGATTTAGGATGTTGGGATCAGTTAATGATGATGAATCCTTCAAACACCCTCAGATTCGGAAGATGGTCACTGATTTTGCAGAGTTGACTATGTCTCCTCTTTGGAGGATAGTAATTTTCCATAGCAGAGACCAGTCTTTCTCTGTTTCAACTGCTCTGAAGGCAAGATGTCATGCTGTGGAGTGCCTCACGTGGTAAGTAATCTTCTTTCTATCTCCGTGGCTTTAATGATGCTCTCTGTGACTCGTAGTTCTTGTTTGCAGGGTGAAGACAAACGTAAATCACACTCCTTTGCATAGGTTTGTGAGCTCCACTGAATGCATTACAGTTGGCTATTATGATGAAGTAAGCAAAAGGAGAGTCAGGGAGCATTGCAATGAGAATGGGATCTCAAATGTGCTCATGTTCCCAGCCGTTACCAAGAAACTTCGTCATGTAGCTGGGGACATGACATTGGTTAACCCCTATCAGAAGCCACAAAAACTCATAATGAGATTGCTTCAGCTATTCTCCAATGATGATGACTGGGTCCTAGACCTTTTTTCGGGCACAAGTAATTTCAATTTTCACAATTTTCATTAGTCATGGTTGATTGATGCCTCTAAGTGGTTTTCTGCTATTTCAGGAACAACTCTGGCTTGCTCCTTAAAGATGTTCAGGCACTGCATAGCTGTGGAGAAGGATGATGCTCAAGTGAGCTTCATTAGAATGAGAATCAATGGGCTGAATGAATGCCCAGATGAAGACCAAGAGGTTGGAAGGAAGCACATTGCAGACACGGAGAGATTCCAACCGGCTTCAAGGGAGCTTGTTCCCCCACTTGCAGATGAACCGGGGGACATGGCTGACCTTGAAGAGCCAATCTTGGAGCAAGAGAGGCAGGATATGTGTTCTAATGTTCCAGAGGATCCCAATATCCTTGAGCCTGAGGAAAGCTATGATCAGCTTCTATTGTAGATTCATATTACTCTTGTAGAACACATGAAATGTAAAAAATCATTTTAATAGAAATATAATGTCGAGTTCTGCTTCCACTTTGTGTTCAGCTTGATTTATCTTGAGCATTTCTCTGATCATGTGTGAATGTTTCTTAGTATAATTTTGTTGATTATTATCTTCTCTTGGGAATGCTTTTGTGAAATGTATTTC
>CM035414.1:175422334-175532334 GCA_020310875.1 Ceratopteris richardii
AAGTATCGTATCATGAGTTGCTTTGGTGTCGTATCATGAACTTGGATATCGTATCCTGGAGTGAGCCGTATCGTATCGTGCCCAAATTTGGTATCGTATCACCCTCTGTCCAATATTGTATTGTGCACAAGGTAGTATCATATCGCCAGAGAATTGAGTATTGTATCGTCAAGACTCTTAGTATCGTATCGTATCGTCAAGACTCTTAGTATCATATCGTATCATCTGAGTGTTGAGTATTGTAACACCACTATAATCAGTATCATATCATTGCCCATCTATGATATCGTAGTGTGCAGATTGTCAGTATCGTATTGGGGACAATTGTGGTTTCGTATTACTAGTTACTTAAGTATCGTATCACTAGTTATTTAAGTATCGTATCGAGGGATACTTGACATCGTATCATCAACGGAGTGTCGCTCAAAAGTGGTATCAACCAAAGAGTATTCAAGCCATTTAAAGGGTAAAGTTGAAGCAAATTGGGTAGCAGTAAAGGGTGAAGTAGAGGACATATAAAGCCCTGAAGATTTGAATGAACTTGAGATCGAGAAGAGTCCTAGGAAGTAGAAGCATAATTTCTTCAATAGTTAGTGTTGCACAACCCACCCTACATTCACAATACTTTGAAACCTCGAGTGAATCTGAGGAAGAGACTATTATGGCCTCAGAAGACATGCATAGCTCTATACCCATAGCAGGTCTAATGTTTATCATTGAGGGAGAGTACAAAACCTCCTTAGAATATGTGCAACACCAATCAACATGACCTACCCATCTACATAGATGGATTGAATAGATCAGTGGAAATATTGAAGACAGCCAGGGATGCTCACATAGTACCTAGACCAATAGTCAAGTACGTGGGAGGATTCTATATGGATAAAAGGGGGATTATGTATGCAGTCACGAAGCATCCAGAAAGCATTAACGAGCAAAGGGAAGAAGATAATGCCCAAAACCTTGATGAAGAAGGACAAGAAGAATAGGTGTTAACCCCTAGAGAGAAGTCCATTGTAATAAGGGTTTGGAGGGGAGACTTAATTCCCCAGGAAAACCCCTTAATGGATGTCTACATGGTGAATGGAATAGATCATTTGCTCAAAACCAACTCTTGGTTATGGGAAGAAGTGACAAATCTAGCCACCATGTATGAGTTACAAGATCCTGAAAACCCCTCTCACATTACATACTTAGACAAGAATCAGAGAAGATAGTGGCCCATGACTGAATTAGAGAGAGCTAGGCTGAGATATCAGAACATTTTTGTATCCCTGCCACTACTTCTCAAAATCCCCAAGGAACTCACAAAAAATCATCTTATCAACATTCCGATCAGACACAACATCAGAGCATTCTAGTTAGACCCCAAGTCCAGTTTGGTACACTTGGTGTTAATCCCAACTATCGACCTCCTACAAATGGAGAACCGAGAAATAGGATTCCTGTTCCTGAGGGACCACCAATAGGAAGAGATGCAGGTATACCAAAAGGACGACCAATTTTCCCTATAATGCCAAGACCACCTGAACCAAGAAGATGATTAAGACCCACTCAAGTGGCCAAATGCATGAGAAGCCACTATGATGGTTCTGGTGAGCCATACAATCACATTGTTGAATTCAAGCAAGTGATGAGAGTGAAATAAGTAGAAGACTTCTTGATCTAGTATGAATCATTTGGCCTAACCCTCATAGACACGGCCTTAGCATGGTTCCAGCCCTTAGATCCTAATAATTTTCAAAACATGGAACAAGTATATCAGGAATTGATCAAGGAGTTCATTAAGACTGGAATCAAAAACAACTCTTCATCATTAATCCATAGTCTCAAGCAGTTGCCTACGGAATCAGTGAGGTTAGCAGCGAGACGATTCAAGCAATATGTGGATAGATGTCCTAGGGAAGAGATACCTACCCAAAATAAAATGGTCTCATTATTCTTGGAAGGATTGATGAATGGGTCATTGAGATCCTTAGTATATGTGAAGAAATTCCAAAGTTCACAAGAATGCATGAATGAGTGTATTGATCTAGAAGACAATCTGGAGGAAGACTTAAAAATACCTCAAGGAAGTGTTAAGAGTGAGGATAGTGCTAGCAGTATTTCCAATCCCAGGAACAATGTAGAAAAGATAGCCAAATTAATGGCTAAGAAGTTGAATGTTCAAGGACAGAGGAATTATCCTAACCACCCTATGATATTGCCTATTCTCAGGAGATGCATTCACTGTGGAAGTGACCACCCTTCTCATTTGTGCAATAGGGGAATAGTCCCACCACCTCCTTATGCCTACAACAGACCACCCGTCCAGGGCCCAACTCATTACTATAGCATGGAGCAAAGGTACACAAATCAGAGTACGGATAATTGTCCTTACAATTGACAACCAAGACCTACACAACCACCATTTAAGCCTTACGGATACCCCTCGAGAGATCAAGGAGGAGAAGCCTATAGATACCCTCCTTTCTAGTAGCAAGCACCTGCACCAAGGCCTTATGTGTATCAAGGATACAATCAACCTCAACATGTATTAGGACAACAACCACCCCACCCACCAAATGTTGTCCTAGTGAAAATTTCTCAAATCGAAGAGAATCTTGAAAGAGCAATAGTACCAGCCACCCCATTGACTAGTACTGAGACTTATGATCAATCTTATGACCTTAGTCAGGGAAATTATTCCACCTATGAAAATAATATGGATGAGTATGGACAATCCTATGAGCCATATAACTATGGATCTGATAGTTATGATGGTTCTCTCGAATATGATCAAGACTATGTGTCACTAATGTACACTGCTCCAAGAGCACCGTTACCTCCAAGGCCAATGACTAGACCACCTGCCCCTAGAGGACCATGTTATAGATGCGAAGGAGATCATTTTATCAGGGAGTGCACATTACCCAATCTACCTTGCTTCTTGCAACAGAACAGAGAGTAACTCCTCAAATGTTAAGGCATTTGGATTTCCTTTCATCATCAAACGAAGAGTAGAAGCAAAACTCTAATATGAATCATGAAGACCATTCAAAACAGTCTACACAAGTGAACTGCGAAGTAAGACTTCATCAGTAGAAATCAATTATTCCTTCAGACCTTTGATCTTTGTCAGAAAACTATCCATGGAATCTCCTTCATTCATGTGCTCACTCTCCAACTATTTTCAGAGGTAAGCAACATGATTCTCATTCCTTGTAAGTGTATCCCAAGCATCATTAGCTATTCTGGAAGAGTGAATGTGAGGAATAATGGAACGTTTGACGAACAAGGCTATCAATGCATGTGCTTGAGCATCTCTACCATCCCAATGAATTTTCTCTATACTAGGTGCAACATGAACAGGAACATGAAGAATATCACCATCTTCAATGCCATCTGCATCACCTTTTGCAATTATGTGTGTAGGTGTAATAGGACGTTTTTCAACACCCTACACAATATTCCACAGTCCTTTTGCAACCAATACATGATGCATCATATAAGCCCATAATGGGTAATTGGTAGCATCCAACTTATCCTCAATAGTCAACACACAGAATACATCACTACTTTCAACCATGGCCACTGACTAAAATACCCTAATGCAAAAAATTGGTTGTATCTAAAAAAGTTGAACAAAACTACCGTATTGAGTTTTGCTAAACTTGTAGCAGACTTCAAGATGCTTATACTAGCGAACTGAAACATGTATATATCTTTGGCACACAAAGATAAAATTCCCTGCATAAGCACTATGATAGTGTGTTCAGAGGCCGAAACGAGCTCAGATTGCGATTTTGGCACCACACAACAAGGCTGTTTTGATCTCCTAATACATAACCATGCACACCAAATTTTGTGCAATTTTGAGACTGTGATTGGAGAGTTGTTGACGATGCCCTAGATGAAATGGCAACCTGGTCTAATACCAATTGTTGGAGTTCAAGGTCTATGGAAGCATGTGAATAGCACAAGGAAGAAGAAGAAGCTTGGAGCACAACACACAATACTGAATGTATTACCACTAGAATGTACAAAGATAAGTAACCCATTAGGGCAATAGGTGTATATACAATCCAGAGGAAAAAAACCTCCTAAAGAGGGGAAAAAGTGCCTCGGTGGTCCTAGTGTGTTCACACATATCACTACCTAAATATATCAATAGGTATTAGATAAGTAGCGAAAGATATACTTAATTACCTGCCTACTCTTTACACCTAGTTTGTGCATAAATCTACTCATCTAAGAGATAGAAAAATGAATATCTAGCCAAGTTATGCATACATAAATTAATAATCCAATAATTTTTTGATAGAAACCAAAATCAAATGCATCTCTAGAATCATGAAGAATCAATCATGAAATTATTTACATGTGGTAGTAGTTTTATAATCCTTTAAGCCAAAATGTAGCAATAAAGGGTTAGAATGTTGTTTGTACATTCCAACCATTGTGAACTGTAAGTGCACATATGCTACAGAAAATTGTCATAGGGCATGTAGGATCATCTTGAACATAACATTTACCTACAATCCTAGCCTTATAGAAATCAATACTATTATCAAGATTGTTCTTAAACATATAAAACCATTTACAACTAATTTCTTTCTTGCTAGGAGGTGTCACATAAAGACAAAGCACCATTCTTTGCAATAGCATCAAATTCAGATTGCATAGAAACCATCCAATCTTTTGAATTGTGTGCTTGATGGAAGGAAATGGGATCATTCTTATCATAAAGAAGAGAGATAGTCATTGCATAGCAATCAGATGCAAAGGAAGCACCATTGAAGCCTCACTGAGTACAACAAAAAAAAGATGCATCTAACTTATTATGTATAAAAGTCTACACAAACCATTTTCGCATAAATTTTGCATCATCAATATCTCTCCTCTCATCAATAAGTGCATCATGAACATCTACATCAAAAACTGGAATGATATAAATTTTCATCCAAAATCTTCATAGGCTAAAAAGTTATCCCAGTTAGACACACATATGACTCTCCATCAGTGAATGGAGACAACAACATACCAAACACATCTTTTGATCTCATTGATGTCTTCTTCATACATAAAATTAAAGGTTGCATGACATCCTACGCAAAAACTACATCTCAACTAATTAGAATACATTTAGTTTTTGGATGGTACATATGATAACCTTTGATCTC
The DNA here is from genome assembly GCA_020310875.1 of Ceratopteris richardii. NCBI lineage: Eukaryota > Viridiplantae > Streptophyta > Polypodiopsida > Polypodiales > Pteridaceae > Ceratopteris > Ceratopteris richardii. Next base: position 175,427,497 of record CM035414.1, read on the forward strand.
ATATTTGCATCCAAAGAAGATGCACTTCATAGCCCTATCATCCGATTTGTTATTCAGGCAAAATGCACACGACAAGAAAAAAAAAGCCATAGATAAGCAATATACGTCTTGTGGCCAACCCAATCTCCATAAGCAGTTATAGTCTATAATTCCTTTGTAGGACATCTATTAAGAACACATATAGCACACATTATGGCCCCAAGATAAAATCTATAAGTTAGTGCCTATTTTTTTATCATATACCTTGCTGTTGAAGATACAATATACATTTCTTGGATCCACTCTTTTTTCATCATCATTTGTATCTTTTTCTACCTTTCATTCAGTAAATAAAGCACTCTTGTATAGGTGTGTGTGAGTGCCACACTAGAGAATAAGTGGGATTCATTCTCCTTTCAGTTGAGAAATCCCACATAGCATGCTTTTTTGCCATTTTGTATATAAAGAGGTCTCCACCTCTTCTTTTGGGGGGAGCTCTTTTAGAAGTAATGAGATAATGCTAGTTTGTAGATAGATTGTTACTCTCTTGTCGTCATGATGTGCATGCATGCTTGTTCTCTTCTTGCCTAATGCTTGTGACACGTTGATGTATGATTACGTCGCTATTATGCTTGTGATCACGATTATGTGCGTCATTCGTGATGCTTATGTTGTGTCTTCTTGTTAATAACGGTGTTAATCGTACGTTGACAAAGTGCCATTACGTCTGCTGAGTGCTTCTACGCAAACATTTGGGTCTCATGAGATGCTTCCTGGTTTGACAAGTATGAGTTGTGATGCTACAACGTCAACAAATTTTGGCGCCATTGCCGGGGATCGAGCTTTGAGGACGAGCGTGTGATGGTAAGACGTAGAGTTGAAGCGTTGGAGTTATAGGTATTTCCTTCACTTTTATCTATTTCCTTTTGTTTCCTTCATCACCATCATCATCATCACCATCTCCCACCTCCATCTCCATCATCGCAAAAATTTCTGTTTTTTTACTATATTTCCTTCCTCCTTCCATTTCCCTCATTCCACTTGTGAGAGAGAGCGAGTGAGCAATATTGTGTGTGTTGTTTTTGCATGTTTCTTGAGCTGTCTTGCAGGTACTTGCTGCATCATCTTCTCCAGCACTCCGCGCAGGTACGAAAATCTTGGCAACTGTCTCTGTGACGCCGGTCTCTGTCAATCGCGACTGACAGAAAAAATGCTCCATTTGCCAAACAAAGTGCAAAACCATGATCTACAGGCCTAGAGCTTCCTAAAATTGTGTTTAGATTTTTGAAATTCATCAGATTTCTGTCAATCGCGATCGACAAACCACGACGGACAGACCTGTCAATCGCGATCGACCCATCAATCGCGACCGACAGCCCACGACGGCTCTGTCAATCGCAACCAACAGAGTCAACAACCGATTGACCACGACGGACAGATCATACGCGTGACACGTGTCAATCGCGATCGATTCATCAATCGCGATCGACCCATCAATCGCGACTGACAGCCAACGACGGCTCTGTCAATCGCGACCGATAGAGTCAACGATTGTTTGACCACGACGGACAGACCCTCGCGACCGACCTGTCAATCGCGATCGACCCATCAATCGCGACTGACAGAGTCAACGACCCTTTGACCACGACTGATTGACTTTTCGAGCCACGTGTCGATCGCGATCGACCCATCAATCGCGACTGACAGCAACGACGGACCTGTCAATCGCGATCGATACATCAATCGCGACTGACAGCAACGACGGACCTGTCAATCGCGATCGACACATCAATCGCGACTGATAGCAACGACGGACCTGTCAATCGCGATCGACACATCAATCGCGACTGACCTGTCAATCGCGACTGACAGAACTTGCGAACGCGTTAGAAGGGCAAATTTGGCCAATTTTCTAGGGTAAAAAATAGGGGGCTAATTTGGTCAATTTGTGGGACAAACACTCGGGGTTAGCATTGCATGTTGAGGCCGCAAACCAAGTAATTCAAGAATTTCTGCCTGCTTGATTAAACTGTTTTGAACCCTGTTTTAATCCCTGAAGCCTGAACTGACATAACTTCCTCATACGAAATCCAATTGCTGTGATTCTTGTTTTGTTGGATTGTTTTCCATAAAGGCAAAGGGGATTTGGCCTGTGAATTACATGCGTGAAAGTGACCTGTCTGTCATTTGAATTTAAGTCTTGAGCTAATTTTGGGACTTTTACAGGTCCATTGAGAGCAATTGAGAGCATACAAAGCAAGGGTTTCTTTGCAAGCTTGAGACTCGGGTTCTTGAGCATCATAAAGCAAGGGATCAACAAGAAAGGTCGGAATATTCTCAACTCCCTTTGTCAATTCCTAGCTTAGGCTAAGAACGCCTAGTGATAGGAGTAGGCCAGGACGGCGATAGGCATCAATCAAGTTGAAGACTACCTATGCACTCAAGTTCAAGATTAAACATAATCTCTTCGTGATGCGATAACCTGAAAGGAAAGAATCTAACGAGGAACGATCAACGTACAGTGCAGAAATACACTCAAGTATACCTAACGACGTCATATCAGACAAGATTATACCTAACGACGTCATATAAGGGTTTCTTTGCAAGCTTGAGACTCGGGTTCTTGAGCATCATAAAGCAAGGGATCAACAAGAAAGGTCGGAATATTCTCAACTCCCTTTGTCAATTCCTAGCTTAGGCTAAGAACGACTAGTGATAGGAGTAGGCCAGGACGGCGATAGGCATCAATCAAGTTGAAGACTACCTATGCACTCAAGTTCAAGATTAAACATAATCTCTTCGTGATGCGATAACCTGAAAGGAAAGAATCTAACGAGGAACGATCAACGTACAGTGCAGAAATACACTCAAGTATACCTAACGACGTCATATCAGACAAGATTATAAACACGGTAATCCACCAAAAAAAGAATCAAGTAACTGATACAAAAGGACTCTGCAACGAGGTTGTACTTGGGCAAATTTGGGTTATTCAATCAAGCTTATGAACCTTGGATCAGGGCGACATCTAGGGAGAGATAGACAAAGTCTTAGGTCTTCAGAGACTAGTGTCAATCATACTGCGAGGTCTTGGGCCCAGCAGTTGAGCCATCATTCGTATTACCCTAGCTCTCAGACTAGTGAATCAGAGATGTCTCAAGGTATGGAGAGACCTACAGGAAGTTCAGGAGTGCCATACTTGCACAGGGTAGAAGGCCCTTACAAAACGCAGTTGGAATACCTTAGGACCAACCGATTGGGTGCTAGCATCTATGAGGATGGTCTAGGAAGATCCGTGGTCCAGATTAAAAACCCTGACCAATCCATAGGATTAGAGCACCCAGCTGTTAAGTTCGAAAACAGGGCGTACTTAGACAAGGAAGGGACAATATATGTAGTCACTAGTCATCCAGATAGGACTGATGAATTTGGGAATGAGATCCTAGGAACGGACTTAGGTGACCTAGAGCAAGGAAGCATGGGTGAAGAACCAAGGACCCCCCGAGGCAAATCTGTTCTCACTAGGATTATCACACCAGAGTGGATTCCCCAAGATAATAAGAGCATAGATCTGCTTCTGAACTGAGAAACTAACGAAGCCTTTTGGAGGTATAAATCTGATCGGCCAATCGATATAGGAACAATCATGATCTATGAGTTTAAGGATCCTGATAGCCCAGGCAGAGTGACCTACTTAGATCACGCTTCAGAAAGGATCTTTGTGGTGACAGAAAATGATAGGCATGCTTACACTTGGAAAGGTGAAATTATTTTCCCCCAACCAAGATCAAATGTGTCTTATGGTCACGCTGGAGCGGGAACATCCCAAGCTCATGGAACTCAAAGAGACAGAAGTAGAGATAGGCCAGAAGTAAGCTTTGCTAACCCAGGGGGTAGAGAAAGAACGAGGATGGAAACAAATAGAGTAGAGCCTGAGGTACATAGAGCCCCAAGAAATCAAAGGAATATGGAAGACTTCCCTCTACCACGACCTAGAGAACACACCAGGATTTTGAGACCAACTCAGTTAGTCAAGTCCATGAAAAATTACTTCGATGGCACAGGAGACCCATACGATCATGTGGCAGAGTTTAGGCAAGTCTTGAGAGCAGAACAAGTGGAGGACCTATTCACACAATATAATGCCTTTGGTCTAACCCTTAGGAACACAGCCCTCACATGGTTCCAACCATTGAATGAGAGACAGTTCAGGTGCATAGACCAACTCCTAGAGGCTTTCATTATTGAATTCTCTAAGAGTGGCATTAGACATAATACCTCCTCATTGATTCACAGTTTCAAGCAGACCCCTCAAGAGACCGTGAGACTTGCAGGAAGAAGATTTAGGCAATATCTTGAAAGATGCCCTGTTTCGGAGCTCCCCACACCAGCCAAGCAAGTGTCTTTATTCTTGGATGGAATGCTAAGTACAAAATTGAGATCCTATGTGTACTTGAAAGACCCTAGGACCATAGAAGAGTGTGTACGCATGTGCATTGACATCGAGTAACCTATGGGAGGAGTTAGAGCTTTCCAAAATATACAAAGATTCTGATAGTGCCTCTAGCCTCTCTTCCACACAATCCACATCAATTGAGGAACTCGCTGAGAAAGTGGCGCAGAAACTAGGTGTCTCTAGCAAACAAATCCCAAGGTTTGCCCCTGTGAAAAGATGCTATATTTGTGGTGGCGACCACATGGCAAATGTATGTCCCATTATGGCTCAACCCCAAGTAAATCCTAGTAGCCAGTACTGCACCATAGAACGGAGGTACACCAATCACACCGCGCAAGATTGCCCATACAACAAGCAAGCAGTTAGGCAAACCTACCCTCAGACATGATGGAGAGTGTTAATCTCCAAAATAATAACCTACTCTTATGATTAGAGCACCTCTATACCAAGAGTAAGTCAAAATCTTCACCAAATTAGAGGTTCAATCTCCAAATTATCAAAAGTTGAAAAATTCTGTGAAGAAGATAAAACACAAAAAGTCTGCTGCACAATTTCTTCTCATTGACCTATCAAACATGTAAAGTTTTCTATGAAATTTTGTATGGAGTGTTGCCTAGAAGTTGCGCACCTCCTCCAAGTTAAATTTCTTCAAAAGGTTTAGTATAACTTGAGAAATCAACTTCACAAGTTACCTATGTCTAAATCTGCACTTCTGAGAAGTCGATTTTGACACCCCTAACTTCTAACACATAGTTCTATCAATCTCGAACCCGTTTAAACAAATGCTTGTAGATACAGGCAGCTTACCTTCTAACTTAAAGATTAAGTGCTTGCTTGCACAAAACTTTAAACTGTGGAGTGAGAACTGACCAAAAAATCAAGATCAAAATTTGCGCGTGTTTCAGAGAACTGTGAACACTCATCACATATGAATGTTCCTATTAACAATTCTCCTAGCCTGTTTACAATTAGACTCTGAAACTCAAGTCATAGACTCATTAACTATGAACTTAGATATCCTCAAAAGGATTTCACAAATGATCTAACACAGACGGAGCAGACACAGAAACATCGAGCGCAATATTTCTTCAATTACTCAGAAAATTACAGTTGAGTGATGAGAGGAAAACTCAACTAACATTTCACATGTCTCATGACATCTAACTTCTCCTTTCTTGACTTCTATACTCACTCATCTATCCTTTCATATGCTCTCATGTCACGCCTCGACATTTTCAAGGTATTTATAGAGAAATTTGTACAAGTCTATGACTAATCAAAGATCTAAGTGAACTATAACTATACTAATGTACATATGTGTACATTCCTCATATCCTCTGAATGTATACTTCTTCCAAGCTTCAAGAATTGAATCTTCCTTCATTCTTTAATCTTCCAAACATTCAATTGGTGATTGGTCTGCACCAACAGCTCCCCCTCAATCATCAATTGAGATTTCTCTTATCTTCTTTATGCCTACCATGTCTTTAAACTTCTGTAGCTTTGGTCCATCCAAGCTCTTTGTAAGCATATCAGCTATCTGATCTTTAGTTGAAGTATGTATGACTTCAACCTCCTTATCCATCACTTTCTCTCTTAGAAATGATACTGAATCTCAATGTGTTTGGTCATGGCATGAAAAACAGGATTAGCAGCTAAATACAATGAACTCATGTTATCTCCATATATAATTGGTATCCCATGCACAATGTCAAAACTCTTCATCAAGGTCTTGAGCCAAATCACTTCCTTTGCAGCTTCAACCATGCCTTTATATTCAGCTTCTGTAGAAGACAAAGCAACTATATGTTGCTTCTTGGAACACCATGAGATAAGTTTATCTCCCACATAACACATGTATCCATAAGTTGACCTTCTATCATCTAGATTACCTGCCCAATCTGCATCACTATAAATTTTGATATTTGTATCTGATGTAAACCCATAATACAAACCTTCATTGAGTGTACCCTTAATGTACCTCAACACTCTTTGTCCTGCAATCCAATGTTCTTTCCTTGGGCAATGCATGAATTGAGACAAAACCCCTACTGCATATGATAAATCAGGTCTAGTTAAAGTAGCATAGATAAGACTACCAACCAAACTCTGATATTGTCTCATGTCCTTGAATTCTTCACCTCCAAATTTACTCAATTTGTGATTCACCTCCATTGGTGTAGGTGCTACCCTGCAATCATCCATTTTAAACTTGATTAACAAGTTCTTCAAATACCTTTCTTGAGTTACAAATACTCCATGTTGAGTATATGTAATCTCCATGCCCAAGAAATATGACAAGTCTCCCAAGTCACTGATTTTGAACTCCTTTTCCATTTGCTTCTTTAGTCTTTGTATTCCTTCCTCATCTGTACCTGTAAGAATTATATCATCAACATATATGCACATGTATATGAAACCATTATCACTTGCTTTGACAAGCAAGCTACTATCTGCTTTAGACACCTGAAATCCAAGTTCTTTCAAGAACTTTACAAGTCTATAATTCCATGCCCTTGGGGCCTGCTTTAAGCCATACAAAGCTCTCTTGAGCTTGCACACATGATCTGGATACCTTTTATCTCTGAACCCTTGAGGTTGCTCCATGAACACATCATCTGAAATATAACCATTCAAAAAAGCATTTTTCACATCAAGTTGACATAACTTCCAACCTTTACATGCAGCAATAGCTATAAGTGTCCTGATGGTTGTCATCTTTGCCACAGGACTATAAGTCTCATCATAATCAACACCATATGTCTGAGCAAACCCTTTGACAACAAGTCTAGCTTTGTACCTAGACACACTTCCATCTGCAAACCTTTTTGTCTTATAAACCCACTTACATCCAATGATCTTCTGACTATTTGGTTTAGGAACCAAATCCCAAGTTTGATTTTCCAATAGTGCATCATATTCTTCCTACATAGCTTTCTCCCATTTTTCCTTACCTTTTGCCTCTTCATATGTAGAAGGGTCTTCATCTGTTTTCATCATATAAGCATAATCTTTTGTGGCCAAAAAAGAAGTATCATAACTATACCTTGTAGGTTGCCACCTATTTCTTGATGATCTTCTGAGTTCTCCACTTCTTGAGGTTTCTGGTTCTTCACACTCAGGATCAAATCTTGGCATTTCTTCAACTTCACCCTGCACTTCATTATTCTCTTCTTCATCAATTATTTGAATCTTTGGCTTACCTTTCTTTTGACTCACTTCTTCTTCATCACCTGTATTGATATTGATTGTATCTGCATACCAAGTACTTTGCTCATCAAATGTAACATCTTTAGAAACCATGAATTGTTTTGTAGATGGACTCCACAATCTATAACCCATCTGCTTATCATCATAACCAATGAAAACATATTTTTCAGCTTTAGGTTCCAATTTGTGTCTTAGTTGTGATGGCACATATGCATATGCCACACATCCAAAAACTCTGCAATGATCCAAGGTAGGTCTCTTACCCCACCAAGCCTCATATGGTGTCATACCCTGCAAGGCTTTACATGGTAACCTATTGACCAAATAAGTAGCTGTATTTACAGCCTCAGCCCACAAATAATTAGGGCAATTTTTCTCCTTCATCATGGATCTTGCAAACTCAACAAGTGTTCTATTTCTCCTTTCTGCTACGCCATTTTTTTGAGGAGAGTACCTGCAAGTAACTTCCCTTTTTATACCTGCATTCCACAAGTAATCACTAAATTCATTAGAGAAATACTCTCCCCCTCCATCTGACCTTAATCTCTTCATCTTATGACCTGTAATTCTTTCTGCATATGCATGATAGTGTTTAAATGTATTAAACACTTCTGACTTATCTTTGATCACATAAATAGTGATCCATCTAGTAGCATCATCAACATAAATCACATAATACCTTGACCCATTTATACTGAAATCCTTTGATGGTCCCCACACATCTGTGTGTACCAATTCAAGCTTCTCTGAGTACATAAAACCATGCTTGGAATAGGAATGCTTATGAGCTTTACCTAATTGACATGCCTCACATTTGTATGTCATATGTTGACCTGCAACATTCGGCAATCCAAGCACTGAACCATTGTTAATCATGTCTTTAATACCTCTTTCATTGAAATGTCCAAGCCTTTTGTGCCAAAGATCTAACTCAGAGATCTTATGTCCTCCATATGTGAACATAGCATGACCAATATTGCCTTGAATCTTCAATGTAAATAATCTTCCTTCTTTCTTCCCTGAAACAATCTGTTTATACCCTTGACTAGGGTCTTCCACATATACTCCATCATTAGTGAACCTTACTTCATAACCTTTTTCCACAATTTGTCCTACACTTATCAAATTCTTAGGAATTGTAGGAACATACAAGACCTTACTCAATAAGGTGCTACCATCCTTGGCCTTCACTGATCCAATTGACTTCACATTGTGCTTTGTGTTGTCACCTGTTTGAACAACATGATTAAAAACCTTATTCTCCAAATCAGTCATCAAAGCTATATTACCACTTAGGTGATTGCTACACCCTGAGTCAATGTAAAAGACCCTTTGATCTTCACTCTGCCTTTCACAAGTTGCATTCATTATCAATGTTGAATCCTCCTTTTGATCTAAAGCATAATTGTAGTAGGTATTGTTATATTGTTGACTTTGGAATCCTCTACCTGCATTTCTTCCAAAGTAACTCCTATTACCTCTACCTCTGAAATTACCTCTTTGATTTCTGCCACCTCTTCCTCTTGCATTATAGCTTTGACTATATCCATTATTACTCTGAGTATTGTGCCAACAATCATTAGCTAAGTGATTTGTCTTACCACAAATCCAGCAAGCTTTGCCTCCATCTTTGTTGTTCCTGCCTCTTCCTCTACCTTTGCCACCTCCTCTTCCTCTTAAGAAGTTGGCTTGACTAGTTGTTCCTTCATCTTCATTTGCTTGTTGCTTTCCTTTGCTATTCTTCTTCTTGTCCTTTGAGTACATTGCATGACCTGCACTCTTGTCACCATCTCCTTTAACATCCTGCTCAAATGTTAGCATATGACCTAGCAACTGATTTAAATCAGGAGTGAAATGATCAAGTGATAACTCTGTAGACAAAATGAATGGCTTCCATTTGTCATCACCTCTTAAACCTGTAAGGATTTGCCTTACCAATTTATCCTCCTCAATGTCTTCATCAACAGCTCCTAAAGCATCTGCAATATCTTTCATTCTTGTCACATAGTCTGAAATGGATTGAGAAGCCTTCTTCTTAAAGGTGGTAAACTATGCCCATAAGGATGCCTTCCTTGACTTAGTAGTATTCTAAAAATGCTCCTCCAAAGCATTCCAAATATCAGTTGCACTTTCAAGACCTCGAATATGAGGTAACAAGTAATCATTGATTGCCATATAGATAATGCTCCTAGCTTGAGCATCTTTCTTCATCCAATTTTTCAAATCTGCTAACTCTTCCCTAGTTGGAACACTAGGATCTCTGAACTCTGGCTTCTCTTCTTCTCCTGTGATGTGAGCTATTAAATCTTTGCTCATAAGATGAGCTTCCATCCTCATTGACCATGCAGGATAGTTTTCCCTATCCAATTTCTCTATCTGTAGAGAATCTCCCATCTTGTGTCCACCTGTGTATTGAAATCTTCAAGTTTTATGAACAATATATGTACTTTTACTTCAAATTAGAGTCCTTTTGTCTTTCTTGATGTCGTATGGTCTCCTCCTCAAGCTTTGCCTTCAAGCTTTCACCTTTTAGTTCTTCAGTTGTTGAATTTCTTGAATCTGCAGCAGTCGGGATCCTCCTTTCCTTGATTTTGATGTCTCTTGCTCTGATACCACTGATGGAGAGTGTTAATCTCCAAAAGAATAACCTACTCTTATGATTAGAGCACCTCTATAGCAAGAGTAAGTCAAAATCTTCACCAAATTAGAGGTTCAATCTCCAAATTATCAAAAGTTGAAAAATTATGTGAAGAAGATAAAACACAGAAAGTCTGCTGCACAATTTCTTCTCATTGACCTATCAAACATGTAAAGTTTTCTATGAAATTTTGTATGGAGTGTCGCCTAGAAGTTGCACACCTCCTCCAAGTTAAATTTCTTCAAAAGGTTTAGTATAACTTGAGAAATCAACTTCACAAGTTACCTATGTCTAAATCTGCACTTCTGAGAAGTCGATTTTGACACCCCTAACTTCTAACACATAGTTCTATCAATCTCGAACCCGTTTAAACAAATGCTTGTAGATACAGGCAGCTTACCTTCTAACTTAAAGATTAAGTGCTTGCTTGCACAAAACTTTAAACTGTGGAGTGAGAACTGACCAAAAAATCAAGATCAAAATTTGCGCCTGTTTCAGAGAACTGTGAACACTCATCACATATGAATGTTCCTATTAACAATTCTCCTAGCCTGTTTACAATTAGACTCTGAAACTCAAGTCATAGACTCATTAACTATGAACTTAGATATCCTCAAAAGGATTTCACAAATGATCTAACACAGATGGAGCAGACACAGAAACATCGGGCGCAATATTTCTTCAATTACTCAGAAAATTACAGTTGAGTGATGAGAGGAAAACTCAACTAACATTTCACATGTCTCATGACATCTAACTTCTCCTTTCTTGACTTCTATACTCACTCATCTATCCTTTCATATGCTCTCATGTCACGCCTCGACATTTTCAAGGTATTTATAGAGAAATTTGTACAAGTCTATGACTAATCAAAGATATAAGTGAACTATAACTATACTAATGTACATATGTGTACATTCCTCATATCCTCTGAATGTATCCTTCTTCCAAGCTTCAAGAATTGAATCTTCCTTCATTCTTTAATCTTCCAAACATTCAATTGGTGATTGGTCTGCACCAACAAGACATACCCTCAACAAGGAAGATATCAGAACCAATATCCACCACAACAGTATGCTAGGCCTCAACAAACCTACCAACCACAATATCAAGCCCAGCAAAGGCCTCAGCCTGTGTTAGCCCAACAACCTCCAGCTCCATCCAACGTGATCCCTGTAAAGTATGCAGCTGCAGAAGAAAACCTGAATAGAGCTATAGTCCCCATAACACCATTGCTTTCAGAAAGTGATCCCAGTGACCATAGCTTCGATTCTACACATGTTAATAGTCCCCAGGCTTACTACATGCAGTCTCCTGAACATGGTGAGTCTTACTATAGTGAAGAGCCAAATGAACCTAGTTGGGAGTCAGATTACACAAACGTCATGTATGCAAACCCCAACCCTAGGCCTCAACCTAGGCAAGTAAGACCCCCATTCCCTAAAGGACCATGCTACAGATGTTAGGGAGATCATCTCATTCCTGATTGTCCCTTGCCTCCACCTCCACAACCCCAATCAGTAACGATCTAGGGCTTTTGCCAAGAATGTGGAAAGGAGCATCTCTTACGAGATTGTCCAAAGAATCCCAGCAATATGCCAAAAATCACTCCCATTAACGTTATTGGGTTGGTGGTAGATTCCACAGGAAGTGTCACTTCCACTACACCAGTACAGGTAGTCACTAGAGCTCAAGCATTGCAGCAAAACCAAAGCATAGGCCAGGAAAAGAGCCCAGATGTTAGTGAAACGGAGAGCATGACAAAGAAGAGGACTAGAGCTTGGAGAGATAGTCGTGAAAGAATGAAAAGACAATGAGATGAGTGAACTCGAGGAAAGCCTGAGAGAAACAAAGGCCAGGATAACTGAACTCACAGCTCAAACTCCCTCTCACACTGCCCCACCTCCATCACCTCCACCATTCCCAACTCCATCCGAACCGCCACCTTCCAACCCGCCTCACCTACTTCCACCACCCCCTAGAGTAGGATCAATCCTAGCAGATCCCACTCCCGAAGACCTTAATATGATGCTTAAAGCATATCAGGCCAGAATCCAAGAAGGGCCAAACGTAACTGATCATGAAAAGTGTTACCCTAGAGCAGAACTAGAGCTTGAACGAACCAAAATTTGTGCTAAGATGGTGGAGTTGGCTCAGACCATGTTTGAAGCCAGTCGCCTATTTAACATCTCTAGTTCAGCAAAGACACAGTTACACTTTGATGGACTGTTAGAAAGAATAGAGAAGCTGATTGCACAATCAGAAAAGGAACCCGCCTCTCAACACAAGGACAAGGCAAGTGAAAGAGTAAGCATTCCTGCTCAGGAAGCCTATGTGCCTGAAACCTATGTGCCTAACTCTACGGAGCCAGACACATCATCTTCTATGAATCGATTCACACCAGAATTCCTACGAGAGATTCAAGAAGACAAATGGGCTAAAGAAAGTGAAGTCCCTCCTCCCATTGAACTTGTGGATGATGCACATGACCAATTCCCACAAGACATCCCATCCATTTATGAGGAGCAGGAGAGCACCAACTCTCAGGAAAGACTAGACTTTGAGTCTAATTCTTTGCAAGAATTACCCCACTTCACAGGCCCATGGGAAGCTAAGTCTACTTGTATGAGAGCACCCACAGTCATGGTAAGAAACGAAGACTCGATCATACCTAGGAACACAGAGGTAGTGAAAAACACTGAAGTACAATGCAACCTCACCTTAGAAGAGCTACTCAAGGTAAGGCCAGAGCTATGGAAACATGTCGCCAAACAAGTACCAACGATAGTGAAACCTCATTCCCAGGTAGGATCACATAGGACAGTGCCAGAGATACCCTTGGATAAGATAGGAGATATGTGTGAAGGTGAAGAAGGGAACACCTATCTTCCCATTACCTACCAGGAGTACACCACCAAGGCAATTTTGGACTCAGGTGCAGGAGTTGCAATTGCCACCACTTCCCTATGGAAGCGTTTGGGCAAACCAGCACTCAGGCCAACGAGAATGAAATTGCAGATGGCCGATGGTCATATTGAGAGGCCATTAGGATTGCTAGAAGGAATAACTCTCACCACCTGTGGTGTCGAGTTCGAGCATACCTTTGCTATATGTGATTTTAGCAAGAACCATGCCTATGAGATGATCTTGGGAAGACCCTTTATGCGACAGTTGCAAGTGGTCCAGGACTGGGGAACCAACTCCTTGTACCTACAACACTTAGGTGTTACGACCAAAGTGAATCTCAAAGATTACTCTCATAGAGATGTCCCTCCCATCCAATGGAATCCCATCCATAGAGCCAAAGATGATACAGAATCGGTGCATTCCATAGGGTCAGGATCCTCATGGATGCATGAAGACACCCACTTATGGATGTGCAAAGTAGCAGTAGAATAAGAGAAGAGAGAAAAAGCCAGAAAGGTAGGTGCAAAAGAAACACATAGATCAATTCAAGACCCAGCCTATGCACCTGTAGTCTTTCCTGACGAAGAATTTGAACCCCACGGCTGGGCAGAAATCCTAGCAACAATGGATGTAGCCATCAATGAAGAACAATGGACACCTCACTGTGATGAGGATGGCTATGACATTTCAGTTTTCTCCATAGAGCCAATCATGGGAGAGGCAGTGTTAGAAGAATGCGAACCTAGCCCTGATGCATTTGAGGATGCGAGTGACTCCGATCTAGAGTCAATCATTATGGACCCACCTTTTGCATCAGATGCAGAATACTTCTATGAAGTAGAATTTCAACCCCAGAGGCACGGAGAGCTTACAAAAGACGTAAGGCTAGCCACACATGTAACTCCTAAGGAAGAAGGAAAGAAAAGGAAGAAGAAAGAAGTCACACAAGAAGAGGAGGAATCTTTGTTTGAGGTCCCAGAAAATTTTAAGAAGTATGAGATAGATGACAGGAGAGTCATGATCAGAATGCCTAAACGAGAGGCACAATCAGGAGAGGCCTATGATAACAAAGAAACCACAAAGAAAATTGTGGTAGCCATGGAAGAGGGAGAAGAGAGATGCACTTACATAGGACATGACCTGACGGAAGAAGAAGAGCAAGAATTGATAGCCTTGCTAAGAGAATACAGAGACGTGTTCGCTTGGAGTTACAAGGACTTGAAAGGTGTGGACCCTGACATATGCTCACACACCATCCCCATGACCTCAAATGCCAAACCCTCTAAGCAAAAGCCATATACATACAATGATAATTACGCTGCCAAGATCAAAGAGGAGATAGATAGACTGGTTGAAGCTGGATTTATCTATGAAATTGAGCACACTGAATGGGTATCCCCCATTGTTGTGGTGCCCAAAAAGAATGGTAAATTACGTGTATGCATTAACTTGAAGAAGGTTAATGCAGCCACAATTCGAGATAACTATCCGCTTCCTATCACAGAGCATCTCTTAGAAAGAGTAGCAGGCAAGGAAGTGTACAGCTTCCTCGATGGATTTTCGGGCTACATTCAAGTAGCCATAGCTCTAGAAGATCAGCATAAGACAGCTTTTGCCACAGAGTGGGGTATATTTGCCTTTCGTGTAATGCCATTTGGGCTGACCAATGCACCAGCCACCTTCCAAAGGCTGATGTGCCATGTATTTAAGGAGTTCCTGAGGAAGAATTTAGAAGTCTATGTTGATGATCTTTGTGCTCATTCCAACATTAGACAAACCCATATTCCTGAACTCAGACAAATCTTTGACAAATGTAGAGAATATCAAGTCTGCCTGAACCCAAAAAAGTGCGTTTTTATGGTCAGGCAAGGCAAGATTCTAGGACACATAGTGTCAAAGAATGGCATATCCACTGATGAAGAGAAAGTGAGAGCCATAGCAGAGCTACCTAGGCCAAGGAATGTCAAGGAAGTACAAGCTTTCATGGGACATTGTGGTTACTACCACCGGTTCATTCACATGTATGCTGTCATTGCAAAGCCCATGTACGGACTTTTGACTAACTTTGAGTGGACTGAAGATTGTGAGAATTCCTTCCAGGAGCTTAAACGAAGATTATGTTCAGCACCAATCTTGACCACACCAGATTGGAACAAGCCATTCCATGTTCACGTGGATGCATCCAATTATGCTATTGGATGTGTACTCGCACAACCTACGGGTGAAGGTAATATGGATCTTCCAATTGCCTATGCTAGTAGACAATTGAATGCAGCTGAACGAAATTATACCACTACTGAGAGAGAAGGCTTAGGCATGGTATATGCAGTTAAGAAATTTAGACACTATTTGCTTGCAAACAAGTTTAAATTTTTTTACTGACCACCAAGCATTGTTATATCTCGTGAGCAAGCCATGCAATACAGGAAGATTGGTAAGATGGTTTCTCTTGCTAATGGAATATGATTTTGAGGTTGTGGTAAGGAAAGGGAAGACTCATTTGAGAGCAGATCACCTTTCTAGGCTCACATCTGGAGAAGCCCCACAAGGAGTGTCAGATGATCTTCCTGATGCTTACTTGTTTAACTTGGAAGTGGTACCGCAATGGGCTAAGCCATTAGTGCCAGTATTGACATACGGACCTAACCACCCAGTCATAAGCACACAGGATAGAGAGGTAGTAAAAGCCCAAAAGTATCACATCATGGCTGGAAGTATGTATAAGCACACAGATCAAGGGATCTTGGCTTGTTGTGTGGAAGAGGATGAGTACGCTAAATGGTTGCAATTAGCACATGTAGGTGCATTAGAGCAACACTACTCAAAACAACAAACCCTACAGACACTAAGGAGACTCGGAGTGCATTGGCCAACTATGGAAGCTGATGTCCAAAAGTTGTGCAAGGAATGCCCAATCTGCTGCACTAAACCACCTGTGGAACATGCCACTCTTTATCAAGTGTCCATAGTGCCAGATTGGAGTGAACCACTAGTATCCTTCCTGAGGACGAAAACATTCCCTCCAGACATGACTCTGGCTAGGAAAAGGAGTTTAGAACAAGAAGCCCAGGATTACTCACTTATTGGTGATAATCTATACAAACGTGGTAAAGACGGTTACTTGAGACTATGTGTCCATGAGAGTGAATATCTCAAGATCTTGGACACTGCTCACCAAGGTGTAGCAGGAGGACACTTTGGACCAGATCGGGTGATCAAGGCAATACTATTTGCGGGCTTCTGGTGGCCGACCCTTCACATGGATGCACATACCTATGTGAAACGCTGTGATGTCTATCAGAGAACTCAATATCCTATACGTAAAGATGAGATGCCACTGAAACCTATGATGGGTGGATGTGCATTCTCTAAGTGGGGAATAGACTTCGTAGGTCCTATTAATCCCCCAGCTAAGGGTTCCCATGCAGAATATATCATTGTTGCGACAGACTATCTAACAAAGTGGGTAGAGGTAAAAGCCACAACGAAGAACGATGCTCAAACAACAGCTAAGTTTTTATTTGAGAATGTGTTCACTAGATACGGGCTACCTATAGAGCTAGTTAGTGATAGAGGCACTCACTTCTTGAATGAAGTTATTGAAAATCTGCTCCAAGAATTCTTGGTAGTGCATAAGAAGTCTTCCCCCTATCACCCTCAAGCAAATGGCCAGGCTGAGAGCACCAACAAGATCTTATGCAATGTACTGACAAAATTAGTGAACAATAAACGCTCTGATTGGGATAAACAGCTACACCATGCTGTTTGGGCATACCGAGTCGCCTACAAAACGGTACTCCAAGCCACCCCCTTTCAGATGGTGTTTGGCCAAAACGCAGTGCTACCATTGGACTTCCTAATACCTACACTGAAAGTGGCACAAGAACACGAATGGACGGGTCATGAACTATCCTCTAGACTTTTTGACCTTGAACGATTAGGAGAAACAAGACTGAGGGCAGCTGCAGGGATATATGCAGCTAAGAAACGACAGAAGGCATATTTTGACGCCCATGTTAAGGATAAAGGTTTGAAGGCGGGCGACCTAGTACTAGTATACACGTTGAAACAACATGCGAGGAAACTAGAGAAGAGAGGCTACGGACCCATGATCATTAATAGAATCTCAACAAGTGGAGCAGTACAACTAGCCACATTAGAAGGTGACGTTCTCCCGAGCTACATAAGCGGATGCAGGGTCAAGTTATATCAGGAACCTCTCACAGAGGAAATGCTAAGCCGACTCAATACTGCTAGGAAACGCAAAGAAGAAGAAAAGCGAATTCGAGAAGAGGCCCAAGCAGAAGCTTTAGAACGCATCCGGAGAATGAAATTAAGAAGAAGAGGTAGAGAGCAACCTAGGCCAGATGCCGACGCAGACCAAGGATATCACATGGCCATGTGTGAAGATTCACGTATCAGCTCTCATAGGATAATTGATCGACGTCCTTTTATAACCTTAGATATAGGACAAGGAAAAAGCGCAAGGACTGTAAGAGCCTTGATTGACTCAGGTGCAGCCACTAGTGCTGTTCAATTGTCTTACTGTCAAGAGTTGAAATTAACTGTCAATCCTATAGAAGCATATCTCATAGGATTGGGAGGTGTGGAAACCCCTTGCCTGGGCGAGGTGGATCTTCCCATCTCCATTCAAGACAAAGTGATGACAGTCAAAGTACTAGTGTGTCAAGATGAGGACCTCACTGAGCCTCTTGTCTTGGGTCAGGACTGGATCTATGATCATGCAGTCAACCTCAACCTAAGAAGTGGACTTCTTCAGGTATGGGTAGACCATAGCCGAATTACAGTTGAATTGGAAAAGGAGGCACTCAAGGAACTAGGTAAAGCACAAACTCCTGGTCCTTCCAGGGGCGCACCTGAAGTTGACAATGCTATTTTTGTCCAACACTGTATGATGCAGAAAGAGGCTTGTCTCAACAACGGAGCCAGGGAGAGGTCGGAACTCCCTTCTTTTCCAAAGACCAGAAGGTTGCAACAACCAACGGCATATCAAATACAGAAGAAGCAAAACACTACCGATACTGGATGCCAAAAAAAGGAGCAGAGCAGATTGTTTCATCCATGGAAACAAGTATGGAGGCGAAAAGGCGAATTCCCTGTTCAGACCAGGCCAACCCCACGCCCAAAACCTCTTATTAGTAATCAACAACATGACACTAATAAGAAGTCCTTCATTAATTCTTCTGCAAAAGTGAAGTCTATTTGGGTACCCAAGAAGTCAATGAAGGCCAGCCCACAATCACGACAAATCTGGGTGCCTAAGGCTTGCTTGCGGGCTCAAATAGCTACACCACGGCCGCAACCGGTACAACATGTTTCACTCACTCGAACATCTGAGGCCCAGTCTTACACCTCACGCACGGACACATATTCTTCCATGAGCACTAGTAGAATCATCGGTAAATGGGTCCCTAAAAAGCCTCATCTTCAAGCAGATACCCCTATCAAACTCTTCAGAGTCTCCACAAAATCAAGATCAAAGCCCATCCACTGCCTTTGGCAACCTAAAACTTGTAATAAACCCCCGGACCCCAGTTGTAAATCCATGCCCACCTACTAACTACGTCACTCTCACACTACATCATTCCACTTAGTTCTTAGGTCCAACCAATTCCTAACTACACACACAAGCACCGAGCACTTATTAACCTACTAATCTCTCCCGGACCTCATGATACTGTTGTAATGAGGACAAAAACGGTTCTAACTTGTCCTTTACAATGTTAACACATGTTTCTATATTCTCGACAGAACCAGCTAGCAAGCAATAACGATGGCAGAAGCTGGAGGCACCAGTTCCCAGGCAGGGTCCAGCGCACAGATTGTGGACATTGAAACTATTCTTCTAGAACCGCCACTCACCGAAAGGCCTCAAGAACTTCAAGCGGTGCATGTCCTTCCTATCCAGGACCCTCCTCAGGGGCACACTTCTCAAGTGGGGAAACATGCTCATTGGTTCAGTGATGTAGCAGGGCCATTGGGTGACGGCACCTACTTCTGGGAAGCAGAAATTGAATTTAATGGCAAATGGGGACGCTACCACTTTTTCGCTCGGGAATTCGAGAACTATCAGAATGCAGAGGGTCAAGGGAGGCGATAGTACTTTTGTACTACCATCATTGTTGCCAGGACACGAACTCAAGAGATTCAAACTAACCCTCAACCTGGTACGGGAGGCATTGAACATGCAAGGTATGCACATTCCCACCGAGAAAGAAACAATGGTCCCGGGAAGGATGAAGCATAAGGAACTCAATAAATTGAAGGACATGGTGGCAATGACGCCTACCATTGCTCTCCACTTACGAACTGTTATGCAACATTTTGCTTTTCCAGCAGAGGAGCGATTCACTATGCCCCCTAAGAAAATTTGGTTCAGCTTATACTTGGCAGAAACAGAGAACCTCACCCTCAACATACCGCATTGGGTCATCGACCAGATACACCTAGCCCATCAGCGCTGGAATAAGAAGCAGAAAAATGTACTTCATGGATGTTGTGCCCTAACAAGAATAATTTACAGGTGCCTAGCATATGACGTGCCTATTCAACGAGCACTAGTGTGGTCCAGGGCCGAAGAATTCCAAAGGCGACTATCAACAGTGGGTCCTCCATCGAAGAAGATGAGAGGGGGCGTCCAACTACCATGTGCTCAACCAAGAGGTGCTACTACCACACCTAAAGTAACTCCCCCTCAAACTAGGCGTGTTCGGCCATTCACCATTCGTCTTCCCAGACCAAGTACAGAAGGACCCAACTTGGTGTTTCCCCCCATTCCCTCAGATTTGGAGTTTCCACAGGGATTTACTCTCAATGACCTCACGGATGAAGAAGTTGCCAGGCTGATATACGAATCTAATCTTGAAACATAAGCAGACCAGACCCAGGAACCACATCCCACCACAACAACACCCGCCCCGACACAACCAATCGTCGTAGAAGTCGAAAGAGATGAACAAGAGGCAGGAGGAGAAGAAGAAGAAGCCGACGAAGAACAATATCAAGAATATGATGAACTCTCAGAGCTAGCAAGTGCCCCAGCATATTCGGCACAAATAAAAAGATTGTACCAAACCATGAAGCGAGTTCAGGAACAACACAAAATGTCACTTGAATCAGGCAAGGTGCTCATGAGCCAACTATTGGCTGAGGAAGGTGTGGACGATATGTTTATCGAATCCATGAACCTACACACAGAGGCAGTCGGCTTGGATGAGGCCATACATGAGGCCATGACATACATTAATCGATTTGAGAAACGTGTGCCTGCCCGCCCTAGGCGATCTGGAAAACAAATACACATCAATGTATCAGAACCGGAAGGCAACACGCAAACAGAAGAACATCAGGAGGAACCACTCTCCCCACCCACCTCACCTCTCGCTACACAATTCACCTCACCAACCGGCACGACCACGCCCTTTTCTACCACTACCACAGTTGTCATGGGAATTCCTCTCTCTCTCGGTATCCAATTTGGAGGAGTTTCCATGCCCACCTTCACGACACTCTTCACAAATATCACTTCCACCCCACCCACTGTCCCCATCTTTACAGTCACACACACATTTGACACAATGGAAACATCACCCGCCACAGTACCACCCCCACCCCCCACACAACCTCAATCTCCCATACCCCCTCCACCAACTTCACCACTTGATTCCACAACATTCACAACTCCCTTCCCCATCCCCATTCCCCCTGCATCTTCATCTTTACCTGCATCCTTTAATGTAAATAGTATATTCCTATCATTACATCAGTGTGTATATCAATTTCAGCGTGAGTACAGGGATCTCGAAGGCCGCCATCAACAGTTGACAACGAATCATCAGAACCTACAAAGACGACTCACAATGCTAGAAGAAGAAAATGCGGAACTCAACCAGCGCTACACAACTCTCGAGCAAGCCCATCAAACACTCCTGGAGACACCCCAACCATCAGCAGAACCCGGTGTCAAACAACTTGAAGCCTTGTTGGAGGTGTACCAAACAGATAACCTGAGAGTCCGGCGTAATTTAACTCTACTTCGCAAGCATATGGCTACAGCACTTGAAGAAAATAAACGGTTGCAGAAACAAAATGAAGAAAACCTGGAAGCAGCCATGGAAGGGTCCCCCCATGAGATCGATCCAGAACAGTTCAAAGCGGTTCCCACAGAAACAATGAAAACCATCTTGGAAAGTTATGGGGATTTATTAGACGCACATGATGATTTGGAAAGGGAACGAGATGAGCTACGTAGCCAGCTCAGGGAAAAGGAGGCTCCAACCAAGGTAATAGAAACAGCCTCGACTTCAGAGGAAGTAAAGGCATTGACAGAGCAGGTGGCTGAACTCCAGAAAAAGTTACTAGAATATGAAAGGCAGCCCTCCCCAGTTGTAGAACCCGAACCGGAGGATTTAGTACCCATTGAGGTGGATGAAACATATGAGGAACCATACGTTCCTATGCCAATGCCAGGTGGTGCACAGACCTCAGAAGGACTGGACACATTAGAAGTTGAAGTACCTGAATGGATCCAAACACTTGAGAAGACAGCAACAACCCATGAAGATAGAGTGGCCATTCAAATCCAATCTATGGCAAAGTTAGAAGACACCATCATTAAGTCTGAATACTTTCGAAGCATGTCTCATCATAGATGGATCGGCACCAACGATGATCAATATGTGCCATATTGTGTGCTCCTTGCGGATTACAATGCAGAGATTCAACGCAGTTGTGGCAAACCTCCAACTTTTGCCACACAATTTGGGCCAGAGGATATCCCAGAAAGTGCAAAGAAAGGCTCCATTTATCAACCAACCTGGAGAATCCGTCTTCTTGAAACCTACCCGGAAATGGTTCGTACCTGGACTAACATGCCCCTTTCTATTAAATACAATCCTTGTTATGTTCCAGTATTCCGCCGGCGCACTTGGCCAGAGTTTACCATTGCTGTCAAGAACGTCAAGGGTTGCACGAAGTGGTTAAATTATGTTTATCTAGCACCGCCACAAGGCCCTCCCACTGTAAATTACATGATTTCTACCATCAGACACTAGAGCACTCGACTACGGAATACCCCCGATGTGATGGCACAAATGTGTATGAAAATCTTTGAACTAATGCTAATCACCTTCAGGACGTTCAAGAATATTAAAGACCCCCACTTCTCATGAGTCGGATTTCTTACAGGAAATCAAGATCTGGTATACGGCATGAGCACAACCCCATCCATAGAGGTAATATATGCTTGGCACGCCAGAATAAAGTACCTCCCAGCTTGTTTTAAACAGACATTCGAGGAGATGTTCATAACGGGATTTTGGGAATATCACTCAGAAATATTTGTACCCAGGCCCTCACATCTCCTCCACTTATTCGCTCTGGAGAGAACCATCTATTCAGAACAACTGCGGGTGCCACATCCAGACGTACGAGGACCAGTGAATTGGGATGCATTATTAACAGATCTAGCACGGGGGCTCAGATTAGAAGAACATCACCTCGCTTCCGATGTTGTCCAATATTACATTCAACGAGCATCTAGACAAGGGTCTGTCAGGGGCGACAGACGCGAGAGTGGGGGGGGGGGTGTTGGCAGCAGTCAGGGAACCGAAGGAGCCACAAGACAAAGAGGGTCGGAATGAAGAGATAGCACAAGCAGACACAGTAGCCAAAGAAGATCTGGCAAGTAGGCCATCTAAATTTTTCAGACATCAAGGAGTGGAGCACACAAGAAGAAAGAGCAAGTAGGGAGCTCAAAGATGTGTACGACAAACCAACAGAGAAAATCCCTACACAAATAGTGATTTTAATCACTAAAAACCATTGTAAATACCATTTCGTATTTTTGTAGCTCCATTTTGTGCAAGCCAAGGAGTCCTTGAGCTTGAGGAGCCTTAGAAGTGCCTACATATCAATTTTCGTATTTTTTAGACTCCGTTTAAGCCCTCAAATTGGCCCTGGAACCTAATTTTTAACTAGGCCGGACACTAGGTCTGGACAGGGCCAAAACCTAGTCAAAAACTATAAATAGAGCTAGGGAGCTCATTTTTTAGGTTAGCTTGTGATTGAAATGAACTTGTAAGAGCTTTTTGAAAGTAATCTAAGAACTCCATTGCTTCTCACTCTTTGTCTTGTCGTGTGTGCGCGTGTGTGTGTATGTGTGTGCATGTTTGTGTGCTTCTCACTCACGCACTTGTGCCTCCACTTGCTCGAGGTCTTCATACCATCCTCATGTCTTCCCGGATTGACATTAAAGGAGGTGCTACTCATCACTGAGCTACACCAAATTTTGGCGCCGTTGCCGGGGAGCGTTCTCTTGTCACTTACGTGATGGTTTTTGGCGTGAAAGAGACGTGTATGCAAGTTTTTCATGACAATTTGTTGAGCTCTTCATTTTGTTACGCTCTTGTGAGCATTTGCGGCTTGCAAGATTCATAATAACTTGTCGAGATGAGCCATTTTTGGTGTGATAAGGATCCCCTTTTTGGGTGATTAATCCATCATGTGTGGTGATTCTTCAAGTCACGAGTAGGATAGGAGTAGTTTTTAGAAATCTTTTTGTTATTATGTTGATTTTTTCTATTACCTTTGTTGAGATTTCTCTAATCATGTGTGAATAAGTTTCCTTTTGGGGTTCTTCTACAAAAATTAATGGAGTATTTGGCTCATCATCTTCATCAACAAGCTTGGAAATGGAAGGTATGGTCTAGTAATTTTTGATGCACATACACTACCAGGCTCGGAGTTTGGAATGTTTAGGACACATTCTCTTCCCATGTGTGATTCCAAAGACTACTATGCACACATCCAACTCTTCTCTTCTTAATCGATACCCTTGAAGGAGTTCCCTAGAATCTTGCCTATGAAGGAATAGACAATGGAGAGAAGGGAAGAAGTGACTAGAGAGAAGGAAAGGAATATGAGATATAATCGGACTTATATTATTTTCTCCTAGTTTTCAGTTTATATTCACATAATCATTCACTTCATTGGAGCACGTATGGAAATAGACACATATGCTTAGATATTTGTGGTTTGTGTGAAAAACATTTTCGAGGACTCATGAAGATGATTTGCCTAGAGGGTAGAGAGACTATGATGCACATAGTCGAAGGAAGTACTAGAGTGAATTTCATGGCTATATACATGACCAAGACGATGAAGGTTGTAGTAAAAAGAGAATGTGAAGATGATTCCAGTCTCGGGTGGAGATGAAATGGATGTGATGTTGATGCATGGGAACTAGCTGGTCTAGGCAATGTGAACACCACAAAGTTAGCACAGAGATATGTACCTTGTATAGATAGAGGAAAATTTTAACGTATGAGTGGTACTTATGGAGGAAGGTACGGCGAGTAGTGAGAATCTGGGGGGATTAGAGCTTGCTGAAGGTGGAAATAGGAGAAAGTATGCTTTCTGTTCAGCTGCACGAGAAAAACTACGAGCGTGTTTGACTTCAAGATCGTGTGATGGGTAGAAACATGGGAATATACATGACTTATGAGAGAGAGAGAGTATATAGTGTCATGTGTATCATTCAAAAACAAGCTGGTGTACTACTAGAATAGGTGAAGGATAAGAACTGCACTGTGGGATTGAACATAGAGGGGGCATGGCTCTGACGCCCCAGGAAGGAGATCTGAAGAATCGCTTTCACTTTCTAAAGGAGTGATGGAATGGGTGTGGAGAATAGGGTCAACTGTCCATAAGTAGACGCTAAAATACATGAAGCTCGAGGGTTCTCGATGGATACAAAGAGAAAATAAAAGTGCAAATGATTGTTGTTCACCGTATAACAGTACTATAGAAGACAGTTGATGGATCTTCTGTCAAAGATTGGACACGTGGAGGAGGTGCTGGATTCAACACTATTCTAACCACAACTATAGCTGCAAAGACAATCGACAAGGTGTTTCCAACATTCAATGGAAAGTTGGTTCCGTGTGCATACTGCAAACGCTTCAGCTCAACAGAGATCCTTGAAAAAGCTTCCTTGCGAAGGTAGCATTTTGGAAGACAGCTCCACTCTTGTTAGTAGCAGACATAGTATCACAAGAGCGAGAAATAGAAGCAAGACATCTCATGACAGTCAAATGCAGAAGGGAGTACTCAGATCGACCATAGTGAAGGTAATCTAGATTCATGAAGAGGGGTATCCAGATTGACCATAGTGAAAAAAAACAAATCTCAGAGCTTATGGGCCTACTAAGGCAAAGTGAAGCCCAGAGGCAAGAGTGGGAAAGACAACAGGTTATAAATGAACAATGCATCGCAGAATTACTCAAAGGAGGTATGAAAGATTGTACAAATGATTCTTTGAAAATCTGTCTGGAGAAGCTTCTTATCATTTGATGAGTCAAGGATGAGGGTTCTGAAGGAGATTGGTGCGTCAGTGAAAAGCGACTAGCCAAAGCTCGAAGTAAAAAGACAAAATCTCAAAAGAGTGTCATTCCAGACGAGCCGTCAGTACAAGGAAATACTTCAGGACTATGTTGCTCTTGTAGCAAGTATTCGGGCTGCAAGAAAGGTAAATATGCATGCAAAGCTGGTGGAAATTAGTATGGCGCAGAGTGTCAATGCTCATCTAAGAAATGTGCGAATCGAGCACTAGGATCCAAGACTATGATGATACTGAAGTGAAGCTATTGAGACCCTGAAGCTCAACAATGATGTAAATTTTGCATAGGGAGGGAAAAGTATGGAGAGTGAGAAAACCTTTATCCATACGCATATGTGAATGTTTGCAAGGGGGATGAAGGAAGCCAACCGTCCTCAGAGTAGACTGAGCCTAGGGTCTTGCTAAGTGCAGGTCTGTAAGGAAAATCGAAAAAGGGTGCAGATTTTGGCCGAGTGATAAAACAACAGTTGTGCAATTGATAGAGAAAGAGCATGCAAGATTGTGGATAGTGCCGCTGCAAAATCTTCAAAGGACCTGAAGAATATAGTTGCACAGACACTACTCAGCTTGTGAATCATATTGAGGGCTTGATCAAGTATTATGTAAGGAGGTAATACGGATTGCAATTGTTGTGCTATTTCGGGCACTCATCGCAAGAGGCAATCATGTCCTTCTGTTGCAACGCGAAAAGAAATGTAAGAAGCCTTGGCATGGGTTCCACATTACCTTACATGGTCCCTTTGACCATGATCTGTTGGACACATGATGCTCAAAAAAGAAGCATACAGAGAGGGCCGGCACTTGTGATATTTTTAAACGCAGTTGTTGGAGGCATAGCCCTAGGGCAAGCATGTTTAAACTTGACAGGATTTGGGAAAAGCAACGCTGCTGGCTATGCTATTTTTGAGATAATTAGAAGGTCTGGGTTAAAGTCCTTCCTGCTGAAGACAACTTGAGTAAATTACACTGTGCTTGCCAATTCGCACTGTTCTAGCATGGTCTTTTCTATCCCAGCAGCACATTAGAACCAAGATCCAGTGATGAGGGCAGCAGGTGATCGGATTCATGGCATCAACAAACGGTGAGGCATAATGCAAACTCACTATATTGTGCATATGACTATAACTGATGCATCATCTTGATCATACATCAATGCATCTCCATATTCCTCCATGTGACACGTGTTATGGGGACTTTCCTCTCTGATTACAGAAATGCGCACAGAGGCATTAAGGCATGAGTAGCTCCTCTCTGACTTCAAACGACAATAGAGTTCTAAAATTTTTGAAGCTAATGCTAAGAAATAAATCATAGCCCTTCCGAAAGTAATGCTGAGTGATTGAAGGCGCATGTATCTCCATATTTACCTAACGACGTGTTTCTGGCAGAATCTTCTCCACGAATATAGGGTCTAACTTTCTTGCAGAAGCATCATCTTCTGCATGAATAGATTGCACACTGATAGGATATACATTCAATGGTGAATGCATATCCTCGGTCACTAAAAGAGGTGGAGTTTGCAACAAATCCTGGTGGCACCATATTGAACAACCGCAGAGAGGAACTTTCCTGCGACTCTTTCCCCTGCCTGAGAATGGGAAATTGGAGGAGGTAAAGGCAAACATGGAGAATGGCGTGTTGATTGTGTGGGTCCTAAAGTGATGCCTTCTTGGCATCACACCCATCGAGATTTCCTCCTAAGCGGAAATCTCAAGCGGCTAATGGAATAGATAAACTAATGAGGGACTGTGGTTTACTGTAGCACATTGTTAGCTAATATTATGCATTGCAAGTTGCAAATAGTTATGCAGTAAGGCATCACAAGGCTTATTGAAGTAGATTCTGTAGGACTCCTGATGTCACTCTGCTGAGTGATACACAAATGGAAGGGATAAGAGAGCGTGACTCATGGGAGAGTAGGCCAGCTGTGAGATTGTAGGCCTGTCAAAAAAGGAATTGATGAACGTTTAGGAGCTAAAAAAAGAATGGCGCCGTGCAAAATTAAATGTAGTTAACTATGGAATGAGCAGATCTCGGCCATAATTGAACTCTGCCACGGATTCAGGTGATTTCACATTTTCACTTAATGCAAGGGACGAACGAGGACATATCCACTTTTACATAAGAGTAACATGTTCTCAAGTTAAGGTTTCTCAAAAGAGCATTTTTTCATAGTGGACATAACTAAGGGTATAATCTAGTGCGCGTGTGACATAAAAGGCAATGATTTAGGATATATATACATTTTGATTGTGAATTCACACATTTCTAAACATAGGAAGGAATTTCAATGGCCTTAAGCCTATAGATGTGAATCTTGCTCTCATGATTATTGGAATCATATGAATAAGTGATAGTGTTGTTGAATTATGAGCGGGTTTCTTTTGATGAAAAATAATGTATGATCTCGTTACTTCATGAGTGATGCACCTCCTCAATAAGTATGCATTATTGAAACATGTGTTGAGACTCACTCACATTCATGAAAGAAAAGTGTCATGTTCATCTCTTGAATTCAGTGTAACATATGTACATGATCTCCTTTTTATTTTTGTTAGAAGAACCCCATTAAAACTTATTTACACATCTTAGAAAACATTCAAAAAACACACAAAAACCCAAAACAAATTCTAAAAACTCTTAAAATACCAAATAAATATTAAAAACACTCAAAAAACCAAAAATTGTTTCAACAGAACATGGGAAAGAAAAAGGCAAAAGAAAGAAGGAAGGGGGAGAAGGTTGCACAAAAGAAAGAAGAAAAAGATGAAATGCATGCATTAATCACACATGATCAAGGTGAAACAAATAGAGAAAATTTACAAGGGGTAGAGAAAATTGGTGGGATTTCTAAAGGAGTGGGTTCCATAGTTGCAACTAGGGAATATAGCAACACTTTCGTAAATGTATTCATTGGTCATGAATGTAGAAATATGAGTGCTTATATTAACCCTCATTGTGAGTGGAATTTAATTCATATTGATTTAGTGACAATTATTTTGGATAACATTCAACTAACCACTCATTCCTCTATCCTCATGAATGGTGAAAATTATGATTGCATGGATCAAATTGTGTTGCCTATTGTGGTGAATGGTATGGAATTTTTTGAAACATTTTTTGTCATGGAAGGTATAGATGAAGACTTGGTTATAGGCACTCAAAGGTTTATTAAAAATCATCAAGAGTTTGAAGTGTCATGTCCATTAACTATGTCTAAATCTACATGTGTGGCCATTGAAAATCCTGATGATTATCCTCATTGTATGGATTGTGGACATAATCATCTATTCAAAGATTGTGCTTTTAATCCACAAAATAGTCTTTCCACTCATGCTTTTTTATCTAACCTTTCTTTGAGTAAGTCACAGGAAACCTTGACGAATGATGAAGTGGAGGACTCCAAGTGTTTGGGGGATGTGGAAGGGCCCTCTCTTCCTCTAAACTTGGATTCTCCCTATGAATCCATGGGCAAGGATGTGCCACATTTGGCTCATCAAGAAGAGGATAAGCAAACACTTTGTAACAACGCTATGGAAAATGATGTCATATCCATTGTCAATCATGATAATTCATCACCCATTTGTACATCTAGAGATTCTATGTGTAATAAGGATAAATGCACCGCGGAATCTCTAGATCGATCTCAAACCACACAACCTTATGATCCATTGCATGAGCATGATATATGTGAAGAAACTCAACCTTTGTTGAACTCCCCATGTAAAGATGAGTTTTTTCTAAAGACTCACATAGAAGGCCCAAAAGACCCATACATCAAGAAGAAGTCACATCTCCCTTGTAATGTAAAGCAAATTTGGGTGGCCAAGAACTTACTTAGAGCCCAACCAAATCGCACTATGATATGGGTACCAAAGAAAGCTCTTATACAAACTCAACCCCCTCATCTACGGTCTAGATTCACCATGCCTTATCATCAACAACGAGCACTTCTCACCAAGGGATCCAAAGAAATCAATTCAACACTTAGAAAAGATCCAAGGAGAAACCTCAAGGCTAAGACCAACAAAGCGAAGACATATTGACGGCCTAAGACCTCTTCGTGCAGCATCCATGGGTGCCGGACCCAACCTTGCCCAATGCACAGCATATGTTTAAGATGCACACCAAGTATGCACACGAATAGGGCCTCATCCAAAGGCCAAGCATGTGGCACACTTAGTTTAACCCATGCACAAAGAGGGCACATGTACATAGATTTCAAAAATTTGCTTGTTATTTTTCTTTTTTTAGGTTGGTGGACAAAGGTATCATCCATGTCAAATGGTTGATGACAAAGAGAAGGTTCTTGAAGCTGAAGATTTGGAGAAAGCCTCATCATCACCTAACCCTTGAGCACTTTGCTCAAGACCCATTCATTTTTTGCACCATTGTTTTTTGTATGCATTTGTTAGAGTATGCATAAGATAGGGTCACATTACAAGACCGTGCATAGGCACTTTTTTGTTTTCCACCCATGCACCCTTAGTCCCCACTCATGCATATGGACTAAGAAGAGTTGAATTAATTTCATCTATTTGTATCTATCATCTACATTTCATGTTCATACATCATCCATCCATTACTAAAAAATTTTGATTATTAAAAAAAAAAAAAAAAGAGGCATTCTAGCATATTCATTCCCATCTATATGAGGCAAAAGAACCAAGTTAAAGCACTCGACTCCAAACAAAAAACAAGATGAAGAAAAACAATAAAGCAAGGCATTCCAATAGTGCAAGGATCATGCAAATCCAAAGGAACTCCTACCCACTCTTCCACAAAAGCTCCATACTTGCAAAAGCTTTGTCGAGGACGACAAAGTCAAGGAGGGGGGGAGTGTTGAAGATACAATATACATTTCTGGGATCCACTCTTTTTTCATCATCATTTGTATCTTTTTCTACCTTTCATTCAGTTAATAAAGCACTCTTGTATAGGTGTGTGTGAGTGCCACACTAGAGAATAAGTGGGATTCATTCTCCTTTCAGTTGAGAAATCCCACATAGCATGCTTTTTTGCCATTTTTATATAAAGAGGTCTCCACCTCTTCTTTTGGGGGGAGCTCTTTTAGAAGTAATGAGATAATGCTAGTTTGTAGATAGATTGTTACTCTCTTGTCGTCATGATGTGCATGCATGCTTGTTCTCTTCTTGCCTAACTTGTGACACGTTGATGTATGATTACGTCGCTATTATGCTTGTGATCACGATTACGTGCGTCATTCGTGATGCTTATGTTGTGTCTTCTTGTTAATAACGGTGTTAATCGTACGTTGACGAAGCGCCATTACGTCTGCTGAGTGCTTCTACGCAAACATTTGGGTCTCATGAGATGCTTCCTAGTTTGACAAGTATGAGTTGTGATGCTACAACGTCAACACTTGCTCTTTCCATGAGAGACCTATTTTTCCTCTCAGTAATAACATTTTGTGGTGTATATGGCATTACACATTGGTGCTTTATCCCATGTTCATCTAAAAATTTAGTGAATTTCAAAAGCGATACTTTCCTCCTTAATCAGAAATGAGGATGCCCATTTTACTTATTCACCAATTTTCAGGCATAATTTGGATTAGAATCATTTTCCTTTTAGTATTTGCAAAATCTTTTCTACTTATCTACTTTCTTCTCATCTTTATCTTACTTCTTTGATTCAACAACATTTATGAATTTCTACATACTAGTGGAAGAGCTAATTTTATCCTTGGACTTCTAATTAGGAAGAAAATGGTTATTTGCAAGACACATAATGGACCTATTTTGGATAGATTGATTTTTCTCCAACAAAATAGAAACTAACTCTTCCAATATGAAGGCATCAGATTGCCTTTCATCATCAAATGAAGAGTAAATGAAAAACTTTTATAAGGATCAACCAACCCATTCAAAATGATATACATAATTGAATTATCTGGGAAGATATGGAACAATCAATTGCTCCTTCAAACCTTTGATCTTTGTGAGAAAATCGTTCAAAGGTAAGCAAAAACCCCATTGCCTGCATGATATAAAGTGGCAAGAGTATCCAATGCACCCTTTATTGTCTTGCATGGGCAAAAATGAGCAATAATGGCACATGTAATAAATAAAGCAATGGAGGCATATAGCTATGGATCTCTATGATCCCAATGGAGTTCCTTTGCAATAATTGTAGGTGCAAGTGACGTACCTAACATATTCAAATTTTTTTTAGTGAGAGGACTCGCAATATGAACTGCACTAAAAATCAAATTTATGACATCCTCGACACAACCTGCATCGACTACATTTGTCTAATACTCCAATGAGCCTCCTATTTTGAAATTGCCCGAACACAAACTTCAAGGTAGCTGAGGAAGATGGCCAGCTAAAAAAACGGAATGTGCATACATTGACCAATATTCTCTTACCACCCAGTTGTGTGCTACCTTCTATATCTTCTCTCTCTCTCTCTCTCTCTCTCTCTCTCTCTCTCTCTCTCTCTCTCTCTCTCTCTCTCTCTAATTACCCATAAGAGGCAATACTTATGACCTCTCACATGGGTGCAACTTGGCACTCATGTGAGTATCCTACTCAATAAATCTAAGATCTGGTTCACACCTCTTACTCATGACTAATGAGTCATACTCCATGTTTCATTTCCTTCCCCTTATTTCCATTTTTGTCCTCAAAAATGGTATTGGAATGTGTGGTAGAAAGAGAGAAGTAATAGAAATAACACTCCCAGTATATCCCCATGTATCCGATGTACATGGTCACATCTCCATGTTGTTTCCCCATATCCTTCCCCTTAAGAAGACTCTTGGGAAGGTAATCTAAAATTAGGAAACCGTCTCTGAAGGGTGCTAACCCGCTCCCATGTAGCACTATCTTCTGAACTATCCTTCCACTTAACTAGACACTCTTTATATAAGTGACTTCTTGTCTGTTTCCCTTGAGTGCATAGTATGCTCTCTTGCTCATGTGGAGTAAATTGAACAGAAATTATCTCTACTACCTCACTATCTAGAATGAGGTTGTCAGATTCACCCAACCTTTTCTTAAGTCGGCTAACATGAAAAACTGGATGGATTTGGCTATTCTCTAGAAGTTGGAGCTGGTAAGCCATCTTACCTATTCTGTTAAGTATTTGGAAAGGTCCACAATACCTAGGAGATATTTTTGGACAAGGTCTTGTCTTCATGGTTTCAGATCTAGATGGAACTCTAAGATAGACTTGCTCTCCTGCATCAAAGTTGATGTCTCTCCTTTGAGGGTCTGCATGGGCTCTAGCCCTATCCTGAGCTCTCCTAATATTGTCCTTAGCATGCCTAAGCATATCGTTCATCTCTCCTAATGAGTCCTTTGTAGCTTGAACTTTCTCATTCTACAATCCTACTGCATAAGGTGCTCTTGGTTGAAACCCATACATAAGCATAAATGGATTATGCCTAGTGGAAGAGTGCTTGGCACTATTATATGCAAATCTACTATAGGTAAGTACTCTTCCCCATTATTTTGCCTTTCATTCACATATTCTCAAAGTATATCCTCTAGGATTTGGTTAACCCTCTCTATTTGCCCATCCGACCATGGATGCTCGGTCGTACTCATGCTAAGTTTCATATCCAACCTTTTGAAGACTTCTCTCCAAAAGTGGATAGTAAAGTTCCTATCTCGATCAAAAACTATTTCTAAAGGAAGACCATATAACCAGTATGGGTTCTCCACAAAAAGTCTAGCCAACTCAAGTGTCTTCACCATAAAATAACCTAGCCATCTTGGTTAACCTATCCATAATTACCCAGTCAGAGTCATACCCTCTCTACATCTTAGGTAATCCAACTATGAAATCCATGGAGATACGCTCCCACTTTCCATCAAGAATATCCAATGGGTGGAGTAGTCCTCCAATTTTCAACCTTTCAGCTTTATTGACCTAGAATTTGGTGCACTTAAGCACATACTCTAAGACGTCCTTATGAAGTCCAATCCAATAAAATTACCTCTTAACAAGATCATAATTCTTGTTAATTCCTAGGTGTCCTGCACTAGCTGTGTCATGACACTCATATAAAATATGCCATCTCATCTCAAAATCTCTAAGGACACACACCTTACCTTTATATAATAGATATTCATCATGGATGCTGTAATTTTTCCACTTGAATCCTTCTTGAGTACCCATCGATAATCCATCCTTGCTAAAACCTGTGTATCATGATCCCCTTGTTGATATATTTAGGTAGTGATGTGTGTGAACACTCTAGGACTACCGAGGCATTTTTTCCCTCTTTAGGAGGATTTTTTTCCCTGACTTGTATATACGCCTATTGCCCTAACGAGCTACTTATCTTTGTACATTCTAGTGGTAATACATTCAGTATTGTGTGTGTTGTGCTCCAAGCTTCTTCTTCTTGTGTTGTTCATGTCCTTCCACAGATGTCTAACTCCAACAATTTGTATCAAAGCAGGTCGCCACTTCATCCAGGGCATCGTCGACACCTCTCCGGTTGCAGTCTCAAAATCGCATGAATTTTGGTGAGCATACTCAGGGTCTTTTAGAGATCAAAACAGCTTCACTAGGTGTGACAACATCGCGATCCAAGCTTGTTTCCGCCTCTGAACGCACTATGGCAGTGCTTATGTAGGCTATTTCATCTTTTTGTGCCAAAGGTATATACCAGTTTTGGTTCGCCAATATAATCATCTCAAAGTCTGCTATAGGTTTAGCAAAATTTATCTGGGTAGTTCTGTTCAACTTTTTGAGATAGAGTCAATTTTTTGCATCATCGGCCATGGCTAAAAGCAGTGATGTGTTCTGTATGTTGGCTATTGAGGATAAGTTGGATGGTACCACCTACCCATTATAGGCTTATATGACGCAATATGTATTGGTTGCAAAAGGACTATGGAACATTGTGCAGGGTGTTGAAAAATGTACGATCACACCTGCAACTATTACAATTGCGAGCATTGAAGCTGATGTAGAAGGTGTCAAAGATGATGATATTCTATAGATTCATGTTCGTGCAGTTTTTGTCGTGTCTATTGTAGAACAAATTCATTGGGATGGCAAAGATTCCCAGGCACATGCATTGATAGCTTTGTCTGTCAAACGTGCCATTATTCCTCACATTCGCTCTTGCAGAATAGCTAAGGATGCTTGGGATACACTTACCACATTGTACCAGGCTAGGAATGAGGCTCATGTTGCTTACCTCCAAAAACAGTTGGAGAGTGAGCACATGAATGAAGGAGATTCTATGGATAGTTTTTTGACAAAGATCAAGGATTTAAAGGAATAGTTGATTTCTGTAGATGAAGTCCTTCTCGACAATTCACTTGTGTAGACTATTCTGAATGGTCTTCCTGAGTCATATTGGACTTTTCTTCTGCTCTTCATTTGATGATGAAAGGCAATCCAAATGCCTTAACAATTGAAGAGTTAGTTTTTGTTTTGTTGCAGGAAGACTAATCTAGGCAGAACAAGTCTATTATGTGTGTTGCAGATCAAGCTTTCCTAGCTAGTCAGAAGGGCAAAGGTAAATGGAGCTCTTCTACTAGTAAGCAAAAATCTACAAATGCTACATATTCGAAGAAGGAAGACAAAGATTAGAAGAAATCAAAAAAGCATAAATTGGTTTGCAGATAGTATAAAGCAAATGATCATGTCATTAAGAGCAGTCCAAAACTGGCTGCTAAAGAGGCAAAGAAGAAAGAGGCCAGAATGGTTGTTGCAGAGGCCTCTACACTAAAAACAAAGTGTGCTAATCTTGTGTAGGATGAAGAATAGGCGTTTACTACTATTTGCAATTTTGACCCATCTTCTCATGAGCAGTGCCTGTCTGCAGTAGACTCAGATGTTTGGTACTTTGATAGTGGGGCGGCCAAACATATCACCTCGTAGTGCAGTTTCTTCTTTTCACTCGAGCCTGCCTCTACAGAGAATACTGTTACATGTGAAGAGATGGATAGGTATGTGCTTGAAGATGAAGAGGTGTTGCAAAATCCTTGATCTACACCAGCCAAATGAACTCCAGAAGTATATGGTGGGCCCTTTTAGCTTGCCAATGGATGTACTAGACACCCTATGTACCTTGGAAGATCACTCTCAAAAAGATAGATCAAAACAGATAAGTTGGAGTTAGCTCAGAGGTGAAAACTTGCTATTATTGGTTCATACACATGTCCAGTGTTTTACATAATCTCTGAGCACAGCAGCAATTAGCTTAATTCCTCTTGGAGAAGTCTAGGTAACTTAAAGAGCTAACTTTCAAGAGTAATCTCATCAAAAATAATGAACCACACACTGAGAATGAGTTTTAACAACTGATGACATCATCCCGATTTTCACGGGCTGCTACAGTTTGAAACCAGTGAGCTGAAAAATCAACATAACTCAAAATTTAGGAATCCAATGATTATAAAAATTTGTATGGTTATGATATACAGTAAGTTGAATCCAACAAGCTTTAAATCACTGAATTTGGATAAGTAACCACTGAGAAATGGCTCTGACAAGGTGAGTGAAAAAGTCGGGTACCTGACAGAGGAGTGAAGATGAACAGACCCTGTTGACTTCAAATGAACATAACTGAAGATTGCAACATCCAAATGACATGAAAATTTGTGAGCATATAGTAGACTTACAGAGCTAACTTTACCAAGTTAAATCACTGAAAATGATGCACCAAGCTCAGAGAAAACATCTCTGCAAGCTGACTGAGAAAACTGAGAGATATGGCAGTGAGTAGTACACTTCACAAGAACATGGAAAGATGAACTCAAATAATCATGAAAATGAAAGTATATTGCTTGTACAATACAATGACTTACTGATACATATGTGTGCCTTGTAATCACACCTTGATATGGCATAAAGCTCAGCTCTTGGAGGTCTTCACATAGGTCTCTCTAACCACGACTAAAACTGCCATCTATTTATAGTTGAGTTTGGGAGGCTAACTTCCCTCAATCACTCTCCAATCAATCAATGATTGATTTGATTCTCTACCTACCACAAATCACGAATTCGTGGCTCCTCTTTCCATTCTTGATCAAGTGGACTCAACCACTTAAGATTCTTTCACTTTTACATTAAGTAAACTCTTCAAAAGTTACAAGAGGTAGTTCACAAGTGAACTTTACATAGTCTTCATTTTAAGGCTTTTTCTATGACTTTGTGGGACTCAAGCCAATACTTAGGCTTGTCATAGACTTGCTCCAACATTACATGTGCTAACAACTCCTCTTATCCTGTTATGGGAGTTGGTAAGATCATTTTGACTACTGTTGATGGTAGTTCTTTCACTTTGTCAAATGCTTTGTTTGTGCCAAAGATCAAGAAAATTATGTTATTAGTTTTTGCATTAGCCAAGGTTGGCTTGGTCGTGAAATTTGTTGATGACAGATGTATAATTCATGGTCTGTCAAATGGCAACATCATTCTTGCTTCTGGCATTTGTGGGCTGTATAAGCTCATAGCCTATGAAAGATCTGTAAATGATTTGGCATCTACAGTATATGATTCTCAGTCTATGTCAGATGCAAAGCTTTGGCATGCACGCTTTGGTCATCTGAATTTTGCTAATTTGCTATGTCTGTAGAAATCTGAAATGGTGTCCTCTTTGCCCAAACTTCAGGCACCCGAAAAACATGTATGTGAAGGTTGTATTTTGGGCAAAATGCAACATTCCTCCTTTCCAAAAGATGGTTCGATTCGGGCTACTCAGAAATTATAACTTGTACATAGTGATGTCTGTGGTCCTATGCAGACACCTTCTTTTGGGAACCATCTTTACTTCGTGACTTTCATCAATGATTTTTACAGGCATGCATGGG
Organism: Ceratopteris richardii; assembly: GCA_020310875.1. Taxonomy (NCBI): domain Eukaryota; kingdom Viridiplantae; phylum Streptophyta; class Polypodiopsida; order Polypodiales; family Pteridaceae; genus Ceratopteris; species Ceratopteris richardii. Next base: position 175,464,909 of record CM035414.1, read on the forward strand.
TATATCCATTGAACGCAAAGTCCAAGTGTTTATGTGCTTCAAACAATTTTTGGTTTTGGCTGAAAATCTGTCAGCATGTAAAATGGGCACCCTCCATTCTGATCGAGGGAGGGAATATATGTCTTCTGAATTTAATGCATTTCTAGATGAACGAGGGATAAAACATCAGTGTACAGTGTCATATATACCTCAATAGAATGGAGTTGTTGAATGGAAGAACAAGTCACTCATGGAGATGGCAAGGTGTATGGTCAAGAGCCAGGCTTTACCACATAGTTTCTGGTTTGAGGTTGTCATGTGTGCAGCATATGTACTTAACAAGTGTCCCACTAAAGCACTGCATTCTATCACTCCATATGAGGCTTAGCATGGTCGCAAGCTATCTGTTGCTCATCTGCATGTTTTCTATTGTTTGACATATGCATTAGTGCCTGAACAACATCGTAAAAAATTAGATGATAAAGTAGTAAAATGTATTTTTTGTTGGGTACAGTTTTGAAAGCAAAAGCTATCTCCTATATTATCCACAAATTAAATGCATTCTGGTTATCCATGATGCTTTTTTCCTGGAAGATGCTATTCAGCCCTTACTTTCATGTACTAAGGAGACATTTGTTAGCTCCAAAGACATATATGATACTTTGCTTGCTCTTTTGACAGGTGGACAGTCTAGTGCTGGTCCTAATGAGGAAACTTCTTAGCCATTCCAGGTTTCATGTGATGATGCAAATCATTCCATTTCTTATGCAGATTTATATGATGCACTTGTTGATGAGAGAGCCTATCATATCGTACTCAGTCAGGCTCTCATAGTGCCTCTTTTGCATCAGATTGCTATGCTATGGCTGCCCCTAGTCTCTATGATGAGATTGAACCTATTTCATTTGATGAAGCATAAAATTTTGAACATTGGATGGCTACAATGCAATCTGAATATGATGTTATCATGGAAAATGGTATCTGTTCTTTATGTGACTTGCCTCCTAGCAAGAAGGCCATTGGCACTAAGTGGGTATACAAGTTGAAGCATAAACCTGATGGAACAGTTGATAGGTATAAAGCTAGGCTTGTTGCAAAGGGCTATGCACAGGAAAGAGGCATTGATTTTGATGAAACCTTTGCTCCTACTTGCCAAATGACTACTCTTCATAGCATTTGTGCACTCGCAACTCATCATGGTTGGAATGTACATCAGTTGGACATTAAAACAGCATTTTTGAATGGTGACTTGCATGAAGAAGTGTATGTTTTTCCAGCCCCGTGGCTTTGTGCAGAAAGGGCAACTAGGTGTGTAGGTTAAAGAAGGCATTATATGGTTTAAAGCAAGCACCACGTGCTTGGTATGAAAAGATACATGCCTGTCTAATTGCACATGGTTTTGAGAACACTCCAACTGAAACCACCTATATGTTAAGTGTGTTGATGATGTGCTTCTGATCACTGTGGTGTATGTTGATGATATGCTGCTCACTAGTCCTCATGAAACACATATTGTTGATTTTATTGCTTATTTGCATGCCTCATTTGAGATGGTTGATTTGGGGCATTTGCATCACTATTTGGGTATTCGTTTTATACAAGTTGATGGTGGAATGGCTTTGTGTCAAAGGAAATATATTGACACATTATTGCAGCATTTTGGCCTTGAAGACTGTAAGCCTATTGCCACTCCTATGGAGACAGGTTTACGATTGAGTCTTCATGATGTTGGAGATGCATTTGATGTTGTTCTCTATTAGCAAGTTGTTGGATGCTTGATTTATTTATGCATTACTCGACCAGATATTCAGTTTGTTGTCTCACAGATGAGCAGGTTTATGCATTGCCCAGGTGTCAAGCATCGGCAGGTGGTTAAGCGCATCTTTCGCTACTTGAGTGGTACCCGGCTACTTGGATTGTTTTATCCCGAGAGGGGATCACTACCGCCAGATTTGCATGCTTTTTCAGATAGTGATTGGGCTGGTTGCTATGAAATTCGTGTGTCCACCAATGGTTTTTGCTTCATGCTCAGTAGCTCATGTATATCTTGGTTGAGCAAGAAGCAGCTACTGTGGTCACTTCCAGTAGTGAGGTTGAGTATAGGGCAACTTTCACAGTGACTATTGAGTGTGTGTGGCTCAGACGCCTTATGGCTGATTTGGTGTTGTCAGAATATGGAGAGAACAGACCTTGTGTTAGGAAAAGAGTGGCTATGGGGGTTGGAGACACACTTAAATGCAGCTATTAAAACAACAATCTTGACTTTGAAAGAAATGGAAGTAAAATTTGTATACAAGGAGAGAGAGAGAGAGAGATACCTAGTGCACCTCTCATCTCATCTTTAGAGTTGCATAGTCTGTCATTTTCAACATGTACAAATCTTTTTATTGTTTAGTCAAGACTTCGAGAATTGTATAGACATTTCATCTGATGTCTATTTTCATGCTAGAAATATAAATATGGACAGGACTTTTTACTATTTTTTCTTGCAAGAGTATGTTGTCAAAGGTTTTAAAGATCTTATGTTTGAATTTAAAGATGTTTTTCCCACTGACTTACCTAGGGGGTTACCACCTGAGAGAGGAGACATTGACCATGCTATTGAGGTAGTTACTAACACTAATCCTATTTATAAGCCACCTATAGGCTTAGTGTTTCTCAGCATGAGGAGGTTGAGAAGCAATTATAGGACTATTTAGATAAGGGCGTCATTAGACCTAGTAACTCACCTTGGGCATCACCAATGCTCCTAGTTAAGAAAAGGGATGGCTCTATGAGATTATGTATAGACTATAAAGCATTAAATAAGGTAACTATTAAAAATAGGTTTGCAATGCCTAGGTTGGAAGACCTATTTGATCAGTTACATCAAGCTAGGTATTTTACCAAGCTTGACCTTAGATCAAGATATCATCAGATTAGGATTAGGGTAGAGGATGACCCTAAAACTGCATTCAGAACTAGATATGGGCATTATGAGTTTTTGGTGATGCCTTTTGGTCTCACCAATTCTCCTTCCACTTTCATGAAGCTCATGAATAGTGTATTATGGCCTTATCTAGGGTAGTTTGTAGTTGACTTCCTAGATGATATTCTGATCTATAGATGATTAGAACAGGAGCACTTAGAACACTTAAGAAAAGTATTCCAAGTGTTAAGGGAAAATTCACTCTTTGCTAAGGAGTCAAAGTATGAATTTTTCAAAACAGAGGTTAGATACCTTGGGCATATAGTCTCCCAAAATGGAATCCAGATGGATCCTGAAGAATTAAGGGCTATTATGGAATGGCCACATCCCAGGAACCTGGAAGAGCTATAGCTCTTCCTTGGTTTATCAGGCTTCTATCAAAGATTCATTAAGAATTATACCAAAATTGCTATCCCCATGATGGAACAACTTAAAGGGGAAGGGAAAACCTTTCATTGGGGAGACGAACAAAAGCAAAGTATGGAGAAATTGAAAGTAGCAATTGCCACAGCTCCACTTTTACATGTAGCAGATCCCAATAAACATTTTGATATTGAGACTGACACGAGTGATTTTGCTATAGGAGCGGATTTAGTTCAGGATGGTCGACTAGTAGCTTTTAAGAATAAGAAACTAGAATTGGCTCAGAAGAATTACTTCATCTATGAAAAGGAGTTTTACGCAATTGTCCGTGCTTTGAAGAAGTGGCATCATTATCTATATGATGCTAAAGTTACGATAGTGTTTGATCAAGAGAGAACTAAGCGGCTCTCTAATCAAATAGACCTTAAAGGTCATAAGGCCTGATGGGTGGAGACCCTTCAGGAGTTTGATTATGAGCTTAGGTATAGGAAGGGAAAGTTTAATGTAGTGGTTGATTCACTTAGTCGCATGCCTATGCTCAATGGAATAAGTTTTACTTAGATCATTAAGGAGCTACTTGAGTCCATTAGAGGGAAATGTAGGCTTGATCCTTAATATTCCAAGATTTGAGAAGCCATAGAGAAAGGGTTGTTGGAGTTAGATGTCTACGGAAGCATGCGAACAGCAGAAGGAAGAAGAGAAGCTTGGAGCACAACGGACACAATACTAAATGTTTATATATCAACAAATCCCCCCTGGGAGTGATGCGGTGAACAAGGAGCTAGCACTCATGTACAAGGAAGTGCCAAGCTATGTGGAATCAATCCACAAAAGGAAGTAAGTCCAAAGCTTTGCAAAAAGCTTCAAACTTCTCCCTAAACACAGCCTTCATAAGAAGATCTACAATGTTCTTTTGTGTGGGCACATATGCCAAGCTGATCTCCCCAGTAGAGAACCTCTCCCTGACATAATGATAATGCACCTCAATGTGCTTGTGCGAGCATGGAACACAGGGTTCCTCGCAACTGCCAATGCAGTCTGACTGTCAGTGAATATGGTGGTGGCAAAATCCATATAATCAGTATAATCTTGCACCTTGACTTCCAAATTGGATACCATAGTATCCCATATCCTCTTGTTCTCCCCTTGCATCATAGATACTATGTATTTATGTGCACGCACCCTAGTCCTGTATACACTACCATGAAGTTTAACCAAGCCATGTGGTCCAAATTGAGGTGACCACAATGACTGACTCAAAAAACATGTGTGCTCAATATCCTCGTGCATCACCCCCATTCCCTTGCAACTAGAGCTGCCATGAATAGGAAGTGTCTGCTCTAGGTGGATCGCCTTTTTGCTTGTATCAAGAGCCGTAATACTCTCTGGTCCTCTTTTCTTTTCTTTCCCCTTCTTGAGTGGACAGTTCCAATGTGAATGGCTAGGAGACAGACACATAAAGCACAAGTTCTATCTCTTGGCCCTCTCAAACTGCTCGATAGCTAACCTAGGCCCTTGGGATCTCTGTTCTTTAATAAAGATTTTGTTTTTTCCTAGTGGTAATTTTTTTTTTAACTTAGTCATCCTAAGAGGTTTGATGGGCTAATCCGTCTCCATAGGAGTATATTGACGACGGTTATGGTCCTCATAAATCTGGGCATATTTGATTGCCTCCTCAAACTTCTTTGGTGCATTTTTCTTCTTACCTCTCTCTTGATGGCTTTATCTAAGCCCCTAACAAACCCTCTTGTTTTCTAGAAGTCATTCAATCCCTTAAGTTTCAAAATGATCTCCATATAGTGAGAAATGTAGACCGTCAAAGGCCTACCTCCCTGGGTAATCCTATCCACTCATCCAAGTTCCTCTCTTCCTCACTCTAACGGAGAAACTCTTTTAGGAAGAGTTTCAAACTGAGCCCAATCTATAGGGATAGAGTTCACCTCCTTGAGACTCATCCACCACTTATAAGCACGTGGGCCAAGCGAAAAACTCGCCTCTAGCACACTGTACTCAAGTGGGGTGCCCTTAAGTTGATGCAAATCATTCCACTTTTGCAAAAAAGTGTAGATTGCATCCTTGTTTCTCTTGCAGTCATCCCCCATAAAGGTAGGTGGCTTCAAGTCTTTCAAGAGTGGAGCTTCCCTAGAGCTCTCTCCTTTACACTTACTAGGAAAAGAAAGATCTTTCCTAGTCATGTCTACAGGAAGAGTAGGCATTTCTCTTTCCTTCCTAGCTAAGAAAGAGGTGACATGTGTTTCAAGTGAGATCATTTGAGACTAAAGCGGTTCAATGAGAGACGTCATGCTACCTATGTCTCTCTCTAACCTAAGGGTCTGTTCTTTTAACTCTGCAAATTGTTCATGAGTAACAAACTCATCAAGGAGCTCCTCATAAGTATTCTCTTCTTGTTGCGGCTCTTTCCCTTGTAATTTTTTCTCAATTTCCTGCTCAAGCTCTACCTCTTCCATCCTATGATCAAAACCTTCTAATTGATCTTTAGATGGAGAAGTGTGTTCTAAAATTTGTTTGCCCTTGGAATCCATATTTTACTCCTCCCTTTTAGTAACTAGAATATGTGAAAAGAATGGAAGTAAACTTAAATATGCAAGAAGATGAGAAATGTGATACTAGCGCACTTCCCTGATACAAAATGAAGCTCCCAAAGCAAATTTGAAGCGATCTTCGAAGCGTGAAAGCATTGATCTTCAATCCTCTCCATGCCCAAACAAAAATTCAAAATGTCCGATATCAGAGGAGGTTCTAGTCACCAAAAACCAACAAGAACGACGCCAAAAAACATATATCAATAGCCTCAAATGAGTAAACTAAGTGAAATTGAAGTATTTTTGAGTTCCTTTAGTCCTCTCCAATCCAAAATAAATCCAAAGCAAATTTGAAGCGATCTTCGAAGCGTGAAAGCATTGATCTTCAATCCTCTCCATGCCCAAACAAAAATTCAAAATGTCCGATATCAGAGGAGGTTCTAGTCACCAAAAACCAACAAGAACGACGCCAAAAAACATATATCAATAGCCTCAAATGAGTAAACTAAGTGAAATTGAAGTATTTTTGAGTTTCTTTAGTCCTCTCCAATCCAAAATAGATAGTCTAGCACTTGTACTTCAAAGATATGAAGCTACTCCAAGTGAAAAAAGTTGATTTGGATACCAAATGATAAAAAACTAAGCCCAAAAGTGGCCACCCAGTTTCTGTTGAAATGCTTCAGAGGGATTTTGGTTGACCAAATCTTTTCTAAATCAATCATCATCTGTTGCTACTATGAAGCTTAAGAGTGTATCTTCACAACATGACAAAGGTTTCTCAAATCGGATGTCAAGTCACCAAGCTATGGTCCAGAGAAGGCGGGTATGTCAAGAATAGAAGGTGGAAGAGCAACTCTTCATGAAGGGGTGACTTTGGAAAGCTCAAATTGAGAACCTAAAGCTTCTCAAGCTAATCCAATGACCCATACCCCATATCCACAGCCCAATATACATGTGTGCATCATTGCTTTCCCAAGCCCTTGCTCTAAAGCATGACTTTTCTCCCTCCAAACTTAAGAAAAAAACTCGAATTTAATTAGCTACATTACCTTCCCCCCTCTCCAAAATCGCAGACGAACTCATAGGAGAGTACATTTATCCCACATATCAGTTCGAACACACCTTTATTGGGTATAAAAGATGGGCTTTAGTTCATTGTCTACCATTCAACAGAGGAGGTGAAGAGGGGAGCTCCTGCTTCGTGGATCGACTGTCTCTGGTGAAACTATGGTGTGTTTACACCTCATGGCAATGTCTACTATTGACGCCCGCTCGTGGGCTCTGCTCCGATACCAAATCTAATACTCTGATGAGCCTCCTATTTTGAAATTGTCTGGGCACAAACTTTGAGATAGCTGAGAAAGACAACCGGCTAAGAAAACAAAACGCGCATACACAAAGACAGATATTCTCTTACTGCCTAGCCGCATGCTATCTTCTCTCTCTCTCTAATTACCCATAAGGGGAAATACTCATGACCTCTCACATTAGTGCCACTTGGCACTCATGTGAGTGTCCTATTCAATAAATCTAAGAGGTGGTTCACACCTCTTACTCATGACTAAAGAGTGATACTCCATGTTACAATTTGAACATTTGTAATTGTGACAAGGAAATTTTTCACACTACACAATATTCCAATCCCTTTGCAACCAATACATGTCACATCTTGTAAGGGGTACTTGGAACCATCCAACTTATCTTGAATAGTCAACATCTGAAATGCATCATTATTTTCAATCAATGTCAATGATTGTAAATTGATACATAAATTTGATTGTTTCTCAAAAAAATTGAACAAAATTACCTAAATGAAGCTCAGCTTGATCTATTGCAGACTCGAAGAGGCAAACAAAAATTCAAATAAAAATTGGTAAACAAGGATGTAGCCAACCACATAATCACCATAATAGTGCAATTAGGGGCCAAACCAAGTTCAAATCAATTTTCTAATTTACATACTCCCTATAGTGGTTTTGAAATATATGCCACCATGAGTGAGACGTTCAAACCCACAAAATGCATGAGCCAACACAAGGGACACCAAGAAGATTGCCAAAACACGTTTATATTCGATTAGCAACTCGTGTTGAAGAAGGCAATGAGAGCTTGGTATGAGGAGTACTAGTACCCCCATAGTTGCGCACAATTTGGCGCCACAGGGCATACCCCCCAAGCACTGAAAAGGGCTGGATAGAAAAACAGGCTGTGACATCCTCCCCCGGCTTGAAGAGCTTGGTGTCCTCAACAAGCGGGTTCGGGTCTTACAAAAGTTGGTGTGATTACAAAAATTTGGGAACATTACATGGGGCTTAAGTGTGGCGATAATACTTGCGAACTAATGGATGGTCGGGCCCAAAGGTGTGGGTGGGAAGCCAGTCCGAATCGACTAAGGGTCGTCCTTTGAATTTAATGAGGAACTGGGGACCATCGCGAGTGATCCGGTCCCGTAAGATAGCTTCTGCCTCGAACTGGTTCTCTCCGTCGTGCAGCACCGGGATCTCGCGTCTGTACTTGGAGTCGGGTTTGAACCGCTTAAGGAGGCTGACGTGAAAGGCGTTGTGAAATTGCACGTTGTCGGGAAGCTCCAAGCTATAAGTGACTTCATTGATCCGCTTCTCCACTTTGTATGGTCCGTAGTAGCGATGGTTGAACTTCTGCGTGATGTTCTTTGGGAGAGTGATATTTCGTGCGCTGACGAGGACAAGGTCACCGACTTGAAATTCTTCGCCGGGTCGTCGTTTCTTGTTTGCGTAGCGAGCCATGCGTTCTTTGCTTCTTTGCAAGCTGGACTTTGCTTCTTCTAACTTTGTCTTCCACTGATCCAAGAAAGTGCCGCAATCGGGGTCGTTTGTTGCAAGTGTGGAGTCTTGCGTGAGAGCCAAGGGCGTGATTACCTCTTTGCCGGTCGCCAACTCGAATGGGGTCATCTTCGTGCTTGAGTGGACGGAAGCATTGTAGTGAAACTCTAGAATGTCTAAGTGCTTCGCCCAATCCTTTTGGTCCGTTCTAACATAGTTCCGGATGTAATCTTCGATCGTCTGGTTGACCCGTTCGGTTTGCCCGTCTGTTTGTGGGTGATAAGATGAGGAGAACCTAAGTTGCATCCCCAAGATGCGGAAAAGCTCTGTCCATAGCCGACTTAGGAAATGGCCGTCCCGGTCTGACACTATGGCGAGAGGCAACCCGTGGTACTTCACGATGTGTGTGAAGAAAAGCTGAGCCACGGCCTTGGCGTTGAGCGGGGGTTTGGCCGGGATAAAGTGTGCTTGTTTGGTGAAGTAGTCCACCACAACGAAGATGGTGTTGAACCCCGAAGAGGGTGGGAGTTCAGTGATGAAGTCCATGCTAATCATGTCCCACGGTCGGTTGGGAATCGGGAGTGGTTGCAGAAGGCCGGCGGGTTTTACCCTATCTTGACGGACTAACTGACATGTTGGGCATGTTTCTACATATTCCTGGACCTGTGCCTTCATGCGGGGCCAATAAAAGTGTGTGGAGCGTCTCATAGCTTGCGGTTTTGACCTCCATGGCCGGCCACTTTGCAATCATGTGCCTCCCACAGTAGCTCTTTGCGTAGCTCTAAGTCGTTCGGGACATAAATTTTTCCTTTGCGGTGGAGAAGGCCTTCTTGTAGTGTGTAGCGTTGGGGGGCTTGAGCCGTTTGCATTTCCTGAAGTAGTTCTTGAACTTGGGCATCCTGTGCTTGTGCTTGTTGAATTCTGCCTATGAGATCTGAAGATACGGTGGATATCACCTGGAGCTCGGGTCTTCGACTAAGTGCATCTGGCATCACGTTCTGTTTGCCCGGCTTGTGAATGATCTCGATATCGAATTCGGCAAGAAAATCCTGCCATCTTGCTTGCTTTGGGCTTAACTTGGGTTGAGATGTAAAGTACCTCAAGGAGATGTTGTCCGTGAAGACCTTTGTGTGCTTGTCCAAAATGTAGTGCCGCTACTTGCGTAGGCAGTGGATAACGGCTAACATTTCTTGCTCATGTGTGCTCCATCTGAGCTCGGGGCCGGTGAGTTTATGCGACTCGTAGGCAATGGGTTGTCCGTCTTGTATGAGGACGCCGCCGATGGCTGAGCCTGATGCATCTGTGTGAACTTCAAAAGGTTTGTCGAATTCTGGAAGTTTGAGAACCGGGGTATTGCACATAGCAACCTTCAATGCTTCGAAGGCGTCTTCTTCGTCTGCTCCCCACTTGAAGGGCTCCTTTTCTTTGACCAACTCCAAGAGTGGGGCCGCGATCTTGCTGAAACCTTGGATGAAACGGCGTAGAAATTGGCAAAAGCCGATGAATTCTCGCACCTCTTTGATGGTCTTCGGGGGGGCCCACTTGAGTACTGCTTCGACTTTCTGGGGGTCGGCATGGAGGCCCAGTTCAGAAACGATGAACCCCAAGAATTCCACCTTCTTCATGCAGAACTCGCACTTGCTTGGTTTGGCGAAGAGCCGACGTTGCTGTAGTCGTAACAAGACCGCCCGAACGTGCTCATAATGTTCTTCTAATGTTCGGCTATAGATCAGTAGGTCGTCAATGTAGATGATGAGAAAGAGGTCGAGCATGTCTCGAAAGCCATCATTCATCTCTCGACAGAAGGTAGCCGGTGCACCTGTAAGCCCGAATGGCATGACGAGCCACTCATAGCTGCCGTAGCGTGTGCGGAAGGCCGTCTTCTCGATGTGTTCTTGGGCCACCCTGATTTGATGGTATCCGGATCGGAGGTCTATGCGCGTGAAGTATCGTGCCTTGCCCAAGCGATCTAAAAGTTCCTCCATCACGGGCACGGGGTATTTGCTCTTGATTGTGCCTTTGTTGAGTGCTCGGTAGTCGATGCAGAGGCGTAGGGAGCCGTCTTTCTTCTTCACAAATAGGACCGGGGCTCCATATGGGGAGCTGCTTGGTCAGATGTATCCTTGCACTTCAAGTTCCTGTAATTGCCTCTTCAGCTCCTGAAGGTCGGCCTCATTCATCCTGTATGGCGCTCGCGACGGTGGTGGGTGGTCTGGGAGCGTGTCGATCCGATGCTGGACATTACGTAAAGGGGGAAGACCGGGTGGAAGGGTATCCGCGAGAACATCTGAAAATTCTTCCATTAGCATCTGGAAACTTGGGTGCCCAATCTTTGAGACGTCGATCGGCCGTGGTCCCGTCTCCTCTGCGACCGGTCTGAGAACGCATAAGTGTGCGATCCCACCTTGATAGACTGCTCGTCGAAATTGCTTGTGTGATAATGGTGATGGCGTGTGTGTGGAGGTTGACGTTCGAGCTTGTGCTTTCTCTTTGCTCGTATGTTTCTGCTTAGATTCCCTTGGTTCACTGTCAGAAGGTTCATCCGTACGAGGAGCCTGGACTCAATTGCAGTCGACGACGATGGCCTGCCCACTCTGATCGAGAAGCACTTTGTCTACCCCTTTGCCGAAAAAAGAGATCATGTGTTTATCCATAAACTCGAGGCCTAGGATGACTTCGAATGTTTCCATCGGTATAATCAGGAAGTTCAGATGACCAAACCATTGGCCTAACATGACCGGGACACCGTCGGCGTAACGCACATGACTGGCCTCTCCCTGAGCAAAAACCACGGACATGCGTAGCCGTTTACTGATCTTGAGTCCAAGGCGTTGAGCACACTATGGAGTCATGAAGTTGTGGGTTGCACCCGTGTCCAGCATCACCGGCATGCGTTCGCCTGTGACTTCTCCCATAATGAACACTTGGTGTATGATGGGTAATGCAACTGAATGGCACTGAGCCTTGGCCTTTGATGTGGATGGTCCGCGGGGGGAGGAGTCGTCTGATTCGTCGCTGTGAATCTCGGTGATTTTCGGGCCGGAGGTGGATGCCTCTTCGGTCTTCGTTGCTTGCACCCTAGTGTCGGTTCGTTTCCGCCAGCATTTCTCAGTGGGGTGACTGCCTTGGCAATGCTTGCAGACCGGACGGGGGTCGCGCCGGGTTTGGTTGTTTCGGTTCGGGGACCCTGAACGGTTGTCTGGTGGGGCCGGGAGGGCTTTGAAACCTTGACCACGTTGTTGTTCGGTTGATCTGCGGTATGTGGAGGTTTGCTCTTTGTTCGAGGTTGAGTCTTTGCGGGGAGCTTGGCTTCCGTCGGTTGAACGAGCCAGCCGGTTGGAGTAAGCGTCATTGAGCCGTTCTGCAATGCGGACTGCGTCCTCCCAAGTCTGGGGGTCTTGCTTCTCCACTTCTTTGCGGTAGTACGGGGAGCACCCATAAAGGAAGCCGTGTAAGCGATCAATTTCAGCCATGTCGTTGATGCGAAGCATGAGCCTGCGATATTGTGATACATAAGGCCCGATGAACTTGTCTTGACGGAGGTTGTGCCATTCGTCACGTGCTTGGAACGCTTCGTTGCGAGGTACAAAGTAGTCGACGATGGCCGTCGTAAAATGATCCCATGAGGGCCAGGCTTGCTTCTTGTGTTCCACCATGTACCATGCTGAGGCTTCGTCTTGTAAGAATTGGCCGGCGATGCGCGTCCAATGGTTGCGGCCAACCCGGAGCATCTGGAGGTAGCTTTCCATACCTTCGATCCATCGGTTGACGGCAATGGAGCTTCGGCTGCCTCGGTACTTGTCGGGGGGGGTTCGGTTTGAAGAAGCCGAAGGAGTCAGGGCCGTCGATGTCCACCGGTTGCATTTGAGTGATCGGAGTTGGATTTAAAGGAGTTGGTGGTTGTTGGGATGTATGGGTCGGAGTGGGTTGGGGAGCTGGTTGGGTGCTTGACTGCGGTTGTGGTTGGGGTTGAGATTGGTCCTTGGCTAGGAGATGGGATTCTACTAGGGTAGTTAATCTAGAGAGGGTGTCTTCGAGTCTATCTATGCGATCGTGGACGGGGTCAGGATGTGGTGGAGCTTGGTCGGATTCGGGTTGAGTGTGGATGTCGGCGTTGAGTTCGGCCTCCTGGAGCCGTTCATGTAGCTCGGCGTTCACCAAGAGAAGGCGGTTGAGTTCCTCTTCTAAGGCAGCCCGTTGGGCCTTGTGACGGCGGCGCCGTTCAATCGTTCTTGGCGCGTTCCGTCCCCGAAGTTAGACCGGCCGTGCCAACGTCGTGTTCGCTGGCCATGGTGGCGTGTAGCCAACCGGCGGCAACTCGAAAGGAAGAGGGAGCCTAGTAGGAGGGAGTCTAGGGCACGCGGGCACCTAGCAGCGAGGGAGAGGTTCACCGGTTAAACGGGGTTCGGAGTTGCGTGACGGGTACGGCGGGGACCGACGACGGATAGCGCGGGGACGGCAGCGGCTAGCGCGGTGCCAACGGTAGATAGCGCGGGGACGGCGGAAGGGCAAGGGGTTGCCTTGCTTGGAGGGGGGGGGGGAGGGGGGGGGGGGGCAAGGGGGTGCCTTGCTTGAAAGGGGGGGGGGGGGGGGGAGGGGGGCAAGGGGTTGCCTTGCTTGAAAGGAGAGGGGGGGGGGGCAAGGGGGTGCCTTGCTTGAGGGAGGGAGGGAGGGCAAAATACCTCTTGCCACGTCAAAAGAACTTCCCACGGATGGGCCCGGGACGTTAGATGGCGCTGCCAACACTGGTGTGACAGTCCGCCCGTCCAGAGGCTTCCCCTAGGGTCGTTGCTCTGATACCACTTGAGACGTTCAAACCCACAAAATGCATGAGCCAACACAAGGGACACCAAGAAGATTGCCAGAACACGTTTATATTCGATTAGCAACTCGTGTTGAAGAAGGCAATGAGAGCTTGGTATGAGGAGTACTAGTACCCCTCATAGTTGCGCACAATTTGGCACCACAGGGCATACCCCCCAAGCACTGAAAAGGGCTGGATAGAAAAACAGGCTGTGACAATGAGTACGTTCAGCAAATTTCATAGCAATTTGAGAAAATGAGGTGGTGTGCTAGTGATGCACCTTAAGAAGCAACGGTTTTGCACTGGTACCAATCGTTGAAGTTTGGGAATCCGAAATGCACACAAACAACACAAGGAAGAAGAAGCAGCTTAGGAGCATAATGCACAACTGTAATATTAAGTACAAAAGTAGCCCTTTAGGGTTATGAGTGTATACATGCCAAGGGAGAAGAACCTCCTAAAAGGGGAAAAATGTGCCTTCCTAAATGCATTCATACACATTACTATCGAAATATATTAACATGATGACTTTCCAATGTAGAAGGTTGAAATAAACAACAAATTATGGTGTAATTGAGATCCTTCAAGATTGGCTTCATGATGAAGTACAAAGAAATCAGTTGCTTTGATCAAGTGCATGGTATAGATACCTTACATAACATGTTTAGTGTGATGATGATAGCTTCTCTATCTAGATGACCACATTCATTGAGCTATTCAATTCACTCGTCATGGAACCCTAACAACCAAGTCACTCTAAAGTTGGTACTTGGTAGATAGGGATCCATCCATGACTCCAAAAATCATAATTGGCTTGATTTGACCAGCTAAGAAGTGAGAGAAGGCTTTCACATTTTGACGATTGGTTACACTCTAAGTTCTTCCAATAAAATTTCTTGTATATCTTGATTTTTCATGTTTCTTATCAAACCTTAAACAGATGCCAAGACTCCCCTCATAAATGAAGGGCTAAGCATTTCACGAAGAAGGATCTCTGGAAGTTTCTTGAAGAAGAAAATAAAGTCCTGACATACCAAATACAGCCTCTTCTTATCTACAAATGAAGTATCTTTCAACAAGGACCACCGCCCCATATCTAGAGAAGTCTAATAATCTTCCAACCAAGGTATTTTGCTCCTTGAAAAACCATAGAACGCTTGATCACAGAACATAATGATTAGAACTTCCAAATAGCACGCAGTCTATCCAATATTCCTTGTTAACAAGTTGAAAGCATCTGACTACAGCTAAAGCCAAGATAAGGGCTAAGCATATCACCACTAAGGACCACAAAGGGGTTTCTTAAAGAAGGAAATGAGATTCTTAAATACCAGCTGTAGCTATAGCATCTTCTTTATCTGCAAATTAGGTAAGCTGAACTTTCAATAAGAACCACAACCTCATAACTACATGAGTGTCAAAATCTTTCACCAAGGTATTGTGCTGCTTGAAAACCACAACTAAAAAGATTAATGCAACATAATGACTGAAACTTCTTACAAACAGTAAAGCCCAACCAATGTTTCTTGATAGCAAGTCAAAAGCATTAGATTCCATGGAAGATGATCCAACAAAGGGTGTTACATTTACGGAAGCATTCAGTCAGCCACATAAGTTGGCATAGTAAGCCAATAGCATTACATCTCTGGGAAAGCAGAGGATAGCTATCAATTGAGCCTCACAACCACATGTCATTAAATCGAAATGGAGTACCAATACATGTGTAACCCATCTTGTCCCTCACTTTATGAAAGCCCTTATCAGATACAATGCCTTTTCTTTCATAGCACACAGTTAAAAGAGATCACATACTCGAACCAGGAAAAATGACCACAATCACAGAGCTTCATGCATGTACAATTTGGCCTATTGACAAAGTTGAAATTATTTGCAACCCAGACTATATACCAGAATGAATCCAGACGAACCCAAAATTCACCCTCAAATGAAAGTGCAACTATAAGCTCATGGTAGTCAACCACAAGACTATATATAGCAAATCAGCTCCATCATGCACAGTATCGACTCAATACTATGACATCCCGATTCCCCACTAACATCATCAGTGCCCAATAGTGGGTATAGAACTCAAAATGAATACATGTTCACACACACACACCCCACAACACGCACACACACCACGAGCATGAACTCACAACAAGCTCTGCGAACTTAGTTTCTATCACTTCCAGAAGTGATGGGCAAACTCAGCCGTAATGAAGCCTAGCACAAAATGCAAACAAGGGATAGGAAAAATTACAGAAAATGCAATAGCTCATCACCTATCAACTGGTCGTAACTCAGACGAAGAATCCACAAGTGGAAACTGCATGTCTGCTAACACGACAATTATATACCAGAATGAATCCAGACAGACCCCAAATTCACCCTCAAATAGAAGTGCAACTATAAGCTCATGGTAGTCAACCAGAAGACTATATAGCAAATCAGATCCTTCATGCACAGTATGGACTCAATACTATGACATTCCCACTAAAGTCATCAGTGCCCAATAGTGGGTATAGAACTCAAAATGAATACATGCTCACACACACACCCCACAATGCACACACACCACGAGCATGAACTCACAACAAGCTCTGCGAGCTGAGTTTCTATCACTTCCGGAAGTGATGGGCAAACTCAGCCATGATGAAGCCTAGCACAAAATGCAAAAAGGTAAGAGGAAAAATTACAGAAAATGCATAATCTAAAGATAAGTAGGCAATCCATCTTTTTACATATTCACTTTTATAGTTTCTATTTTGTTTCTTATAAATGAAAGCATACCCCTCAGAAGCGATAACAGCAGTTAAGAGTACAGTGTATACAGCACAAAATATGCCCATAACTAGCATGCAAGAAAATAATTCGATGGCATGATGAAGCAATGACTTCAAATTTCTCCCTTGAATCAAGTATGGAAACATATGCATCAAAAACTATGTTTCCCCATAGTACACCTTACACCTAATTGGACATACAGCTGCAAAAAATCAGAAATATCAACACAGCTTTGAACCTAATCAGGTGTATGCTGTAACAACTAATATATAAAATATCTCCTCCCGAGGTCAGGGCTCCTGCATTAAATGATTACTTCATGCCCTCCAAACTATCCCACCTTGATGCTACATCCTTGTTCTTTTACAGAGATTCTTTTCTTTCGAAAGAACATTACTAGGCAATATGCCTCCGCAGTCCTGTCATGCAAGATAAGTGAGAGAATAGGGCAACTTCCTTGCTCGTGGGCCTGAACATGGAGGTTCATTTAGTCACTGGAAACCAAGACACAAAAACTCACAGTTGTGCAATACAAACGACATCACACAAAAACGAACTCAAAAAATTTCAGACTGCAATATGAAACCACTAAAAAGGTTTTACATATCTGGAACAACTTTCAGTTCAGAGAGAACTGAGTGGACATTGTAGTAAAGGCGTCAGTAAAAATTTACATAAAGTCATGTGCTAACAAAGCAGCTCCATACAACCCAGAAGAGCAACAATCAATCTGATTGTCATGGATTCACTAGCAAAGCAAACTACACATTAGTAATATGCTAGAAATGAACACATTCAGTACTCAAGTGGATGATGGCAAAATAACTGAGGTAAAACTTTACAGCGGAGATCCCATGCACCTGTCATAGGTTAGATAGTGATGACCATGGCACATTCAGAAGTTCAAGAAATCAGTTCACAGTCCAACCAGACTGACTCAAAATCCAAAATACCCATAAAATTGACAGCCAAACACTCACTGTTAAGACATAATTTACACCCTAGACTAGAATCAAAACAAGCCTCATTGTGTTGTGCAAAAAAATGATACCACCTAAAAAAGACCTTACTGTCTCCTGAGACTTGTTCTGGTGCAACAGTCCTGTAACTTCTGAATCATTTCCATAAATAGGAAAGAAATAGTTGCACCGTATGTGCATGCCTGGATTCAGCAGCAGCAGCAGCAAGCTTCCCAATAATCATTGACTAAGAGAGTATAATTCTATAGACTCCCCCTAGAAGCTTAAAAGCACCTCCAACCATCATCATCCAGAAGAATAGCCATAACAGACCAAGCATAGCTACTGCCATCAAACTCACACTTTGTTTCCCGACCACTTTTTTGCCCCCAATGAAAGATAATGGTTTGACAAAGGACCCTCTTTTTGAACGAGAGCAAGCCAAGCAGTGAGACGATGACTTTCTCCTTGCACAAGTGCACTTGAAGCCAACTTCTTGGGTGCTATCGTTACTACCCATGACACTAATAGATCCAGAAGCGACGGCACCTGACTGCAATGGTGGCATGTCTGCAGCATTTGCTGGTAATATGGGTAAATACTCCAGACAGCTCAATATTGTGCCAAGAGCTTTCGAGGCTCCTTTTGATGAACCAAACAGCTCTACAGATGCCTCTTGTGCTTCAGGATTGGGAACATAACCCTCTTCTGTCCTCTTCTCCTGCAGAGATTGAGAACACCCGATGCTGGAATCAACCTTGTTCTGAATTGATCTATCAAGATCTGCCGGCTGCTCCTTATTAACTGTTAATGCATCAGGTAAATACCCCTTATCATTACCTAACCCATTGGAATTGACACCTAAATCCTCCTCTACAACATCAGAGAAAGACATAATTGAATCAACAAATTGTTCATCTTCTTCGTCACATTCGCATTGTTCCGTAAGTTTTGACTCGTTGGCTTGAGCTTGGTCTGTAAGCATGCTTCCACCTGATGAACTAGTACTTAAAGGCCCTTCTACTGATTTGAATGTGTCAAACTGCTCAAAAAAGTGTAGCACATCACTGTACTCCAACTCTTCACTTCCAATATTACGGTACAAACATTGAGTTCCATAACCTGAGATGAAAGCAAAAATAGAGTTAAGCTACAGCCATGCTTGAAATATGATGTGGGTAGAAACAGTTTGCTATCATACAACCTGAATATGGTGAGCTCCTCTCTACTTCATTTCTGTTGAAAGTGAGACAATCCAAATCACAATTTGAAGATTTGGATAGGTTCACCTGTATACCAAAGAGAACTCTCACAAATTGAGGGAGCACGGTCAATGAAGTCCATTGCATACCTCTATACATACCGGTATGCGAAATTGTTCCGAGTAAAAAGGAATGTAACCAAAAAAGAAATGGAATCTACAATACCTGGAGTGAAGACTCAACTAGATCTTCAGGCCCTCCTGGCCATAGGTTTCTATCTGTTTTAATATTCACTGACTTCAAAATGGCACCCAAATCTTTTCTATAATCTTCACCTTCAACATGGTGATTCAAATCAAGAACAGGAGGCAAATCATCAAGCTCGAAAAAATCTCCGTCTGAAGGTAGACCACTTGGATCTTCGAATGAGTTGTTATGTGCATCATCCTGAACTGAAGTGGTGACAAGTCCTTCAATTTCTCTCAACATATCTTCCTCATCATCATAATTTGAACTGAAAGAACCTATCATAACGTCAGTGTTCATAATATTTCCAGATCCCATACAGATGCAAGTTTTGCAACCCCCATCTGACTGATTCACTATCTCGTGCTCTTTAACTTCTGAAATCATCTCGATCGGGGGCTTTGTGAACTGCAACCAACAAAACAATCATCACCATGGTAATAGCTCTACACTCTACAAGTTCACAAACTAAAAGCTCCCTATGAGAGAAGATTGTCAGGACGAAGGCAAAAACACTGCATGCTTCACTTGTACAAGCATATATGGACGATTCTACTGGGGCAAGAAAACAAGGAAATCTTTTCTGATTGTAGAAAAACAAAAAGAGTCATCCACTGAATTTTTTACACTAGACATTAACAGAGATACATCCAAGTCATTTTTGGCAGATAAATGATTCATCAGATTAATTTGTACTTCACTGGGGATCAAGTTCTCAATTGGACAAGTTAAACAAATAAACCACTGGCAGTATTACTGATGCTTCCATGAGACAGAAAACGGCCCAAATACTTGAATTTTTTCTGCAACAAAATGAGAAGAATAAAACACTGCAAATTTAAAAGTGTCAAAGCATACACCTTCTCCCCAGAACTTGCGAGATATACAGACTCCGTCTTCACATCAGCTGGTAGACAGTCAGCCTTTCCTGGAGAAGGATTTGTCTCATAAATTTCACCCGATGCACCTGGAGACTGGAGAACAGATGACAAACTAACCCCAAAATCTGTCCTCTCTCCAACCTCACCCGCACTTCCATCCCACTCCTCCTCCTCAACAGGTGCTCCGTACTGTTCACCATTCTTGGGGCCAGCTCCACTCTTTTGATAAATCCTGCACAACACATATCCGTTCTGGATAAACAAAATCATAAGTCCACCATTCACTACCCATGTAATCAAGAAAATGATAACTGATGGTCACTGATGGGAGTGTGATACCAGCAGAGCATTTCGATCACTTTCAGCATCATCTAGGCGATATTCATGCATAACCCAATTCGTTCTCTCCCCTTTGGGGGCTCTTCCTTTGTAGTAGACCAGTGTCTTCTTCATTCCTACACTCAGAGAATGTGAGAGCACTTCCCTGTCCTTACCTGTGGCCTTCCAATAGCCATTATCAGTTGCTCTGTTAGATCTTGAGCCATTGGGATACTTCCTGTCTCTTGGGCAAAAAAAGTACCACTCTAGGTCCTTTGTTTTTAGGCGCGAAAACTCTGCATGATGAAAACAAAAATTATAACTATTGAGTTCGAATATCAAACTCTTCTATTCACTACAAGAACGTAAAAACATTCAAACATACCTGGGAGATCCCAAGGTTCAAATTTGTAAAGGTCAATCTCACCAATGGCTTCAAACTCTATTTTGCGCCCAGATACCTTTCTCTTCAAATAATAACTCACGAGTTCTTCATCAGTAGGGTGAAACCTGAATCCAGGGGGAAGGGCTAGTTTCCCCATGTATGATGTAAGAGATCCGTATCCAGATAGTGGAACGAGTAGCTCAGTAAAGGACAGCAGTATATCCTGGCACTGTCACATGACCCACTGATGTGCTTATATTGATCTCGTTTTAAGATATGTACCCCAGCTATGATGTAAATGTACAGAAGAGATTTCAAAAACTGAGGCAAGCTACATTCAGTTGTTTCAGAGTATTGATAGAATCCTTTAGATCACCAATAAGTCGCTGTGTCTGATTGCACATTACGGCTGCCAAGATCCTCTATCCCCTGCATTTCACTGGCGTGCAACGGAACATCATGTGATTATCCCTCGTTTCCTCCGACGAAACCCTTGCAATGATAATAAAATGTATAAAACTGCAGAAAGACTTCCGGGGTAAGCATTCCATAAATCCTTGCATTTCTTTGGCATTTGAGACAACAGAGGAAAGTCTTGCTGTTCGGATAATTTTTCCCTGGAGGAACAACGGATAGAAAGATAAGTGCATTTTATCGAACAAACGCTTGAATAAGACGAGAAACGAGAATCTGATGGGTATGTGACTGAAGCACAACAACTCCCTTGCCTACGTCATCTCATCTGTGCTCGAATAAATTCGATACTCATAAGCCAGCCAAAGCAACAACAAGTAGGCCTCGGCCGAACGTCCGTTTTATGAAAGCAACAACAAGGACGGTACATCGACGGCATGGTCGAAGGAACGAAATCCAATGACAAAATCCGAAATGAGCATGAAGGACTAGAAACATCCAGCCCAGATCAACTCCATAGGAACCCAAAAACTCGAAGCAGCTCAGAGACAGGGCAATTCGCTGCGCGTCAACAACAGACTTACGAGACAAGAAGCGCGTAGAATCAAAGAGAACTAACCTACGATGCTCGAACAAGGAAGGAGGAATCCCTCCAGTCCTCTCGACGTTCTGCAGCCTAAGGAATTCCACAGGACCTTCTATCCCTATTACCCAAACATTTTAGTGAAAAGAAAGCTTGACCAGAGTTCTCCACCATAGTTTTCCTTCGACACTGGTCAGAAATATGGGGGGGGGGGGGGGGGGGGGGGGAATGATGCATGCCTCCCATGCACGCAACACGGCTTTTCTTCTGTCCACAAAAGCTTCTCCGCCGAGTGGAGAGAAGTCTGTTTCATAGAGTCCATGTAAATAGTATCGTATTGCGTTTTAGGAGTCTGCCTTTTAGGAGTTGTCATGGAAATATGGCATGAGGCGAAATGTTGGATGGAGAGAGAACACTTGTAATGAACCTCGCTAAATATAGTGTAACTTTTGCCCTGATTCACAAATTGGAAGTGACAATAGGAAGTGCCAAAGAAAGGTATTTGTTCCGCTACTCTTGGAGGAATATGGACTTGCTCCTATGGAATGTGTAGGGAGGAAACATTTCATGCCATATTTGGATGAGCACGAATAATGTTGTTTGCTCTAATGGGAATAAGAACTTTCTTATTCCTCTTAAGAAAGCCCTTTGGAAAACAAGAGCCTTTTGTATCTAGGCTATATCCAATGCCATCGACTATGATAGAGATTTGCATAGTCTATTAGTTGACCTCCATCACAATAGGTGGAAAGTCTATGCTTCTTCCCCTCTATTCTAGGAAGAGATTTTTAATGTTCTCCTCTTTGGGAGAGAGATGTATCCTGTTTGTAACTTGTAACTGATGAGATGGGCTCTTGCCCCCTACATTTTTCGTACTATTCATCATTAATTAAATCATTCTATTGTTGTTCAAGGAAAAAAATTACGCATGTCCTTTTTTGGAAGTTGGATCTTTCACTAACTCTTCTATTAGCTTTGAAATTTGAAAGAACAAGGCACACACTACTAGGACCCCTTTATTCCCACATTTAAGAGGTAATGTCATGCCAATATGTGACCATTGAACCCTAGAACTTCACTCCATGGTCAAATGTGTTTATCTATAAAATATGCAGCCCGGACTAATACATTCTCATAGTTGGCCTATGACCCCCACGAGCTAAAGATTGATCTCTTCATAGTTAATCTATGAGCCCCACTAGCTACAAATTGATCTCCTATATTGTGTGTGAATAGTTATGTACAAATGTGGTTTTCTTATTGCCCCACGTATGCAACACAAAAAAAAATGTACTTTCCTATTTCGAACTTGGCCTTACTGAATGTGAGAAGTATTGTGACTATAGGGCTACCTCAAATTTAGGTCACTTCCCTTGAAAAAAAAGAACTCAAATTTAGGTCATTTGCCTCAAAAAAAAAAAGAAAAAGGTAAAAGTTAACTTCACTAAAGGAATGACCACCCCTTCATAGTGGGCGCTTACCAATTTCTTGTACTCTCAAAAAACTCCTTCCAAATATTTGGGAGAGAGTTGGGAGCCCCCCATACCTTACTATCATACACTTCAAGCTACAATGCCCAAAAGATAGATTTTTTCAATTGGGCCATGTGGCTACATTGATCATTTTGTGCACACACTATAATCTCTTTAGTAAAAAAAATCATGTTTGGTACGTATAGCGAGATTGTACCTTATTATTCACTACTTTAATGAAGACTCCGTTATTATAAATTTGTCAAGTTCCCAATGACAAGTGTTGAAGAAAATGTACAAACAAATAATAGTTTGAGGGCCCTATCCTTCAAGTACTCATATGGAACATTCATAGATACATGTTGTTGAAAAGTCACTCCAAAGCAGTGCAAGATCATACATGTTACTTGAGCTTGAAGAAATTGTCACATCGTACTTCTTTGTGTTCTTTGTCACATTGAAGAACAAACCATAAGAGCTTCAAAAAAAAAATGTGTATTTTAATATTGGATTTTATAAAAGCTAAGATCCTTTTTTTATGAGAACCTTCTTTCTTGGAATATTCCAATTGAACATCTATAAAAGATCCAAGTGTCTAGAGGATGCATCAAGTCAATGTTTCTTAGGCATGACTAGGTAAACCAATTGTATGGTAAGAGGTTGCAGTAAGTCAATGTTTCTACTAAACAAATATAACTTGTTATAAGTGGATTGGAGCAATACGTTTGGTTGGAAAATCCTTTGTTATTTCTTAGTTTTTGGCATTTGCTCTTGCTTCTTTGGCACTTTTATTTGTGCTCTTAAGTGTCACAACCCATGTGGCTCCTCTTATTCTCTCCTAATTTCTCACTCTATGTATTCATATCTCCACATTGGCAACAACATTTCAATTAGGAAAAACTCCTTCCACGCTTTAAAATTTGAAGATTCAACACAAGTCCAAGTTTGGAGTATTGCTTTCTCTTGTGAATCGCTAAAAAAAAATGTTTCTAGTGCTAAAAATGTTGATAAGGAGAACATCTCTCAAATTTACTCCCTTTTTGGTGGTTGATGCATGTGTTCTGGGTGTTTCTTTTTAAGGTCTAAAAGTAAAGAATTCTTTTACATTAAAGATAGAAAGAGTGAGTGAGAGATACATACATACATACACACACACTCACACAGATATTGCTCACCTCACCATAACTCCTAATTGATCTTGTGCAACAGACTATAGAATGACATAGTCAACACTTCATGAGTGATATCCTCTCTCTTCCACCTAGTTGTAGCAAAATATACTATCATTTGCCATGTGCCAGTCATGCTATTATAGAAATATGATAGTTAGTTCCCCTTGCAAACATTTTAAATGAAATGTCCATTATAGTAGAAGAAAGTGCTCGGACTCCCTTGAACCTCATGTGCTACGTACATGGTCATTTCTATGCGTTGTTTTCCTGCATCCTTCCCCTTGAGAGGCCTCACATGAGAATAACTCAAAGGTGGGAAACAATTTGGGTGGTGGTTATTATCCCCCATGTACACCTAACTTCCTTCTTACACTCCCATGACTTCTAACACCGGTAAAGTGACATAAGTCCATGTGAAATAAAATGAAAGATAAGTGTTGAGTGCAAATTTAGTTAAACTTGATCATACTAAAATGGAGATGATAAACCCTAGAATCTTGTGAAACATAGAACAAAGTTTGCCATCATAAAATGACTCCAAAACCTTCTAGAACTACAATGATAGATTTTGCTTCATGCCACTCTAGGTCTTCCTAATCTTGAGTGTACTCACAAGTAATAGTTTGATCTAAACTATCGTGTGGTCTATGCAACTTCATCATCCTAGCTATAAAATGCAATCTCTACTTTCCACTAACCAAAAAGTCCTTGGTTTGTCATCCATAGCCTTTGGACTAAGTTCTACTTGAAGAGCATCTCTTTGCAATCTCTACTTTACACTAACCAAAAAGTCCTTGGTTTGTCATCCATAGCCTTTGGACTAAGTTCTACTGGAAGAGCATCTATTTGCACTACTGCAAAATCTAATATTTTTTCTTACCTTTAATTTTCCATATGAATGCAAAAAGCATTCCTTTTGAGATTCATATAATCCCTAAGTACCCATCCTCCTAATTGATGCTCAATCATCATCCTCACGACGAAGCTCCAACCAAGATTTTGGTAATCCTATAGGTCAAATATATCCCTATCTCCTAAAACCCCCCTAAAGATAAATCATTAGTCTAAACCCAATATCACTAATGTCAATAGACCATTACTAGAAATAGACATAACTACTTCTCTCTAGAGTCTCCACTCAAGACTTAATCTAAGCACTAGCTATATGATCTCCCATTTGTCTTTGATAGAAGAGTGCAACTCTATCTAGACAATCTAATGAGCATATAAACTCTCTCTAGCTCTTCTAAGGACAAGTCTCTAGCAGTGGAATCTATTTCAATTTTCCCTCTCCCTTAAAAGAGAGATAATTAACTTCTTTGACTCAAATCTCCATAAATAGGAACATATAAACTCTCAAATTGTTTCATTTCCTAATAAGTGGATATTCAAACTCCATATGAAGGAAAAGCACTATGAGAATAGAGTCAGTAAATTTCGAAATAAAATCCTAGGTGAGTGGTGTGAGCATGTACCAATGCTCCTCGTGATACCCATGTATGGTGCCAACTTTCCTAAGTGGTGTCCATCTAGGCTATGCCATAGCTATCCATATGTGTCAATTGACTATTTTACCTTCCTAATTTTTAGAATAGACTCCTTGTGGGTATTCCTACGAACAGTCTCTACTATTAAGAGACTATTTTTGAAGGCATCTTACCTTCACTAACTAACTAAAGAGTGAAATTTCCCAATTTTTTGGATCCTATTAGATATGCCCTCCTAATGTGCGTAACTTCTTTCATGTGGAAATGAATAAAATCATTTCCCATCACCTAAAGAAAGCCTTGGATATAAGATGATATTCTTAAGCTTAATAAGTGTGTATGTTGGTCTTTAAACTTCTTAGGTTTTTTACAGTTAGCACCATAAAAAAGCATTGCAATGATGCAATAAAGTGAATATGTATGTTCTTACTTTACTTTAATTGAAGATTACTAAATCTTTAATGGAGTGCCTCAAGCACATGAATTCAAACATTCCAATTTTCACCTTCATAATCATGCGTATGCACCAAACCATGCAACTAAATCAATGACAGAAAAAATGGAGAAAACTTCCTTGAGAGGATCATGTGCTCCAAATGCTCATCCATGTCACAAAAAAAAAATCCACATCTCGATCCTTCCATGTTACCATGGTCTTGGAAGTCTTGACATGCATCTACATCCACACCTTCAGCTATCCTCTTTTCTCTTAGTAACAAGTTTAATGTTTCCCTTCAACATTAGGGCATCATAAACGTTTTAGAAGAGCACTAGCATGTGCTTACATACATATAGAAGAACCGCTAAGACATCTACTTATGCCAAATATACAAAATTACAAGATTAATTAGGAATTTCCTACTTCTATAATCTATATATGATACATTTCAAAGGTCTAAACATTTAAATTCTTGTTGGTTCATTTCTTCTTCCACACATATCCTTCTAAGCGCACTAATCGCATCTGTATGGTTTGTCATATTGGTCAATACAAAACGAGGTGACCATATGTATGACTTCGTGTAAGCTTACATAATGAAGTTACAAGCATTCAGTCAGTGAGTCAAAATAGGAACTTATTTCATTTCAGAAGGACATTCCATCTATTTTTTTGTTTTTTTTTTTTCATTCAGAGTCGCAAACTCAGCAGATTAATAACTTCTCCCACTATCCGAAGAATGTATGTATTCTCCCACTATCCAAAGAATGCATACCATTATAATAATATGACACATACATAGCATACCTCACATATATACATATACGTACACACATGCACACATACATACATACACACACATATATATATATATGTGTGTGTGTTTGTATGTGTGTGTATGATCTACGATGACATGCTATGTGGTTACCTTGGTTGCTTGCCTCTAGGATTTGACTAATCTGGTTGAGCTTCCCTTGAACTACTTTCAGCATCACTCTCCTTGGATCCAATTCTTGGGCCAATCTTATTTGTTCTACATATTCATCAAGTGTTTCATTGAAATTGGCTTGTTATTGCCTAGTTCCCATCTAGGTGCTTTGCAT
The DNA here is from genome assembly GCA_020310875.1 of Ceratopteris richardii. NCBI lineage: Eukaryota > Viridiplantae > Streptophyta > Polypodiopsida > Polypodiales > Pteridaceae > Ceratopteris > Ceratopteris richardii. The sequence continues at coordinate 175,491,812 of CM035414.1, forward strand.
ATCTCAAGGAAGTTTTGGTTAGTACAGACTGATTAATGGGGGTGTGCGTTGAAAAGCATTTCCAACGGGGCTTTTTAAGCTCTTGTAAAAATAAAAATACCCAAAATGATCTTTCGCTTAGTTGCTCTTGCTCAAGCAACCTATAAAAACTTCATGGTTCTTCCTTTTCCTCCATTAGAAAAATTGTCACATGGAGAGGGCTGTGAACCCCCTCTCGCTTAGATGAATCAGAGATGAGTGCCAAGAACCACTTATGTGGTTGTCCACATGGAGAAAGAGAGGGGAGATAGTTTTATATGAGACAAATGACCGCATGGTTAGGCAGCAAGTTCAACTCATGCATCTCTCTAGTCATATCTTCATCATCTTCATGATTAAGCTTTGAGTTTGTAGTTCAGTAAAAGGAAGGGAGGTTCATTCGGAACCAAAGAACAATAGCATGCACACGAGCAACAGGTAGGAACATTCACACACAAAGAACAACCATGTTCTTTCCTCCTCTCCCTCTCTAAGTTGGACACAATAAAGTGATCTTATCCTTCTTATACCCCATGTCTACCCTTTCTTATATGGATAAATTGTTGAATCATTGGAGCTTCATGAATGGAAAGACGGTAGAAACACCACCTCCCTCTACAAAGGTAAATACAAGGTTTTTCCTTGCTCCTTCTTCAATTTGGAGAGGAATTTGAGAGATTTTGTGGAAGAATTTTGGGGATGCAAGCATATTATATACATGTAAGAAGGGCTATAGAGATGGGAATGAGATAGAAGTTTTCTTCACAAGGCATATTTCCATGAGCTTAATGAGCTTCACAAATCACCTTCTCATCAATTTTCTCATTTCACTTACCAACATAGCTTTGCACTGGAAACTCCATTTTTAGAGATCTTGAGCTTGTTTCAAAACTAATTTCTTCAATTTTGTATGAAAACAAATGCCCTAGCATTTGGACAAAAAAGTTTAAACAAAATCATATCTAAACTATTTCAGCAACATTTAGTCAAATGCTTTCGGCCATTGTTTGTGGGATTTCGATGACCTTACCTAAATTGGAGAAGCATCATGGAAATGAAGAGAAGGTGTTAGAGTGGTTTGCACACCATGGTGAGGACTAATGACGCGTGTAAAGTGATTAGTTCAATTTTGTTTGAGCTTTGGGAAGCTTTATATTGATTTTTGGAGTTGAAATTGATGTGTATATGTTGTTGTAAGTGTGCTTGGACCAACGAAATAAAGCAATGGTTGAGATCACTCTAGCTAGTAGTGAACTCTAGTGGAAGATATGAAAGGAGTGGAGGAGATTGCACATGCACTTATGGACTCTAATTACATTTGTGGTCCTCGTTGATTCGAGCAGCTATATATACAAGCATAAGGTTGGGATGAGAGTCATCTCTCTAGCATGTGGTGGTTGTAATCCTTAGGATTGTTGCATTGGTATCAGAGCTAGAGCATTCATGGAGACCTTGCTCTTATCATTTCCTTCCTCAAGATCTCACGATGATTTTAGTGGTCCTTGACCTCAAAGATTTTATGGCGATCATATCTACCACATATCATGCAGTCTTCACCATTGGTTGAGATCACTCTAGCTAGTAGTGAACTCTAGTGGAAGATATGAAAGGAGTGGAGGAGATTGCACATGCACTTATGGACTCTAATTACATTTGTGGTCCTCGTTGATTCGAGCAGCTATATATACAAGCATAAGGTTGGGATGAGAGTCATCTCTCTAGCATGTGGTGGTTGTAATCCTTAGGATTGTTGCATTGGTATCAGAGCTAGAGCATTCATGGAGACCTTGCTCTTATCATTTCCTTCCTCAAGATCTCACGATGATTTTAGTGGTCCTTGACCTCAAAGATTTTATGGCGATCATATCTACCACATATCATGCAGTCTTCACCATTCATGTCGGCGACGAGTTTATGTCTCACATCCATTCCTTATGGCATGTAATACTTATGCCCCGAATTGCTTGCAAAGATTCCGTTTGTGCGCTGGAACTTGAACCCGCATCCTCTGTATGCCATGCAAGGGAGCTATCCATGATGCCCTTCAATTGATGAGATGATTTTTAAGTTAAATAAAACAATTACGACAATTTTCAATGTGACTTCGATGGGATTTGAGTCTCGGACGCGAGCTGATCAAGCACCGTCCCCTAACCACTTGCACAACTACTCATAGCTTTGTTTTCACTGATCGAAGAGGTTTCAAAAAAAAAAGCTACATATTCATAAGATGAAGTTTATAGGATTCGAACTCAACTAATGGACTCAAGGTGTTTGCTATAATCAATAAGCCGAGCAGCTACTGACGGCTATCCCCATTTCAAGGATGCTACATATTCTTATTCGGATTTGGACCCAGCACCTTCTCATCCCTAGCACATTGGTCTACCCAAGTACAACCCGATTGTTTGCAATATATCATCGTTGTTGTGCAATATCATAATCGATTAAGGATTCATATGTAAGTGCGAGACACACACGAGAAGCACACACAAAGAGCACAAACGCAGCAAGACACACGGAGAAGATGATGGTTGGAATAACTCTCTCTATTGATCGATGAATTGAACTGAAGTAAGAGCTGAATGATATCCCTAAGTACAAAGTACCACCACATATGAGAATATCAAGTATGTGGTAACATGGGGAAAAAACTTCTAGCCAGCACTAGAGCAAAAAGTGCCCATGTATAGGGAAAAGGTTCACATCAAAGCTACTCGAGGAACACATAAGTGTAACAAACCCCCCTGGAGCGAATGATGTGAACACATACAGGGAGTGACAGATCAGCCCCCACAAGGTAACAAGCCTAAAGCTTTGCGAAAAGCTTCAAACTTTTCCCGTGGAAGAGCTTTGGTGAATATGTCTGCCACATTATCTTGTGTAGGCACATATATGTTAGCGACCGTCGGATTGGGAATATGTAACTGAATCTTGTTCGCATGAGTGAAAAGCTATTACAAACAGTTTGTAAAAAAGATATACAAATCAAAGAAAGGCGCGCCAGTGAGGGTTCCGTGATGAATCACCAGACTGCCGGTCTGTGTGACTGAGCGGGTCGTTACTGTAGTGTCTGTTTGCTTAATCTCCAGTATTCTGAGTTTCATGTTCGTCTCTTGTCTTGTTTGCCGTCGATATTTGTTTCTGTTTGTTAACTTCATAGACGTTCGAGAGATCACCAGACTGTCTGTCTGAGTGAGTGGTCTGTAGCATTTCTGTGTGTTGAGTTGAATAATCCAGAGCACCTTGGCGACTTTCTGAGTGTTCTGTGTGTATTTGTGTTTCGGCTTAATGTTTGTCTGATGGTATTCATTGCGGTTGTGAGTCTCAATTGGTTCGTGCATCAAGCTGTTTCTTTTCTTGAAATGTTCTGCAAACATGTGGCTAAGTCTGTGCAATCATAATAACTCTTCTGGTATCCGTGTTGTGTTAAGTTGTCTATAGTATCTAGGTTCAGGTTCCATACGGTAAAGTTTAAGCTACAGTAAAGATTCCCTGGATTGCGTACTGAATCTTCAGTACGGTGTATCTGAACACTAGGATTCTTTGTGTTCATGGATATTGGACGGAGTGTGGTATCCATTATGTGAAGGTTGAACGAATACTCTTGTTCTGGTATGTTCAGTACGTTACGTGCAGATGCAACATAGCATCTTAGTGTATTCGGTACACGTGGTTGAGCTAAGACTGTGAACGGTAATGTCTAAGTACAGCAGATTTTGATAGAGCTCTCAGCATTAGTATATTGCTGGGTGTGAGCAGTGAGTTTGGGAACTAAGTACAGGGCCTTTGTCTAACAGACCCCTTCCACTCCCAAGAACCCAAGAATCGCTTAAACGCACTTCTGACAGTTAGGAGAATAAAAATAGCGTTTAACATATACCAAATCAATATCTCCTGCATGAAGGCGCTCTCTCACATAGTGATAATGCACCTCAATATGTTTGGTCCATGCATGAAACACTGGGTTTTGTGCAACAGCCAAAGCACTCTGACTATCTGTGAGAATATGTGTAGCAATACCAATCTCCATGCAAAGATCCATCAATAGGCGTCTCAGCCATATACACTCCACTATCGCTGTGAAAACTGCCCTGTACTCAGCTTCACAACTCGATGTCGCCACTGTAGGTTGCTTCTTACTCAACCAAGATATGCATGAGTCTCCAAGGAAAAAGCAATTACCACTAGTGGACACGCGAGTATCATAACAACCAGCCCAATCACTATCTGTAAAAGCATGCAAGCATGGCTGAACATCTCTGCCATAAAAGAGACCTAAGCTCAAAGTGCCTCGAAGATATCTAAACACACGTTTCACCGCTTGCCAATGCTTAGTGCCAGGGCTATGCATGAATCGACTCAACTGGGAAACTGCATACTGTATATCCGGCCTTGTGTTGCATGCATATATAAGACATCCCACAACTTGCTGATAAAGAGAAGTATCAAATGCATCACTAGAATCCTCAACCGAGAACTTGAATCCTGTCTCAACTGGTGTGGAAACTGGCTTACAATCCTCAAAGTCAAAACGCTGAAGTAGTTTCTCAACATACTTTGCTTGATGCATAACAATTCCCCCCTCAACGGATACAAACTAGATGCCAAGATAGTAGCTCAAAAGACCAAGATAAGTGACATCAAAAGTATGCTGCAAATCAGCCATAAGAATGTCAAGTTTTGCATCACATGACCCAGTCAAGAGTATTTCATCGACATAAAGAATAAGCACTATAAGATCAGCCCCATTTTTGCGTACATAGAGTGTGCTTTCAATCGGACTACATGTGAAGCCAAGAGCAATCGAGTGCTTATGTATTTTGTCATACCATGCACGTGGAGCTTGCTTGAGACCATACAAAGCTTTATGCAAGCGACAAACCATATGCTCTTTCCCTTTCATAGCAAATCCAGGAGGTTGCTTCACATAGACCTCTTCTTGCAAATCTCCATTCAAGAAGGTTGTTTTTATGTCCAATTGATGCACTTTCCAACCTCGATGGGCAGCCAATGCAACCACGGTACGAATGGTAGTCATGCGTGAAGTAGGTGCAAAAGTTTCCTCATAGTCAATGCCATATTTTTGTGCATATCCTTTGGCAACCAATGTAGCTTTGTAGCGATAAATACTACCATCAGATTTTCTCTTAATCTTGTAAACCCACTTTGTACCAATGACATTCTTTCCTTTTGGCAATTCACATAACTCCCAAGTACCATTCCTATGTATGGAGTCCATTTCTGATTGCATAGCACTCATCCATTGTGGATCGTCACATGCATCTTCAAAAGAAAGTGGCTCTTCATTACATGTTGTAGCAATAAGAGAATAATCCACAAAATTACTTGGTGCATGGTGAGAGCTTGATCTTGTTCTACCAAGTAAAGTTGCACTCAATTTGCTATCCTGCAAAGTTTGTTTCAACCACTTTGGCATAGATTGTGCACTTTGATAGACATGTGTTCATTATGTAAAACATCTTCAATATGTACATCATGCGTGGGCTGAATTTCATGCTCAGTTTCGGCCATATTTTGATGCAAATGTTCAGCCATATGTGGCTGGAAATTTCCAACAGTTTTGACAATTTTTGGCTGAAATTTTTCAGCCATGTTTGATGGCGAATTCTCTACATTTTCAGCCCCATTTGGCTAGAATTTTTCAGCCCTTTGAACCTCAATTGGCTGGTCTACATGGCTATAGTCAAGCGCACCATTTTGAAACAAAGGCATGAGTGTATCGAACACATCTTGTGAGCTAATTGTTGGTAGTTTTTTGCATTCAAGTAGAGGGAAAACTGAATTTTCAGCAAATACCACATCTCGACTCACAATAATTGTGTTCGTCAATGGATGATACAACCGATATCCCTTACTTTCAGCACTATAACCAACAAATATACATTTCTTTGCCTTGTCATCAAGTTTGTGACGTCGTTGTGATGGCACAAGAGCATATGCCAAACAACCAAACACACGCATATGACTAACCATATGCTTATGACCATTCCAATCCTCATAAGGAGTGATGACTCTCAATGCTTTTGTAGGGCAGCGATTCAGCACATAGTTTGCACACATGACCGCTTCCATCCAAAACTTATGAGGAAGATGCTTTCCTTTAACCATACATCGTGCCATTTCAAGTAGAGTTCTACTTTTACGCTCGGTAACATCATTTTGTTGAGGTGTATATGGCACCGTACATTGGTGTGAAATACCTCTTTCACAAAGAAAAGCATTAAACTCATGTGACATGTACTCACCACCATGATCAGTGCATAGAGTCAAAAGCTTTTGTGAAGAAAAAATTTCAGCCATAGCTAAAAATGCTTTGAAGCAAGAAAATACCTCATTCTTTGCTTTCATAGGATACACCCATGTATGGCGAGTAGCATCATCAATGAAGGTAACAAAATATACATGCTTCCCAAAAGATGGAGTCTTGACCGGACCACATACATCACTATGAACAAGTTGCAATTTTCTTGTAGTGTGTGTATGACTATCTTTTGGAAAAGAAGCACGATGCATTTTTCCAAGATTGCAACCTTCACATGCATGCTTTTCAATGGACTCAAGTGTAGACAAACCAATAACCATGTCCTTCTTTTGCAAGTAAAGCAAACTATTGAAGTTTAAGTGACCAAAACGAGCATGCCAAAGCTCCATTTCAGCCATGGAAGAAGTATGAGCAACCAAGGCATTCGAGGCAGCCCTCTTGTATGTATCCATGCAATACAAACCATCACATAATGTACCGGACATCAAGATAACATCGCCATTGCTGAAATCATGAACCATACACTTATTATCAACAAAGTGTACATGAAGTCAAGCTTTGGCAATCAACGGAACTGAAATTAAGTTCTTCTTGATACCGGGCACATACAATGCATTTTTCAAGAGAATCACACCTCCATTTGCAGCCGTAAGCTCAATTTCTCCTACTCCAATGATAGGATAAGAGGCATTGTTTGCACACACCACATGTCCTCCTTTAGGTGCATCTTTCAAAGAGGCAAAAAATCTTTTGCATGATGTTATGTGCTTTGAAGCACCACTATCAAAGAACCAATCCGAATTAGCCTCACTCACAACCATACATTTAGAATGTAAAGAAGCATCATAATAACATGTAACAACACATGCCCAAAAATCTTGAGCCATGTTAGCTTCATCATTCTTTGCATTTGCTGAATTTTCAGCAATAGACATGCCCGATTCCTTCTTCTTTTCATTGCATTTAGCAAGCTTTCTACACTCATCAATAGTATGACCGGACTTTTGGCAATATTTGCATCTCTTCTTCTTTTGCAAATCACTATCATTAGAGGAATGAGTGGAAGAAGAAGCTTGAGCCGTTGGTTTTGATGAACCCAAAGCTGAACCATACTTGCTTTTCCTCTTTTGTGAGATAGCAAGTGCTTGCGTTCCCTCAATCAAACCACTCCTATTCACTATAGATTGCTCTTCTTGCAAAAGAAGAGACACAACCTCATCAAATGCATACATATTAGGATTTCCTTTTGCAACCAAACGGAGTGTAGTAGCAAAGCTTTGAAAAGATTCCGGTAATCCTTTCAACAATGTAGAAATGAGTGATGCATCCGGAATGATCTATTTATGTTTGCCAATTGCTCTTTCAAGTCCTTGATGCGTGTCACATACACATCCACTGACTCATTTTCAGCCATACATACATCCTCAAGTTGCTTCCTCAAGTATGCAACACGTGCTTCATTATGCACGGCATACAAAGAAGCAAGAGTGTCCCATGCCTGTCTCGATGTAGAACATGACCGAATGTGTGGAACTATATGACGCTTCACTGAAAGCGCAATCAAAGCATGAGCTTGAGCATCTTTTCCATCCCATCTAAGCTGCTCCTGTGTAGGTGGAGAAGGAGAAACCACTGTACTTGAAGAAGAAGCTCCATCTATGACAGTAGACTGTGAAGTAGAAGCACTTGCCGGTCTTCGATCTACATCTGCCACTATGTTCCAAAGTTGTTTTGCAACAAGAACATGCTTCATCATGTAAGACCACATCGGATAGTTGGTCTCATCAAGCTTATCTTCAGCTTGAAGCATGCCAAACAAGTCATTGCTGCCCGCCATTTCACTAAGGAACAAGAATGTGACAAAATCTTCACTTTGACAAAAACTAAAATGAGTGCTGAAATTTGAGCTCACAAACTGTCACTCTGATGGCAATTCTAACTGCACGAATGGCTTCGAAATGGGGGTAAAACCCCAGCGCACCTGGTGGAAATGTTTTCGGGCTGCTGAAATTCACAGTTCTATGCTTTGAAGTTGATTTGCACTATTAAAAGTGCGCATGCGTCGTGACGCGAAAAACCGAAACGTAAGAAGGAGCTGAACCTGCTCTGATACCACTGTTGGGTGTGTGTAGAAGTGAAAGAGACACACGAGAAGCAAACACAAAGAGCACAAACGTAGCAAGACACACGGAGAAGACGATGGTTGGAATAGCTCTCTCTATTGATCGATGAACTAAACTGAAGTAAGACCTGAATGATATCCCTAAGTACAAAGTACCACCACATATGAGAGTATCAAGTATGTGGTAACATGGGGAAAAAACCTCTAGCCATCACTAGAGTAAAACGTGCCCATGTATAGGGAAAAGGTTCACATCAAAGCTACTCGAGGAACACATAAGTGTAACAGGTCTACCCAAGTACAACCCGATTGTTTGCAATATATCATCGTTGTTCTGCAATATCATAATCGATTAAGGATTCATATGTGGAGATCAAATCATGTTAGCCATCCTTCCACACATTAATCCTTCGATATGAATCCAATTTTTTGGATTCTTTGAAGCAACGAAAAAGGCATCGAGAGTGTGCAATAACAATTGAACACCCGTAGCCCATGAGGGGAAGGGATTGAACTCCAAACCTTCTCGATCGGATAGATATACTCCAACTATTGCACTGATAGTCATTGGATGTTAACCTCATCTTATGATCTACTAAATCCGATCTCTAGGGGCAAAGGATGGGCTACAACAAACATAGTTCAAGGAAGGCTTCATTTCTTCAAAGAAGAAGACATGAGGAAGCCACGGTCTTCAGGGAGGAGTACATAGTTTTTCTCATGGACCAAAGAATGGAGACTGGCTCTTCCCGAGGATTAGTGGAAGGACAATGCTTAATTAGGAGACAAGTATTTTCAAAATTGATGTTTTCATTTTAGTATTTGCTTTGCTCTATGCTTTCATATAGAATACATTGCTTTTATCATTGAAGCAAAGAAGGAATCTTCAATTTTGAAAGCATTATATTCAATTTAATGAAAGCAAAATAGGAGAGCATCGAAGTATGGAAACGCTTAGCAAGCGTAGGCATGCATCTACGAAAGAATGTTGGTGCATTTCTCTTTTTCAAAGAATGTTTTCATGTACAAAACACATTTCTTCTTGATTGAAAAAGATAGTTAATGCTCAAGTTTATGCACATGAACAGTTATCTTTTTAAAAAAAGTTAGCAAGTAGAATGTTTGTGCATGGATGATTGGGAACATGCATTATCAAGCTCAAGAATTGCTTGGTTTAAGTTTCGTGCATGAGAGAAGAATGTGAACATGTGCATGCATTGACATGCATTTGCATGCAAGAACAAGCATTTGCATGCAAGAACAAGCATTTGCATGCAAGAACAAGCATTTGCATGCAAGAACAGGCATTTGTATATGCATGAGTGTTTGTTAAGTAGTTGAATACTTATATTTCCATTACCTCTTTTTTCTAAATCAACTTAGATAGCTAAGAAAAATAGCAAACTAGGTAGTTGCAAGGCTCCTCGCTTCCATGCAACTCAAGTAGCTAGTTTGTTTTTCCCAAACATGATACTTAGGTATCACAAATTAGGAGTCTTGATTAGGAAAAGTAGGTCCTTTGAAAGTAAAGTTCAATTTTCTTGCTCATTGGAACGACAAGAAAATAGGGCTGCTTGAAAGTTTCCACGATGACTCCAAGTTTAGGGAAAAACTTAGAGAATCCTAACGACAAGCCTAGATGTAGTCGTTAGCTTAGATTTAAGAAATCATGCATCCATTAAAGTTAATAAAGTTTCCTTTGGAAGTTTTATTTGATTCTATCCCAAGATGTGATAAGAATCAAATAAAATCAAATGGAACTAAAATCAATTGAACTTTCAAGTTCAAAGGATAGTTGATATGTTCCAAATTTGTAACAATCATGGAACTTTTGAAGTGTTTTCTTTGATTTCATCCTGAAAAGTGATGAAAATCAAAGAGGTGAAGAAACTTTAGCATCAGTTGAACTTTAGTGTTCGAATAGTTGGATGCTAGGTTCCATGATTAAATCTCTAGCCAAGATGCAAAGTTTTCAAAAAGCATGGAAAATTTATTAAGCACTTTTCTCAGGATGAGAAAAGTGAAAAGTGCTAATTGAAGCTTCAAGAGAAAATCTAAGCAAGCAATCTTTAGGAAATGAAATAAGTTCCTAAAGACATGAATCAAACTGTGAACTTTTCATTTAGGAATATAAAGTTTCAAGATATGGATCTCCAATCCATGAACTTTTCCTAAACAAGCTATAAAGTTCAAAGTTATGTGTTCATAGTAGCATTGCTATTGGATCAATTGTCAATAGATGCTTGGACTTTAAACATAATTTTGATTGCCAAAATATGTTTAAAGTACTCTAGTAACATCTAAAGATTGACCAATAATAATAAATATTGTATCAAACTCAAGACAAGGAATCAATATCACATAAATGAAAGTTCAAGTCAAACTTTCATAGTGGAATGGGAAACCATATCCGAAAGGTGATATTTGTTCTCTAGTTTGATACTTGAGAGATAAACATGAATGAATCAATAAAGCTTCTAGATACTGTTTGAAAGAATTTCTTTCAAATATTCTTTCGACATTGCAAAAGATTCCAAGTTAAAGCATTTGCAAAAGTTACTTGATTCCCTAGAATGAATCTCAAGACCTTGAAGAATAACATTCTCTCAAGTAGTGAGAATGAAATTCTTCATACTCTTTAGATAATAAGTAGTTCCCTACAAGTCCCAAACCACTAGAAGTGGTACTTAAAGTCCAAATGGTTGATATCACCTAGAAGTGTATCAATGATTCTTAGCTTTAGAATATGAAAGGCATTAGTATATGCTTGGACTTGAGTAGGGGAAAGATCTCTAAAAGCCCATGGGTAAGCAAAGAAGCTTTTGATAGTTCAAGAGATCTTAAAATAAAGACAAAGTCTTGATTTTTGTCGCAAGATCAACAAGACTTCATCAAGCTTGGAAAGGTTTGTCCAAGATACTTGCAATTGGAACTACTGTGAAGTTTGCTCAAGTATTGTCACTCGAACTAGTAAGTTGTTCCAAGTCTGAACAGAGTAAATATTCCAAGTATGCAGTCTGCAACCATGATGATGGTAATAAAGTTTGTGGAAGGTACAATGTAAAAGTTTGCCTATCGTTAAAGGGATTTCTTAAAGATGATATCCAAAAATCATGACCGAATGCTTGGACTTAAGTAGTAGAGAGATTCCCATAAAGTCCTCGAGGTAGCTACTTAAAAGATTTTGTTAAAAAGGAATCTAAAGGCAAGTTGTAAACCACTCTTGTCACTACAAATTGGTCCAACATAACCAATCTGACTTGAATTGAGAAAATTCAAGTATGTGGAATTCTAAGTGGTTTTTGTTTGGAAACTTGAGCAAAGAAGAACCGATATTCTATCAATTGGTTTTCAAGTTCCCAAAGAAAAGCACAAGATCGTGAAACGATCATATGAAGAGATCAAAACCTAGAAAATCCAGTTAAAGGTAATGCCGAAAACTTCAAAATTCTTTTAGAGAGTTGAAATAAAAGGGTACTCTATCAAGATATGTTTAAACTTTAGGATAAGTATCACCCACTCATTAATGTGAATATAGAATAGGGTGGTATGGGACACCAGATTTTATACTCAAATTGATGTAGGAAAGATGGTATGGGTCATCCGACTGTGGAATGATAATTATCTTTTAGTTCGAGAATAAATCTTGAAGTTAGATCTGATCCTCAAGGGAATTAAAGACTTCAAAGGAGAAGTTTGAATTCAAGGAGGATAAAAGTATGATCTCAAGATACTTCAAGATCAAGTTTGTAAGAAGATACGAAGTAAGTAACTTCCTAGATTGTTTTGAAACACTTCAAGCTAAAGGGTTGATGATTCATAAATATTTGATAAATTTCTTAAAGAGTAAGACTTTGACTTTGAACTGGACCTTTCAACTAAGGAATTATTGACTAAGTCCAGATACAAGTTCCTACTGTAACTTGGTAAATTCAATCTGTTGTCCCAAAGTAATGCACAAGAATTGCATTCCTGCTAAGGAGTCATAAAGATTGAATATAGGCATGAACTTAGTCTCAAGTTAAGCATTATTTGAGTAAAAATCATCACTAGAACCTCAATGGGTGACACACTAATGTTGGATACCACACTAGTATCTTGTGGTTGGATGATGTTTAGATTTACCCTATGTGCATTTTGAGAATCCAATTTATTTCTCTTAAAGATAGTACAAAAAAAGTTTCAATACCTTGTTGAAACAGATCCTTAAGAAGTTAAAGTCTTGGGTCATCAAGTATTTGACTCATAGCAAGTTTGTATCTTTGAAGTTTAAATTGGTTGTATAGAATTTTAGTTCTTTCCTTTTGCTTTTTGAATCTTTTGGATTTGTCTCAGATATGGTATCTGATTCCTTTCACAAATGTCCAGGGTTAGCCGATTGGAACTAGATAACTAAAGTAAACATCCTAGATAGATGTTCTGTACAAGAACTTATTCAACCTTCAAAAGATGACAAGTCCAAGATTAACTTATTCATTTGGGTTTGCTTCTAGTTACTAGCATAACTCTAATGACTTTCTAAGATTTTGGTAAACTATCGATCAAAGAAGATATGAATGGTTCATACGATTGATAATTCCCAAGAACTTTTAGCTAAAGTTTTTGAAGAAAAGTGTCCTAACTTGGACTATTTTCATTTTGAATTTGACTTGGTCAAGATATAGTAAGGTTGATCCAAAGTAAATGGAAAACTTTCTTCTACAGTTTACATAGGATTTTCAAGCCTATTAGGAGCGAGTATTCCTCCAGTGAGGTGAAGAAATCAAGTAACTGTTGGTTGGGAGTTAACCATTGTACAAACATCCAAGATAGATGTTTGGATCAACCAAAATTCAAGTTTTCCAAATCAAATTCAAGTGAATCAAGAGTTTTTAAAGTCTTGTTAGGGATAAAAATCCCACCTTCGTTACTAAGTCCATGCCCCAGTCTTGCCCTGAAATGGACTAGTAATTTGAATCCACCCAATTCACATGTTTGTGCCCAGATTACACCTAGTAAAAATTGTGAATTGGCTACGGATGATTTTAGATCCACCCTTATTATTCATTCACTACTTTGTACTTTGACTAGTTTATCAAAGTGCAAAGTCAAATAATGTTTTGAATCATTTGGGCAGGGATGCCACCACAAAGATTATACATGTTCTTCCAGTTTTAGAACATGACCATGTTTTTCCGGTTTAAGAACATAAGGCTCCGGGGTTGCCTATGGTTATTATACATAGCTTTATTTTTTAGGATGAAAATCTTTTCCAAAGGGGGAAGAATGTAATAAAGTAAGTATATGATCTAAGGGTCTAGTCGGTTTAGATCGATCTGAAATTAGACACCGTTTGATCACTTGTGTGTATGGCCAAAGATCTCAAGACTAGACTTGAACATAAGTTACACCATGGCAACCAATCAGATCTATAACCAAATGGATGATTCCAAAGCATCATAATTCGAGGTCAAACCCACATACGCCTCTGACTCCTCCTGAGTGTATCTGCTTTCTCTCTGCAGACACTAATGCCGACTAGCGCTCTTCTCTCTCTCCCTCTAATTCCCTCTCTCTATCATAGTGGCTAATGAACATGAACAATAAAAGAATGAATAAGGAAGAGGTAAGAAATCGTACCTGGAAAGAAGTTCCGCACAAGAGATCCACAGGGGGAAAGAAGCAAATGAATTTGTGCTTATTTATAGGCCCCCCCCTAGTAGTTCCTTCTGGAATCTTCTAAACTCCTCACTCAACTTTCTATTTTTGGATGGTCTTTTATTTTTTCTTAGACTAAGGGTTTTTGGTTTCACACTGTATGTACAAAAATCAAATTCAAGGGTTAGACTTAGGGAAAATGCTAATTCTAATGTTCAACCTTTGGTTTTTGGTTAGGGTAAACTTGGGTTTCCAAGGGCTTTCAAGGGTCAAACCCTAGTGGTTCAAGGTTTAGAAGTTAGTTTCATGAACTATTCACAAATATACAACCCTAATCTTCAAAATTCACATGGTTTCATATCTCAAAGTCAATTAAATCAACCAAAACATGCATAGATCATAATTCTTTCTCGGTCAAAACATCACAACATAACCAAAAAATCAATGAACTTAAAAAAATTTGATATAAACTTCCCTAAGGGATTTCATCCTGATAGCGGGCTCAAATAGCCACACATAAACCACACAATGTAAAGCATTATTCACACACTCGAACAGACGATACCCATAATTGTTTGACATGCACAGTCACATATTCATCCACGAGCATGAGCATGATCACCTGTAAATGGGTGCCCAAAAGGCTCATTTCCAAGTAGACACTATTGTAAAGCCTTTCGAAGTCTCCACGAAATCAAAAAGTAAAGCCATACACTATGTTTGACAACTCAAATCTTGTAATAAACCCCCTGACCCCACTGTGTAAACCCACCTCCACATACTAACTGTATCCACACTAAAATACTCCAATTAGCACCTAAAACCCTTCATCCACTAACCACACTTCACACTCATGATCACATGAGCACTAACTAACCCGCTAACCACATCACAGTTCATCATGTTAATGTTTGTAACGGGACAAATGGTCGTCTAGTGTCCATTGCAATGTTAACATGTATTTATATATTCTCATAGAATCAACAATCAATACCCTCAACATGGCAGAGGCTACAAGGATGAGCTCCAGGCAGGCACAGGTCCTCAAATAGTGGACATTGAAAGTATCGTTATCCAAGAGGAGTTGATAGAATGGCCATAGGAGTTGAGAGCAGTGCACATCATACCCATTCAAGATCCTCCCCAAGGGCACACATCGCAAGTTAGTAAGAACTCTCATTGGTTCAATGAAGTCGCAGGACCCCTTGGGGATGGCACCTATTTTTGAGAGTCTGAGATAGAGTTTAATGGATGGTGGGGCCATTAACATTTCTTTACACGAGAGTTTGAAAAGCTTTAGAATAGAGAGGGATTACAACTAGTATGGAGGAAGTCCAGATTGGACGACTATTTACGTGCTCAATTACCTAAGCCTGACTTCTTGAGGTGTTCATATTTAGTAAGCAAATATGCATTTAAAGTTGCATATGTAAAAGTCACTTGCAGAGAAAGTCTGTTTCAGACATAGGTTTACTTATTGAAGTAAATCTGTAGTTTTGTGAATTCTTTTGAAGAATTTTCACTTGGAATAGCTTCACAAATTCAAATATTAGGAGAGTATTGTATCAAAGTTTCATAAGAAACTTTAATCATTTCATAAGTCAATGAATTTATTTTGTGAAGTAGACTTTTCTGAGTATGGTCATAGTTCACAGAAATGTTGATAGCTCATAAATTGGCAAAATTCTTTCAAAATTGAAGAAGTTTATAGGTTATACTTGATATATGTTGATATATTTAGGTAGTGATGTCTGTGAACACACTAGGACCGCCGGGGCACTTTTTTCCCTCTTTAGGAGGTTTTTTCCCCCCGGCTTGTATATACGCCTATTGCCCTAATGGGCTACTTATCTTTGTACATTCTCTAGTAATACATTCAGTATTGTGTGTTTGTGCTCCAAAGCTTCTTCTTCTTCCTTGTGCTGTTCGCAGACGTCTAACTCCAACAATTGGTATCAGAGCAGGTCGTCGCTTCATCTAGGGCGCCGTCGACACTCCTCCGTTTGCAGTCTCAGATTTGCACAAAATTTGGTGAGCATACTCAGGGTGTTTCAGAGATCAAAACAGCTTCGCTATGTGGTGCCAAAATCGTGATCTAAGCTCGTTTCGGCCTCCAAACGCACTATTGTAGTGCTTGTGTAGGCTATTTCATCGTATATACCAGTTTCTGTTCGCCAGTTTAAGCGTCTCGAAGTCTGCTACAAGTCTAGTAGAACTCGTCTGGGCAATTCTGTTCAACTTTTTGAGATACAGTCAATTTTTTGCATCAAGGTATTTTAGTCACCAGCCATGGCTGAAAGCAGTGATGTATTCCGTATGTTGGCTGTTGAGGATAAGTTGGATGGTACCAACTACCCATTATGGGCTTATATGATGCGACATGTATTGGTTGCAAAAGGATTGTGGAACATTGTGCAGGGTGTTGAAAGACATCCTGTTACACCTCTGACTACAGGTACTGCAAATACAGGTGCTGGAGCTGGTGAAGATGGTGTCGAAGATGATATTCCGTAGATTCCTGTTCATGCTGCTGTTTCTACTGCACCTACTACAGAGCAGATTCGTTGGGATGGCAGAGATGCCCAGGCACATGCATTGATAGTTTTGTATGTCAAACGTGCCATTATTCCTCACATTTGCTCTTGCAGAACAGCTAAGGATGCTTGGGATACACTTACCACATTGTACCAAGCTAGGAATGAGGCTCGTGTTGCTTACCTCCGAAAATAGTTGGAGAGTGAGCACATGAATGAAGGTGATTCTATGGACAGTTTCCTAACAAAGATCAAAGACTTGAAGGAACAGTTGATTTCTGCTGATGAGGTTATACTAGATAGCTCACTTGTGCAGACCGTTCTGAATGGTCTTCCTGATTCATATCAGAGTTTTGCTTCTACTCTTCAGTTGATGATGAAAGGCAATCCAAATGACTTATCATTTGAGGAGTTAGTATCTGTTATGTTGCAGGAAGATCAATCTAGGCAAAACAAGTCCATTATGCGAGTTGCAGATCAAGCTTTCCTGGCTAGTCAGAAGGGCAAAGGAAAATGGAGCTCTTCAACTAGTAAGCAGAAATCTGCTAATTCTGCATATTTGAAGAAGGAAGATAAAGATGAGAAGAAATAAAAAAAGTAGAAATTGTTTTGTAAGTACTGTAAAGGGAATGATCATATCATAAAGAACTGTCCAAAACTGGCTGCTAAAGAGACAAAGAAGAAAGAGGTTGGAATGGTTGTTGTAGAGGCCTCTACACCAAAAACAAAGGCTGCAAATCTTCTGCAGGAAGAAGAATGGGCGTTTATTACTGTCTGCAGTTTTGACCCATCTTCTCATGAGCAGTGCATGTCTGTAGTAGACTTAGATGTTTGCGAGTATTTTGACAGTGGGGCGACCAAACGTATTACCTCGCAGCGCAGTTTCTTCTCTTCACTCGAGCTTGCCCCTACAGGGAATACTGTTACATGCGTCAACAACTCCTCTTATCCTATTATGGGAGTTGGTAAGATCATTTTGACTACGGCTGATGGTAGTTCTTTCACTTTGTCAGATGCTTTATTTGTGCCAGGGATAAAAAAGAACCTGTTATCAGTTTTTGCATTAGCCAAGATTGGCTTGGTTGTGAAATTTGTTGATGATAGGTGTACAGTTCATGATGTGTCAAATGGCAATGTGATTATTGCTTCTGGCATTTTATGTCGTGGGCTGTATAAGCTCATAGACTATGAAAGATTTCGCGCAAAACCTTTTTTAAAGGGGCGAAGCTAAGCGCCATAAGTAAACGTTTAAGCGAAACGCTGTAGCAAGACCTTAATGGCTTGCTACGCACCTCCGGGCCAACATGGTCTTCTTTAGCCCGTAAAGGTATAGGTATTAGCTTCTACGTTAGGTTTCGTAAAAGCGTTTACGTTTACCTTATTGTATAAGCTCATAGACTATGAAAGATCTAAAAATGATTTGGCATGTGCAGTAAATGATTCTCAGGCTATGTCAGATGCAAAGCTTTGGCATGCATGCTTTGGTCATCTGAATTTTGCTAGTTTGCTACGCCTGCAGAAATCTGAAATGGTGTCCTCTTTGCCCAAATTTGAGGCATCTGGAAAACATGTTTGTGAAGGCTGTATTTTGGGCAAGACGCAGCGTTCCTCCTTTCCAAAAGATGGTTCAGTTCGGGCTACACAGAAATTGAAGCTTGTACATAGTGATGTCTGTGGTCCTATGCAGACACCCTCTTTTGGAAATTACCTTTACTTCGTGACTTTCATTGATGATTTTTCCAGGCATGCATGGGTATATCCACTCAAAACAAAGTCCGAAGTGTTCATGTGCTTCAAACCGTTTTTGGTTTTGGTTGAAAATCTATCAGCATGTAAAATGGGCACCCTCCGTTGTAATCGAGGGGGGGAATATACGTCTTCTGATTTTAATGCATTTCTGGCTGAATGTGGGATAAAACACCAATGTATAGTGCCGTATACACCTCAACAGAATGGAGTTACTGAATGGAAGAACAGGTCTCTCACGGAGATGGCGAGGTGTATGATCAAGAGTTGGACTTTACCTCATAGTTTCTGGCTTGAGGCTGTCATGTGTGCAGCATATGGACTGAACATGTGTCCCACTAAAGCGTTGTAGTATCACTCCATATGAGGCTTGGCATGACCGCAATCCATCTATTGCTCATCTACGTGTTTTTGGTTGTTTGGCATATGCACTAGTGCCTGAACAACATCACAGAAAATTGGATGATAAGGCAGTAAAATGTATTTTTGTTGGGTACAATTTTGAAAGTAAAGGCTATCGTCTGTATCATCCACAGACTAAACACATTCTGGTTAGTCGTGATGTTGTCTTTGTGGAAGATGCTATTCAACGCTTTCATGTACTAAGGAGACATCTGATAGCTCCAAAGACATGTATGATCCTTTGATGCCTCTTTTTACAGGTGGACAGTCTAGTGCTGGTCCTAATGAGGCAACTTCTCAACCTTTGCAGGTTTCATATGATGATGCAGATCATTCCATTTCTGATGCAGATTTACATGATGCACTTGTGGATGAGAGAGCTGATATTGAGCAGGCAAAAACTATGCCAAAATGGCTGGTGCAGACTTTGGGTGACAACAAATTAGATGCACCTTTGTCATATCGTACTCGTTCAGGCTCTCATAGTGCCTCCTTTGCATCAGATTGCTATGCTATGGCTGCGTCTAGTCTTTGTGATGAGAATGAGCCTGTTTCTTTTGATGAAGCATATAATTCAAAAAATTGGATGGTTGTTATGCAATCTGAATATGATGCTATAATGAAGAATGGTACATGGTCTTTATGTGACTTGCCTCCTGGCAAGAAGGCCATTGGCACTAAGTGGGTATACAAGTTGAAGCGTAAACCTGATGGTATAGTTGACAGGTATAAGGCTAGGCTTGTTGCAAAGGGTTATGCGCAAGACAGAGGCATTGATTTTGATGAGACCTTTGCACCTACATGCCGTATGACTACTGTTCGGAGTATTTGTGCACTTGCAGCCCATCATGGTTGGAATGTACATTAGTTGCACATTAAAACAACATTTCTGAATGGTGACTTGCATGAAGAAGTGTATGTTTTTCAGCCCCGTGGCTTTGTGTAGAAAGGGCATGAAAACCAAGTGTGCAGGTTAAAGAAGGCATTATATGGTTTAAAGCAAGGACCACGTGCTTGGTATGAAGATACATGCTTATCTGGTTGCACATGGTTTTGAGAACAGTCCAACTGAAAGCACCTTATATGTTAAGCATGCTAATGATGTGCTTCTGATCATTGTTGTCTATGTTGACGACATGCTGCTTGCTGGTCCTATTGAGAAGCATATTGCTGATTTCAAGGCTGATTTGCATGCCTCATTTGAGATGTCTGATTTGGGGCATTTGCATCACTATTTGGGCATTCAGTTTATGCAAGTTGATTGTGGAATGGCTTTGTGTCAAACGAGATATATTGACACATTATTGCAGCGTTTTGGCCTTGAAGACTGTAAGCCTATTGCCACTCCTATGGAGATAGGTTTACGATTGAGACTTCATGATGTTGGAGATGCATTTGATGCTGTTCTCTATCAGCAGGCTGTTGGATGCTTGATTTACTTATGCATTACTTGGCCAGATATTCAGTTTGCTGTCTCACAGATGAGCATGTTTATGCATTGTCCAGGAGTCATGCATTGGAAGGCGGTAAAGCGCATCTTTCGCTACTTGAGTGGTACTCGGCTACTTGGGTTGTTTTATCCCAAGGGGAGATCACTAACGCCAGATTTGCATGCTTTTTCTGACTCTGATTGGGCTGGTTGCTATGACACTCGTGTGTCCACCAGTGGTTTTTGCTTCATGCTTGGTAGCTCATGTATATAATGGTTGAGAAAGAAGCAGCCTACTTTGGCCACTTCCAATTGTGAGGCTTAGTATAGGGCAGCTTCACAACGACTGTTGAGTGTGTGTGGCTCATACGCCTTATAGGTGATTTGGGTGTTGGCCAGTCTTTTGCCACCACCATCTTCACTGACAGTCAGAGTGCATTGGCAGTTGCGAGGAACCCTGTGTTCCATGCTCGCACTAAGCACATTGAGGTGCATTAGCACTATGTCATGGAGAGGTTCTCTGCTGGGGAGATCAGCTTGGCATATGTGCCCACGTAGGAGAACATTGCAGACCTTTTCACGAAGGCTCTGCCTAGGGAGAAGTTTGAAGTTTTCTACAAAGCTTTGGGCTTACTTCCTTTTGTGGAGTGATTTCCACATAGCTTGGCACTTCCTTATACATGAGTGCCAGCTCCTTGTTCACCGCATCACTCCCAGGGGGGATTTGTTGATATATTTAGGTAGTGATGTGTGTGAACACACTAGGACCGCCGGGGCACTTTTTTCCCTCTTTAGGAGGTTTTTTTCCGCCGGCTTGTATATACGCCTATTGCCCTAATGGGCTACTTATCTTTGTACATTCTCTAGTAATACATTCAGTATTGTGTGTTTGTGCTCCAAAGCTTCTTCTTCTTCCTTGTGTTGTTCGCGTGCTTCCGTAGACGTCTAACTCCAACAATATAGAGGTGTTCTAAATTTGAGTATACCTTGTCTTTTGGAGATTAATCATCTTCATCAATGGTATCAAAAATTTGTTAGTACAGATGAATAAAGAATGTGAGATAGTCTTCAAATTGAGAACTTGGACAAAGAGAACTATGCAGCTTGGTCCATGAGGATGGAAGCTCATCTTATGAGCAAAGATCTGATGGGATACATCACACGAGAAGAAGAGAAGCTAGAATTCAAAGATCCTAGTGTTCCAACTAGGGAGGAGCTTGAAGACTTGAAGGATTGGATGAAGAAGGATGCTCAAACAAGGAGTATTATCTACATGGCATTAAATGATTACTTGCTTCCTCATATTAGAGGACTTGAAAGTGCAAGTGATATATGGAGTGCTTTGGAGGAGCATTTACAGAATACAACCAAGTCAAGGAAAGCATCACTATGGGCATAGTTTACCACATTCAAGAATAAGGCTTTACAATCAATATATGATTATGTGACAAACATGAACGACATTGCTGATTCTTTAGGTGCAGTTGATGAAGACATTGAAGAAGATAAATCGGTAAGACAAATTCTTACAGGTTTAAGAGGAGATGAAAAGTGGAAGCCATTCATATTATCAATAGAACTTTCATTAGATCATTTCAATTGAATCAATTGTTAGGTTATATGCTAACTTTTGAGCATGATATCAAAGGAGATGTTGATAAAAGTGTAGGTCAAGCAATGTATTCTAAGGATAAGAAGAAGGTTATCAAAGGAAAGCAACAATGAATTGAAGATGAAGGTACTTCAAGCCAAGCAAACTTCCTAAGAGGAAGAGGAAGTGGTAGAAGTAGAGGAAGAGGCAGAAACAAAAAGGATAATGTCAAAGCTTGTTGGATATGTGGTAAGACTAATAATCTTGCTCTTGAATGTTGGCATAACAGTCAACGTGTTAGCAACTTTAATCACAATTATAATCAAAGAGGCAGAGGTGGAAGAAATCAAAGAGGAACTTTCAAAGGTAGAGGTAGTAGAGGCTTCTTTGGAAGAAATGGTGGAAGAAACTTTCAAGGCCAGCCCTACAACAATACCTAATACAATTATGCATTAGATCAGAAGGAGGACTCAACCCTTATCATGAATGCAACATGTGAAGTTTGAAATGAAGATCAAAGAGTGTTTTACATTGATTTAGGATGCAACAATCATCTGAGGGGTAACATTGCTTTAATGACCTATTTGAAGAATAAA
Source organism: Ceratopteris richardii (assembly GCA_020310875.1). Classification (NCBI taxonomy): domain Eukaryota; kingdom Viridiplantae; phylum Streptophyta; class Polypodiopsida; order Polypodiales; family Pteridaceae; genus Ceratopteris; species Ceratopteris richardii. The sequence continues at coordinate 175,514,173 of CM035414.1, forward strand.
GTGGTTAATCATATAGCTCAAACATGTGACAATACAAAGCAGAAGGTGAAGTCTATTGGATCAGTGAAAACCAAAGATGGAAGTACTCTTTTGAGTAAGGTTTTGTATGTTCCTACAATTCCAAAGAATTTGATTAGTGTAGGAAAAATTTTGGAAAAAGGATATGAGGTGAGGTTCACTAATGATGGAGTTCATGTTGAAGACCCTAATCAAGGGTATAAGCAAATTGTTACAGGAAAGAAAGAAGGAAGGCTTTTTACATTGAAGGTGCAAGGTAATGTTGGACATGCCTTGCTCACATATGGAGAGCAAAAGATATCTGAGTTGGATCTTTGGCACAAAAGGCTTGGACACTTCAAAGAAGCATGTCAATTAGTTTAAGGCTCATAAGCAATCATATAACAAACATGGTTTCATGTATTCAGGAAAACTTGAATTGGTGCATATAGATGTGTGGGGGTCCTTCAATGGATGTTAGCATAAATGGTTCAAGATATTATGTCATTTATGTTGATGATGCTACTAGGAGGATCACTATTTATGTGATCAAAGATAAGTCAAAAGTGTTTAGCACATTTAAACACTATCATGTATATGTAGAAAGGGTTATAGGACAAAAATTGAAGAGATTAAGGTCAGATGGAGGGAGAGAGTATTTCTCAAATGAATTCAATGATTATTTGTGGAATGCAGGTATAAAGAGAGAAGTTACTTGTAGGTAGTCTTCTCAACAAAATGGTGTAGCAGAAAGGAGAAATAGAACTCTTGTTGACTTTGCAAGGTCAATGATGAAAGAGAAGAATTGCCCTAATTATTTGTGGGTTGATGCTGTAAATACAGCTACATATTTGGTTAATAGGCTACCATGTAAAGCTTTGCAGGGTATGACACCATATGAAGCTTGGTGGGGTAAGAGACCTACATTAGATCATTGCAAAGTATTTGGTTGTTTAGCCTATGCTTATGTTCCTTCTCAATTAAGGCATAATTTGGAACCAAAGGCTGAGAAATATGTGCTCATTGGCTATGATGATAAGAAAATGGGATATAATTGTGGAGACCATCCACAAAGCAATTTCTTGTGCCAAAGGATCTTACATTTGATGAGCAAGGTACTTGTTATACATGTACAAATAGTGCTTATGCAAGTCTTGAAGAGGTATTGAGTCAAAACAAGGGTAAATCAAAGGTTCAAATATCTGATGAAGAAGAGAATGTTGAAGTTCAAATTGACGGTGAAGAAATGCCAAGGTTTGATCCATAATATGATGAACCAGAAACTTCAAGGAGTGGAGAACTCAGAAGATCATCAAGGAACAAAAGGCAACCCATAAGGTATAGTTATGATACTTCATTCTTGACTACTAAAGATTATGCTTACATGATAAAGACAGATGAAGATCCTTCTACATATGATGAGGCAAGAGGAAAGTAGAATTGGGAGAAAGCTATGAAGGAAGAATATGATGCACTCATTGAGAATGAGACTTGAGACTTGAGACTTAGTGCCAAAACTAGGTAATCAGAAAGTGATAGGATGCAAATGGGTTTATAAAACAAAAAGGTATGCAGATGGAAGTGTGTCTAGGTACAAAGCTAGACTTGTTGTAAAAGGGTATGCACAAACATATGGTGTGGACTATGATGAAACCTATAGTCCTGTTGCAAAGATTACAACCATAAGAACTCTCATAGCCATTGCTACATGCAAAGTTTGGAAAGTGTCTCAATTAGATGTGAAGAGTACATTTTTAAATGGTTATATTTTAGATGAAGTTTACATGGAATAACCAAATGGTTTTAAAGATCAATTTCATCCAAAACATGTGTGTAAGCTCAGAGAGCTTTGTACGGCTTGAAGTAGGCCCCAAGGGCATGGAATTATAGGCTTGTGAAGTTCTTGAAGGAACTTAGTTTCCAAGCATCAAAGGCAGATAGTAGCTTGCTAGTCAAAGCAAGTGAAGATGGGTTCATCTATGTTTGTATTTATGTTGATGACATAATGCTTATAGGTACAGATGACAAAGGCATGCAAATACTTAAGAAGCAGATGGAGAAAGAATTCAAGATCAGTGACTTGGGAATTTTGTCATATTTCTTGGGAATGGAGATTTCATATACTTAACATGGAGTCTATGTAAGTGTTAAAAGCGCTTTTCGTTAAGCCACTTTTAATCTCATTTCTAGGTTCTCCGGAATGGATAGGGGTTTGACAGTGTAGAGGCCCTTTATTTAATTTTCCTAGTTTAACATTCAACTAAACAGTTAATTGTCTTCCATTTCGAGATTATCATGATGCAGTACGCTTATCACACGAATTAACAATCACGACTTCGCACAAACTTGTTAATGTTAACATAACATTACTGTGTTAATAATTAACCACTGGACTTTAAGAATAAGATACAGTACTCAGGATTTGAACGAAGCTGCAATACCATAGCATCCGGCGCGGTCGCCCAGATAGACAGTCTGGCGATTCCCATCTCTCTCTCCCGCCGAACATCATGATTGCCTTTACATTAATGAATAAAAAGGTACATTTGATCGCTATGCCTTTTCGGTGCGTGCGACTTATGAAAAATAAAATTACATATTCCAATCCGGCAGCCTAACACTGGCACGCATGGTGGAGTCGAACCCAAAAAAAAGAAAATACAGTCAAGGCTCATCAATAATGCCTTGTATATACAGGGTTCTGGCTAGTTTAAAAGTTCGAGTGATCTTCTGCTTCAATGAGTCCAGCATAGTCTTCAAAATGTCCGGCTCGACCAGTTGTGCATCAGTCCGAACCGAACTAATAACAACTACCTGACTCATCAGCAATTCAGTTTGCGTCTCCAAAAATAATTCTTGCAGATAAACATCGTTGGCTATGGCCGCATCTCTCCTCAGCTTTATTTCAATGATTTCTGCATCAATTCTGGACAATCTCTCGGGTTGAAATCCCAACTATTTTTCTCTTCGTTCCAGTTTGTGAGCTTCATACTGGATGTTTTATAATAGGCATCCCGCTCCTTCATAATACCTGCTAACTCTTTCTTGAGCTGAATCGTCAGACCCGTCTCTGCTTCCAAGTCACGATTCTTTTGGAAAAGGTCGGCGGATTTTTGTCTTGAGTTCTTCAGTGTTTTGCATAGCCAAGTCGGCCATTTCTTGTCCTTTCTGTGTCACCAGCTCAAGGTTCGCACGAGTTTCTTCTAATAGATTGCCGAGAGCAACCCGAGCATCTTCCTTATCCTGTACCATTTGTTCTAATTGAACTATTTCTTCATCGTCCGCAGCGAGGAGAATGGTCTTCTCCTTCAACTCAACAAGTGCAATATCCCATTGGGCAACCATATTATCTTGCTCTGCTAACCGTTCTTGAAGTTGCTGAAGCTGAACTTGTAGTGCGTGGTTTTCTACTTTGACCGCATTGGCTTCTTCTTGGAGTGGGGCAATATTCGCTTCAAGCAAATCCACTTTGCCTTGCAATTCTTGCCGAATATTTTGAGTTGCCAGCTTCATCTGGAGGGGTAATTGCTGGGAAAATTGTATAAGGAGGCGACCCATAGACTCCAATTAGGTGAACATTACTGTTGGAGGAAGGGAAGGGGGAAATTGCGATGAAGAGGCCGTCAGCAAATGAGGGGAGGATGGTGGCGAGTAATCTAGAGAGGATAACGGAAGGTTTGAGGCCTCACGAACAACAATTGAAGGGCCAACGAAAAGAATTTCAGCAACATCAGGAATGAGAGGAGGAGAAGGGAGAAGAGCGTCCGGTACCAACACGATTCCAGTCTCATTCGAATTTGTCACCTCAGTAGTTTCGATCACGGCCTCGACAGTGGCAATCACTTCCTTGATGATATTGTTTGCGATCTCTTTCACAGCATCCTCGTCTAGTTGATGAGATTCCTCCCGCAAGGAAACTTCATCGACATCTTCCATGTTGACATCCTGATCCGGCTGCTTGAGAGGAGACGACGGGACAGAGGATTCGACCTGGAGGGAGGTGGCGGTGTCGTGGAAAACTTCAACTTCATGGCCCGCGATGGAACCCTGTACCTGACTCTGGGAGGGACTAACGCGTTTGCGTTTGCGTGTAAAGAATTGAAGCAAATCTTCATCGTCATCGTCATCGATCATTTGAGTAGATTCTTCATGTAACAGCATGGTATTCGGAGGTGGTTGAGCGGCTTGGATCACCGGAAAGAGGAAGGTGAGGATATAGGGTAAGTGGGTACGAGGGATGTTGTTCTTGGCGATTTGTTTGGTAACCGTCACGCATTCACAGTGAATGCACCTAAAAAAGAAGGATGTGAAATTCACAGGCTCACGGGAAGCAGTATCGATCATTGAATAAAAGGGTCGTGAAATGACGTAGGTGCATTTTCATAAATTTAGTGTGGCGACCAGGAATTGTAGAGCAGTACGCTCTGGTTCTGGTCGGCAAAGGATGGCATACTCATTAGATGAGTGCTGGCGAAACAATTCTTTCATGGTGGCAAGAGGAAGGAGTGGACCATTCTCCAATCCTTCCTGAGGGAGTCGAAATCCCTTAGCAAACGTGACTAAAGTGATCACTACACGAGAGTTTAAACAAGTAATCGGCCAACACTGCTCTATAGCAAGTGTGGCGGCAATGGCAGAAATAATCTGCGCATGGAACGGATGACACTCCATGGAATGCCAAGACAATTCCGTGAAGGCCAGCAACCCACGAGTACACAAGTACTCACTCACTTCTGGAGTGAGACCGGCATGGAAGGTGGCTACATTAGCGAGAGCTTCCATGGTGCGCACAAGGAGACACGAAAACACAGAGTACACAAAGCTCGAAAACACACAGACATAATAACGATTCACAGTGGAAAGACACAAGATTAAGTAAGGGCACTGGAAACATTAGGCGGCAAAACCCTACTCATAACGCAATATTAAAGAGATATCCTTCATAAGTGCAGCATGCATGCATGAACAAAGGCAGTGACACAGAGGTGGCGATTAATCATGATTAGATCAACAAAATGGAATGATTACGGCCAGATAGTCAATCGAAACACGGGAAGTAAAAAAAGAAAGCCATTAACAAGCAAAAAAAGAAGAAAAAAAAACAATCGAGTACACCTCAAGAATTACTAGACGTCGTGTGATAAGGGCGGAGCTTAGAGCCATTAATCACTTTTGGAAGGTAAACACCTGTTAAGGTCGCCAACCGAAAAGTGGCAGGTCCCACCTGTTCCACAATCCGGTATGGACCGAACCATCGTAACCACAATACTGCAGGTAAGAGTTGGTCCCATCGTTCCGGACATTCCAAGATCAATTTTCGAAGCATATTCAACAGTCTTATTGGTACTCTCAGCCAGTCCATTGGCACGTGGATAGTAAGGGGAGCTGAATTTGTGTACAATCTAGAAAGTCAGAGTCAGCACTTGTATTAAGTTGTTTGCGAAATGGGTACCCTGGTCCGTCACTATTTCCAGAGGTAATCCATATCGAGGAAAGACATCCTTCATCAAACATTTGGCCACCGAAACAACTGTGGCAGAATGTAAAGCCCAAGCTTCCGCCCACCTAGTAGCATAATCTGTACAGGTCAAAATATATCGCTTGTTGGTGAGGGCAGCTCGGGGTGAAGTCAGGCCAATGAAATCTAAGCCCCACTTCTGAAAGGGTTCAAGTGGCAGGACAGGCTGTAGTGGAAAGAAATGTCGCTGCAAGGGCTGTCCAGATCGTTGAAAGACATCACTTTGTTGTACAAATTTAACAACATCTCTGTACATGGTAGGCCACCAGAGCCCACTTTGCAAGATTTTGCGATGAGTAAGAACAACTGCGAAGTGTCCTCTAGTGGGTGCTGAGTGAGCCATGGCAATAACGGAGGCCGATTCATGTGGGGGTATACATCTGAGTAGAACACCAGTCTGATCGATGTAATACAGTTGACCCACAATCTGTTAGATATGCTCAATACTCCACCCTCATGTGACCACAAATGATCCATGGTGCTCTAAGTTGTAAGGCCCCCATTATGAGGAGAAGCCATTATGAGAGCCCGGACATTTGTGGAACCCTAACTTCCAAGTTAGATGAGGTCTATGTGTGACCATTGATGGTTGTAGATGATCTTTGTGAGCCTAGCCGTTAGGTTAGGTAGGGCATAAACTCCCAGGCCATTAGGTTGCCATTTAAGGTGAAAATAAAGGCCCTGTGGTGTCGCGCGGTTTCCCCATAGAACCTTAATGGGGGGAGTGCAGAGGGGGGCTTGCCCCCTTCTGCGGGGTCCGAGGGGCCTATCCCCCCGGCCCGTAGGGCCGAGACGGTAGTACTTCTGGTCGTGGAGATATTGTCGGATAATATATTTTACCGACTATTTTGTATCTCCCGATTACGTTTATCTATACTGAACCGCCTTGTAAAAGCTATATAAGCACGGCCCAGGTTGAGCTTTACATAGCATTGCGCACTAGTAAGCCCTTCATCTAGAGTCTATCTAAATCGCCATCTAAGCTCCACATTGGGAGCGCACGAGTTGATAGCACCATCATTGTAATTGCATTACGCTTGACAATCTGAGAATTTGAGTTCTCTATCTCTCAGTCTGCGTCTACCTTTGTCTGCGTTTTTCTCTCAACTCTATCGATAGGTCTATTCCGCTATGCTGTTTTTTTCTTGCATGGTATCAGAGCTCAAGAGGCTCTGAGTGGTGCAGAAGTAGAAACACAGAGGTTACAGAGGTCTGAACAACAAACGAGAGAAGATGTCAAACGGTGCATCATCATCTACGACTGGGGGCCAAGGTGGTTCATCAACAGGAGTAGATGGCACACAAGCAGGAGCAGCAATGATGCCGGTCATCCCAACATTGCGGATACGTCCACCAACCTTCACAGAAGGTAAACTTGATGGTACGAACTACACCCTGTGGAAGTTCAAAATCACTTCTATTCTTGATTCGTATGAGCTTTTGGAGATTGTTCTTGGGACTGATCATGAGCCCTAAGAAAGACCTGATCCAAATAATCCTGGTCGAATGATTCCTCATGATGCTGATTTTCTATGTGCTTGGAAACGTAGAAATGCAGATGCACTTTGTGCTCTAGTTACAAGTACTTCTGATAGTGTTCTGACTCTCATTCAACATACTACGAAGGCATGTGAAGCATGGAACATATTGAGAAATCAATATGAAACTCATAATCAGACACAGATTCAGAACTTGGACAATCAGCTTGCAACAGAACGGCTTGCTGATGGGGAGACTACAGAGGTGTTTATCACTCGCATAAAGAATCTACGAGATCAAATGGCGGGAGCAAGTGTTCAAAAGTCAAGTGAGGAGCTAGCTCGTCGCTGTCTTCGAATCTGTCCACCTAAGTTTGATGGTTTGGTAACTGCTCTTAACACTCAAATCAGACCTCAAGCACTAACTTTTGAAGAATTTAGTGCCTTACTCATGGAGGAGGAGCTCCGGCTCAAGGCAAGGAGTGGTGGTAGCAAAGGAGATGCCACATTCACAGCAAATGCCAAAGGAGGCAAAACAGATTCTTCAAAAGATGGAGACAAAAAGAAGAACGAAAAAAAGAAGTTCAAGGGAGAATGTTTCCACTGCAAGAAGAAAGGACACAGAATCCAAGACTGTCGCATCAAGAAGGCAGAAGAGAAGAGTGGCTCTTCAAAAGGTGGCAGGGGTAAGGAGTCTCCCAACACAGCAGAAACAGAGCTTGAGTTATTTGTTACGATAGAGGAGGTGTGCTCCTCGGCTAAAGATTCAGGAACAGATGACTCATGGGTGTTGGATAGTGGTGCATCTCGTCACATGACAAGTAGAAAAGACCTTTACAGTTCCTTACAGCCTCTAAAGGATCCCATCACAGTAAAGGTAGGGAACAATGCAAGATGTCCTGCAGAGGGCGAAGGTACGGTTTCTGTCATTAACTCTAATGGTGATATCAGAAAGCTTTCAAATGTGCTGTATGTTCCACAAATAAAACGAAATCTACTTTCAGTAGCTTCTATAACTGATCAAGGTCATCAAGTATCTTTCAGTAAGACAGGAGCTAAGATTATGGATGGTAACAACAACATTGTTGGAACTGGCATAAGGAGGAACAACCTGTATGAGTTGCGTGCTCTTACAACCACTACAAATGTGGGCACAAGTAAGCTATGGCATGAGAGATTCGGTCACATTGGATACATTGTACTGAAGGAGATGCATCGCAGAGGTATGGTTGCACACCTACCATCGATTGCAGAAATGAAGGAACCATGTGAAGCTTGCATGATGGGCAAGCAACGGAGGAAGGCGTTTCCACAAGAAAGCAAGAACAGGGCAAGCTATCCTCTAGAGTTGGTGCATGCTAGCTTGTGCGGAAAAATGCCTACACAAGCCTTGGGCGGATCTTCCTACTTCATGTTACTTGTCGACGACTATAGCAGGAAGATGTGGGTGTACTTCCTTTGCGATAAGGCTCAAGCTTTCGGTAAGTTTAAAGAATGGCTTCAGCTTGTTGAAACTGAAACAGGGAAGAAGATGAAGAAATTCAGGACAGACAGTGGTGGTGAGTTCACATCAATAGAGTTTGAAGATTTCTGCAAGAGTAAGGGAATCAAGCATCAACTCACAGTGGCACATAGTCCTCAACAGAACGGTGTTGCAAAACATCAGAATCGAACCATCATGGAGATGGCAAGGTGCATGTTGAAAGGAAAGGGTTTGCCTAATCAGTTTTGGGCAGAGGCTGTCAACACTGCTGTCTACATCTTGAATCGAAGCTACACCAAGGCACTTGATGGAAAGACTCCACAAGAAGCCTACATTGGTAAAAAGCCTTCTGTTTCCCATTTCAAAGTATTTGGAAGTGAATTTTATGTACATGTTCCAGATAGGGAGAGAAACAAGCTTCAACCAAAAAGCATCAAATGTATCTTTCTAGGGTACAGTGAAGATAAGAAGGCTTATAAGCTTTACGACCCTGAGGCTAAGAAGATCATGGCGAGTTGTGATGTGGTGTTTAAGGAGGAGCAGCCAAATGCAGTGGAGGAGGAAAAGAGAGCTTCCACTTTATCATCAGGCAAAGGGGCAATCCACTATGAACCTGGCCCAAGAGCTATCCCTTATACACAAGAGAAGGAAGCATCATCTTCAGATGATGAGTCTGAAAGTCACCAACCTGCCGACACCCAAGTGGAAAAGCCATTGCCACGTTGGGTGAGGCAGCTCTATGATTCTACAAACCTCATCCCACAGTCACTAGAACAAGTTGCAGATGGACCGAGGCGATCACAGAGAATAGAGGAACAGAGATGGGCAAGCACCCATATTGTAAACACAACCTTGATGGCTGATCTCATTCAAGAAGAAGCAAAGGAACCAACCAATGTGGAAGAGGCACTCCATGATCCGAATTGGAGGGCTGCCATGCAAACAGAATACAACAATATCATAAAGAATGGAACTTGGGAGCTAGTGGATCGACCCCCTAAGCGTAAAGTCATTGGCACCAAGTGGGTTTGGAAGCTAAAGTACAAGGCTGATGGTACTCTAGAAAAATATAAAGCAAGACTTGTTGCACATGGCTACTCACAAGTTGAAGGCATTGACTTTTGTGAATCATTTGCCCCGACTGCAAGAATGACTACTATCCGAGTAGTACTAGCTGTGGCTGCACATAAGCGTTGGCCAATCTATCACATGGATGTTAAATCAGCGTTCCTGAATGGAGACCTCAAGGAGGAGGTATATGTGTCTCAACCACCAGGGTTTGAGGCTCCCCATTCAGAGAACAAGGTATCTCAGCTGAAGAAGGCATTATATGGGCTAAAACAAGCCCCTAGAGCATGGTACCAACGGATAGATAAGTATCTCTTGGATCTAGGGTTCAAAAGATGCGCTTTTGATGCTAACTTGTATGTTCTAAAGAAAGGAGGGAAGACAATTGTGCTTGTACTCTATGTAGATGACCTTGTGATTACAGGAAATGATGATGCTCTTCTTCAAGAAACAAAAGATGCCCTGAGTTCAGAATTTGAAATGACAGACTTGGGCTTAATGCATTATTGCTTAGGTCTTGAAGTTTGACAGGAACCAGGGAAGATTTTCATCTCTCAACAAAAGTATGCAAGGCAGATATTGAAGGCATTCGACATGGAGGATTGCAAGGAAATTTCTACACCTATGGAGGTCAACACAAAATTATCTATTGAAGATACCTCACCTCCAGTGGATATTGGAAGATAGAGGAAATTAGTTGGAAGTCTCATCTACTTGTGCAATAGCAAACCAGACATCTCTTATGTTGTTGGAGTAGTAAGCAGGTTCTTTAATAAGCCTTGCCAAACTCATTGTAAGGCAAGCATGCGGATACTCAGGTATGTGAAAGGAACCACTGATTATGGTATTCTTTATGAAGAAGGATCATCTCTAGTTGGATACTGTGACTCAGATTGGGCAGGAGATATTGATACCAGAAAATCAGTTTCTGGATATTGTTTTTCTTTAGGATCAGGGATTTTTTCTTGGATTAGTAAGAAGCAACCGACTGTAGCATTATCTTCTATTGAAGCTGAGTACAAAGCTGCAAGCGTTGCAGCATGTGAAGAAGTATGGTTGAGGAGGATCCTATGGCACATAGGAATACAAGGACAAGAGGCTACAGAGTTGAAGTGTGACAACCAAAGTTGCATGGCCATCGCCAAAAATCCTGTTTTCCATGCACATACCAAGCACATAGAAATCCAGTATCACTATGTGCGTGAGTTGATTGAGGATGGGGTCGTGGAGATAACCTATTGCCCTACTGAAGAAAATGGAGCAGACATCTTCACCAAGGCTCTTGGGAGAGAGCAACTTATTCGACACTTTCGAAAGCTTGGGATTGGACCAAGGAGGTAGTTCACCATCAGGTGGACATTGAGGGGGGGGTGTTAGATATGCTCAATACTCCACCCTCATGTGACCACAAATGATCCATGGTGCTCTAAGTTGTAAGGCCCCCATTATGAGGAGAAGCCATTATGAGAGCCCTGACATTTGTGGAACCCTAACTTCCAAGTTAGATGAGGTCTATGTGTGACCATTGATGGTTGTAGATGATCTTTGTGAGCCTAGCCGTTAGGTTAGGTAGGGCATAAACTTCTAGGCCATTAGGTTGCCATTTAAGGTGAAAATAAAGGCCCTGTGGCGTCGTGCGATTTCCCCATAAAACCTTAATGGGGGGAGTGCAGAGGGGGGCTTGCTCCCTTCTGCGGGGTCCGGGGGGCCTATCCCTCCGGCCCGTAGGGCCGAGACGGTAGGACTTCTGGTCGTGGAGATATTGTCGGATAATATACTTTACCGACTATTTTGTATCTCCTGATTACGTTTATCTATACCGAACCGCCTTGTAAAAGCTATATAAGCATGGCCCAGGTTGAGCTTTACATAACATTGCACACTAGTAAGCCCTTCATCTAGAGTCTGTCTAGATCGCCATTTAAGCTCCACATGGGAGCGCACGGGTGGACAACACCATCATTGTAATTGCATTACGCTCAACAATCTGAGAATTTGAGTTCTCTATCTCTCAATCTGCGTCTATCTTTGTCTGCGTTTTTCTCTCAACTCTGTTGACAGGTCTATTCCGCTATGCTATTTTTTTCTTACACAATCAACCGAAATCATCGGCTGTAGACTTCAATTTTACGGTGCAGAGCAGTGAGAGTATTTGGTGGGAGACAACCGTCAGTGAGAAAATTCATGAACATATCATAGTATGTAGGAGCAACAAGAAGTTCTACAGATTCTTCAAAAGTTATCTCGGTGACGTAAATAGCCGGTGTAGTGTCATCAACACCTCCCGAAAACTCACTGGAATCTAGTCGAGATAAAAAATCCGCCAAGACATGTGCCGTACCTGGTCAGTGAATAACTTCATACTCAAACTCTTGTAAGAGTAGAACCCATCTGGCCAATCTGCCACCTAAATGTTGTTGGCGAACCAAATACACGAGTGCGGCATGATCCACATGAAAAGTGAACTTTCATCCTAGCAAGTAATGCTTAAACTTCTTAACAGAGTACACCAAACCAAGACACTCTCATTCTGTCACAGAGTAATTTCTCTCTGCCGGAGATATGGAGGAGAAGAATTCAAAGACATGAAGCTTTATTAGAGTTTTGTGGGTAGCTTGATTTATGCTACATCAACAAGGCCTGATTTGTCTTATGCAATTAGAGTTCTATCTCAATTCATGCATTGTCCTAGAAAAGGAACATTGGATTGCAGGTCAAAGGGTGCTAAGATATATCAAGGGCACACTTAAAGAAGGTTTGTATTATGGGTTTACTTCAGATACAAGGATCAAGATATATAGTGATGCAGATTGTGCAGGCACTCTGATGATAGAAGATCAACACATGAGTACTTGTGTTATGTGGGAGATAAGTTAATTTCATGGTGTTCTAAGAAGCAGCATACAATTGCTTTTTCATCTACAGAAGCAGAGTACAAAGGTATGGTAGAAGCTGCAAAGGAAGTCATATGGTTAAGAACTCTCATGAAGAGTTTTGATATCATCAAGAGTACTCCTATCATTTGTGGAGATAACATGAGTTTTTTGTATTTGGCAGCTAACCCTGTGTTTCATTCTAGGACCAAACATATTGAGATTCAATATCATTTTTTGAGAGAGAAGGTTGTTGATAAAGAAATAGAAATCATGCATACTACCACAAAAGATCAACTTGCAGATATGTTAACAAAGAGCTTAAATGGACCAAAATTGCAGAGGTTTAAAGATATGGTAGGGATAAAAAGAAGGTGCAGATAATCACAATTGATGATTGATTTGGAGCTGTTGGAGCAAGACAATCAACAATTGATGATTGCATGAAGTTTAGGAATGAATACTTGAAGTAAAGATTAAAGCTTAAAGCATGAAGTGAAGCAGAAGTTCAGGAAGAGATGTTCTACATACACATGTGCAATAGTTTTGTAAATACTTCAAAAATACTTTGATATAATGATGAATCTACACTCATATGTATATATACACTTGTATATAGTCGTGATAGGTATGTGAGATGATAGATAGATGAAATATAGAAGATTAGATCACAAGTTAAATGGTTAATATCCATCATATGTACTTCCTATTCAGAATAGAGAAGTTTTGAAGAAGTAGTGCCTTGATGTTCTCCATCTCTCTTCTTCTGTGCTCAATCATTTGTGAAATCCTTTTGTGTGTGTCTAAGTCGATAGTTAATGCATCTATGGTCAAGTTTTTAGAGTCCAATTGTAATCAGGCTGAGAGAATTTTGTGTAGGAACATTCATATGTAAATAGGTGTTGAGAGACTACTGAAATATACACAATCTCGATGATCAAAGAATTGATCAGATCTCAGTCTACAATGTAAAGTTTTGCACATATAAGCATTCAAACTTTATGTTGGAAGGTAAGCAACCTATGTCTAAAAGCATTTGATCAAATGTCATCTACTTTGTGAGAACTATGCATTCAAAGTTGCATATGTAAAAGTTGCTTGCAAAGAAAGCCTGTTTTACACATATGTCTACTTATTGAAGTAAATCTGAAGTTAGTGAATTCTTTTGAAGTTTTCACTTGGAATAGCTGTGCAAATATTAGGACAGTATTGTGTCAAAGTTTCATAAGAAATTTTAATCATTTCGTAGGTCAATGAATGTATTTTGTGAAGCAGACTTTTGTGAGTATGGTCATAGTTCACAGAAATGTTGATAGCTCATAAATTGGCAAAACTCTTTCAAAATTGAAAAAGTTTATAAGTTATACTTGATATAGAGGTGTTCTAAATTTGAGTATAGCTTGTCTTTTGGAGATTAATCATCTCCATCAACAAAGATGTTTGCACTTGAAGACATTGACAGGTAACTCGAATGACATTCTTAAAATGGGTTCGTAAGGCTAAAGACCAGCCTATCTTAGACATTAAGAGGGAATTTGATCGTGAATTTGATGACCTATTGGAATATGATAAGAAACCTATACAACATGAAAAGGTATCTCTATTCCTACGAGCAATAGATATGAAAGCTCATGAGAAGCTTCTTTCACAATTGCAAGATATGGAAACTAAATTCGGTCTTGCATAAGAATGGGATGATATTGAAGGAGTAGTAAAAAGGTATATAGAGAAGCAAAGAACCACGGTGAAGTTTATGCAAGATTGACATGAAGATTTACAAGATGAACAAATGCAAGCAGCACAACAACCTGCTCCAAATCCTAAAGTTAATCCACCGGTTGTGAAAGATGTTGTGCCTCCTAATACTATGGAGAAAATGTTCAAGAAATTTAGTGACCTTACGATTCAAAGTGTTAAACAAATGATAGAGTCTCAGTCTTCACAAGCAACAATAAACAAAGCTTCAAAGATTCCAAAAACCAAGAGATGCATCTGGTGTGACTTCTTAGAGGACAACAAGTACTCATGTGAGAGCTTTACAGGCTAAAAAGTTGGTCTTTATTAAAGAAAAAAGGATCTATGATGCAAAAATTGGGGAGAAGGTGAATATAAAAATTTGGTCAGGGAGGCGTGAGAGTGTTTTTCCCTGGCACCTCTAATAACTCTGCTTCAACTTCTCATATGTCCATGTATGCATGTCAAATAATTCATGACAATGGGGAACTAGAAGCTTGGTCTAGGGTAATGAAATCTCTGGACATAGAAAAATATGCCAAGAAATCTTAAAAATGGCAATCAATGAAATTCGAGGTGTAACTGGATGGAAAGATCCCATGTATACACTCTTAGTGGTCACATATTTATGCTCTTCAATGGAGCATGAATCAGTGGTTGAAGAGAAAAGAAGAAGGGCTAATGAAGGCGAGGAAGAGAGGAGGAGAACTAGGCAGAAAGATATGTATATGTATATGTATATGATGTATATGTATATGTACACACACACACACACACACACACACACACACACACACATATATATATATATATATATATATATATATATATATATATATATATATATATATATATATATATATATATATATATATATATATATATATATATATATATATATATATATATATATATATATATATACACACACACACACACACACACACACACACACACACACACACATATATATATATATATATATATATATATATATATATATATATATATATATATATATATATATATATATATATATATATATATATATATATATATATATATATATATATATATATAATGTCAAATTTTCTAGTCGACACACATAGCTAGTAGGTGTCTACATAGACACACCATGGAGTGAGCTATGGTGATCTTTTTTTGTACTCACAAGCAAGTATAGGGTTTTCTTCAGTAAGGAATTACTTCCTTACTTTCCAATGATCAAGAATTGATGAAACAAGTGATTATTGGTCATATAGTTTCATATATGACTCGAAATTTGACTTATGAAGAGTGACCAATTAGCTCTAAAAATCTAGGACCTAACCACAAATAAACTATTGCAATTTTGGTGACCACTAATTGATTGCTTTACATACAAATCAAAATGATAAAAATTCATTATTTTTTCCTTCCATTTGTGATTGCCCCATGGTAATCTTTAATGTGCCGTGTAGATCCCTAATACTCAAGCTCAATTTCTAACAATCCTGTTCATGAGATCCTTCATCCAAATGCACTTCTTGAATGTGGTATGCTTTGTTACATCATGAGAGTTGGTGAACATGTCTACCTTCGTACTCACTTGCAACATCCTGACATCACCTTCAATCACTTTGTTCCTTATGAAATGAAACTGCACCTCAATATGCTTTGATTTTGCATGGATGATGGGATTATGTGCCAATTGTACACTACTCAAATTTTTGTTTAAATAGAATCGTCTACTTATTCCACCTTCAAATTTAAGTTTAAAAATAAATATATTGATCCACATAATCTCTCATAAAAATTGGGATAATGCCCTATAATCTATGTTTGTGGAGAAAAGGGCTACTATGGGTTGTTTCTCGGATCATTAAGAGACATTCTACTTTCAATCATAATCACATAACAATTTGTGCTCCTTCGTATTGATGAAAGAGGGCTCCATTGAATGTTCCATTCAAATGCGTTTTTACGCTTCTTGTTATGAGTAGTAGAACCTTGTTTACATGCACATATTATAATGAACACCGAATAGATATGCCAAGTAGGAATTACATATATCAAGGATCCAACAATTGTCCTATTAAATGTGACATCCTCAACTTCTTCTCTCTCGTGAGCCCTTAGTTTTACATTTACTTTCAAGTATTTCATAATAGGATTACAATAACACATTCAAAATCTATAAAGTAATTCAAATATATATGGGTTTTCTTTATCCAACATAAATGTGTAAATCTTGAGTTTGCTTCATGTAAACTATTTCTTGCAAGTCTCCATCTAGAAATGTATTTTTTTACATCAAGGTGACATATCTTCTAGCCTTTGGTTCGGCAAGGTGATCACTCATTGCAAAATTTGCATCAGACTTCACAAATTCATTTCAAGGATCAACATATCAAGAAGACTATCTACTTAATCAATTTCAAAGTGGTCTTAGAGATGAAATAAAGGATTTTTTACCCTCTACATCTCAAGTAAATACTTTAGATGAGGCTACCAAGCAAGCAGTTCAATGTGAGAATCAAGTATTCAAGGACAACTAAGTTCAAGATGAAGATGTGTTGAAAAATGAAGATGATCTTGCCGAAGTTTCTCAACCATCAACCTTTGAGGATAGATGAAGTGTGACCATTGATGTGAAGAACATACCTAACAATGTGAAGGAATTTATTTCAACCATGCCCAAGGTGAACACTTTGAATGAATTCATGGATCAAGCAATTGAGTGTGATAATTTGTTGTTCAAGAGAAGGAAAGAGAAGGAAACTTCTATTAGTGATTGGGGATACAATTTTGCCTCTGGTCCAAAAGAACATATGTTGGAAGAAACTCAACAAGAACCCATGAAATTGGATAACATTAGGGTCAAGCGACTTACACAAAAGGAAAGAAAATATTGCAAGGATAATCAATTATGCTTTTATTGTGGAGACCATGATCACATGGTATTCAAATGTCCTAAGAAGAAGAAACAAATTGGGTTCAAGACTTCCACACTCACCATCCCACATCAAAAGGATCATCAACTGAGTGTCAAAAGAGGAATACAGTCCATCATGAGAATCATACCCTTGATTATGTACCTAGATATACTACAAAGCCTTTCCACTTTCATCATGGATATCCATCATCATCGTGTTCCAGTACCACATATCAAGAACTCCACAAAGACCAAGAGCTATGAAGATTCAAGTCCTAGAAGATTTTAGAGTCACATAACTGCTCCTCGTAGAACTCATCGCTTGAGGGGAAAGTGACATCCTAGACACAAAGGAATCCATCCTAAACCTCAAATTCCATATGAATCTCTATATCTCATGGTTGGTTCAAATTTAGGAGAAACTAATGCATCCATTTCAACCAAAAAGTTTTTTGATCGAGCTTCGTCAAAATTTGGTAGGGATCAAACCATCGAAGTTTGAATTTGTGAGTATTCGGATCCACTTCAAATTGTAAAAAAGCACCAATTGGCCTTCCTCAAATACTAGGATTCTGAGAAATCAATCATGAGTCCAAGCCTGTTGAATCTGTATTTCTTGCATTAACAGAAAACTCTCAAAATGTTGTTCATCTAAAGAACAAAGGTCATCAATCTGAGCATACAAGGAGTCTTCAGGCAACATTTTCTACTCAATAGCCACCCACATGCTAGGAACTACAACTTCCATAGGAGCAATCACCTCAATCCCATAAGCCAATTTAAAAGGTGTATAACTAGTACTTACTTTATAACTAGTTCAATATGCCCATAATACAATAGGAAATAATTGATCCCAACATTTGGGACAATCAATAATAAGTTTCTTTAACAAGGTCAACAAGGTCTTGTTAGTATTTTTGACTAAGCCATTAGCTCTCGGATAATAAGGGGTACCAAATTTATGAGTAATATGGAAAGACTGTGTGAGGGCTTGAATCAATTCATTAGGGAAATGGGTGCCTCACTCAGATAAAATTTCCAAAGGAAGAACAAAACGCAGGAAGAGATATGGAGTTAAACTTTTAGCAATCAAAGTT
>CM035414.1:175537334-175612334 GCA_020310875.1 Ceratopteris richardii
AACCATGATGAGATTCAAGTGCACGGATGTTGCGAATAGTAGTCATTCGGCATGTAGAAGCACAAGCCTCATCAAAATCAATGCCTCTTTCTTGAACATAACCCTTTGCAACAAGCCTAGCCTTATACCTGTCAATTGTTCCATCAGGCTTACAGTTAAGCTTGTATACCCACTTAGTGCCAATGGCCTTCTTGCCAGGAGGCAATTTACATAAAGTCCAGGTAACATTTTTCATGATATCATCATATTTTGATTGCATAATAGCCATCAAAATTTTAGAATTTTTTACTTCATGAAACAAAACAGGCTCATTCTCATCACAAAGACTAGAGGCAACCATAGCATAGCAATCTGATGCAAAAGAAGTACTATGAGAGCCATAACAAGTACGATATGATAGAGGTGCATCTAATTTGCTATTGCACAATGTCTACACCATCCAATTTGGCATATCAGCTCTCTCATCAACAAGTGCATCATTTAAATCTACATCAGAAATGGAATGATCTGCATCATCACATGAAACCTGTAGAGGTAGAGAAATTGCCTCATTTGGACTAGCACTACACTGTCCACCTGTAAAAAGAGGTAGCAAAGTGTCATACAATCTTTGGAGCTAACTGATGTCTCCTTAGTACATGAAAGTAATGGCTGAATTGCATCTTCCATAGAAAAAACATCATGGCTAACCAAAATGCATTTATTATGTGGGTGATATAGACAATAGCCTTTACGTTCAGAACTATACCCAACAAAATACATTTCATAGATTTATCATCCAATTTCCTATGTTGTTGTTCAATCACTAATGCATATGCGAGAAAAGAAAATACACGCATATGAACAACAAATGGCTTGCAACCATGCCAAGCCTCATATGGAGTGATAGACTACAATGCTTTAGTGGGACACTCGTTAAGTACATATGCTACCCACATAACAGCTTGAAGCTAGAAACTATGTAGTAAAGTGTGACTCTTGACAATGCACCTCTCCATCTCCATGAGTGACATGTTCTTCCTTTTAGAAACTCCATTTTGTTGAGGTGTATACAACGCTGTAAACTGATGTTTATCCCATGTTTAGCCAAAAATGCATTAAAGTCAGAACACATATATTCCCCCCCTTGATCAGAAGAGAGGGTTCCCATTTTAGATCCTGATAGATTTTCAACCAAAACCAAAAATTGTTTGAAGCACATAAACACTTCAGACTTTGCCTTCAATGGATATACCTATGCATGCCTAGAAAAATCATCAATGAAAGTCACAAAGTGAAGATGGTTCCCAAAAGAAAGTGTCTACATAGGACCACAGAGTGTGAACAAGCTTCAATTTTTGAGTAGCTCGAACTGAACCATCCTTTGGAAAGGAGGAATGCAACATTTTGCCCAAAATACATACTTCACAAACATGTTTACCAGGTGCCTCAAGTTTGGGAAGAGAGGACACCATTTCAGATTTTTATAGGTGTAGCAAACTAGCGAAATTCAGATGACCAAGGCGTGCATGCCAAAGCTTTCCATCTGCCATAGCCTAAGAATCGTGTACTAAACATGTTGAATCATTCATAGATCTTTCATAGACTATGAGCTTATATAGACCACAACATAAAATGCTAGAAGCAATAATGACATCTCCAATTGACAGATCATAAACTGTACATCTATTATGCCACAATTAAAGCATCCAAAAATGTAAAAGAACTGCCATGAGCAATAGTCAAAATGATCTTACCAACTCCCATGATAGGATAAGAAGAGTTGTTGGCACATGTGATAGTATTTCCTGTAGGGGTAGGCTCAAATGAAGTGAAGAAACTGCGCTATGAGGTAATATGTTTGGTTGCCCCACTATCAAAGTACCAAACATCTGAGTCTACTACATACATACATTGTTCATGAGAACATGGGTCATAATTGCAAACTGTAGAAAATGCCTGCTCTTCAATTTTCACAAGATTAGCAGACTCTATTTCAGGTGTAGAGGCCTCTACAACAACCATTCCAACCTCTTTTTTCTTTGCCTCTTTTGGAGCTAGTTTTGGACAACTCTTTATGACATTATGACATGATCATTTCCTTTACAATATTTGGAAAACAAATTCTGATTTTCTGTTTTCTTCTTGTCTCTCTCATCCTTCTTTGATTGTGCAGAATTGGCAGATTTTTGCTTACTAATAGATGAGCTCCATTTACCTTTGCCCTTCTGACTAGCCAATAAAGCTTGATCTACAACACGCATAGTGGACCTGTTTTGCCTAGACTTATCTTCTTGCAATAGAAGAGAGACTAACTCTTCAAATGTTAAGGAATTTGGATTCCTTTCATCATCAATCAAAGAGTAGAAGCAAAACTCTGATATGAATCTGGAAAACCATTCACAACAGTCTGCATGAGTGAACTATCAGACAAGACTTCATCAACACAAATCAACTACTCCTTCAAATCTTTGATCTTTGTCAAAAAATTATCCATGGAATTTCCTTCATTCATGTGCTCACTCTCCAACTGTTTTTCAAGGTAAACAACAGGAGCTTCATTCCTTGCCTGGTATAAAGTGATAAGTGTATCCCAAGCATACTTTGTTGCTTTGTAAGAGGGAATGTGAGGAATAATGGCATGTTTGACAGACAAGGCTATCAATGCATGTGTTTGAGCATCTCTGCCATCCCATTAAATTTTCTCTATAGTACGTGTAGCAGGAATCGTAGCACAAATAGGAACCTGAAGAATATCACCATCTTCAATGTCATGTGCATCACCTTTATCAATTGTGTTTGCAAGTGTAATAGGATATTTTTCAAACCTTGCACAATATTCCATAGTCCTTTTGCAACCAATACGTGATGCATCATATAAGCCCATAATGGGTAATTGGTACCATCCAACTTATCCTCAACGACCAACATACAAAATACATCACTGCTTTCAACCATGGCTACTAAGTAAAATACCCTGATGCAGAAAGATGACTATATCTCAAAAAGTTGAACACAACTACCTTGATGAGTTTTGCTAAACTTGTAGCAGAGTTTGAGGTGCTTATATCAGCAAACTAAAAACTATATATATATATATATATATATATATATATATATATATATATATATATATATATATATATATATATATATATATATATATATATATATATATATATATATATACATATATATATATATATATATATATATATATATATATATATATATATATATATATATATATATATATATATATATATATATATATATATATATATATATATATATATATATAATTTTTTTTTTTTTTTGGCACAAAAAGATGAAATTGCCTAGTGCATTTTGAGGCCGAAACGAGCTCAAATCATGATTTTGATACCACACAACAAAGTTGTTTTGAACTCTTAATCGAAGTATGCTTGCCAATTTTCATGTGATTCTGAGACTGTGACCAGAGGGGTGTTGACAACACCCTAAATGAAGCGATGACTTGCTCCAATACCAATTGTTAGAGTTTGAGGTCTATGGAAGCATGTGAACAACACAAGGAAGAAGAAGAAGCTTAGAGCATAACACGTAATACTGAATGTATTACCAAGAGAATGTACAAAGACAAGTAACCCATTAGGGTTATATGCATATATACAAGGTGGAAAAAAAAAACCTCCGAAAGAGGGAAAAAAGTGCCCCCAAGGTCCCAGTGTGTTCAGACACATTACTACCTAAATATATCAACACAATGTACTATCATTACCCCTAACAGAGCATTTTTGCCACGTTGCCATTTCTATGGAGAGATGGGCCATATCTGCCGCACTACAAAGATGCTCAAGATTATGATAAACGAAAGAAGGGAAGAACCCAATGACAAACATGGTCATCATCACACCTACTGAAGCACAAGTTGCTAAGATCCAGATGTGATTCGAGAAAGTGTTGCAACCAACAACAAAAGTGTTTGAACTTGACTTTAAAGAACATCAAAGAATGCTACCTAAGGTAGCAAAATGGGCTCAAGCTGAAGCCCTAGTTTTTTCCACACCTACTTCAAGAGAGCAAGGATTACGACCACCACATGCTTGAGAGATGACTTTCCTCCCAACCAAATGCCTCTATATATAGCTCTCTCCAGGGGACTGCTTTCTGTTGATATATTTAGGTAGTGATGTGTGTGAACACACTAGGACCGCCGGGGCACTTTTTTCCCTCTTTAGGAGGTTTTTTCCCCCGGCTTGTATATACGCCTATTGCCCTAATGGGCTACTGATCTTTGTACATTCTCTAGTAATACATTCAGTATTGTGTGTTTGTGCTCCAAGCTTCTTCTTCTTCCTTGTGCTATTCGCGTGCTTCCGCAAACATCTATCTCCAACAATTGGTATCAGACCAGGTCGTTGCTTCATCTAGAGCGCCGTCGACACTCCTCCGTTTGCAGTCTCAGAATCGTACGAAATTTGGTGAGCATACTCAGGGTGTTTCCGAGATCAAAACAACTTCGTTTTGTGGTGCCGAAATTGCGATCTGAGCTCATTTCGGCCTCCGAACGCACTATCGTAGCGCTTGTGCAAGCTATTTCTTCTTTTTGTGCCAAAGGTATATACCTGTTTCTATTCGTCAGTATAAGCATCTCGAAGTCTGCTATAGGTTTAGCAGAACTCGTCTGGGCAGTTCCATTCAACTTTTTGAGATACAGTCAATTTTTTGCATCAAGGTATTTTAGTCACTGGCCATGGCTGAAAGCAGTCATGTATTCCGTATATTGGCTGTTGAGGATAAGTTGGATGGTACCAACTACCCATTATGGGCTTATATGATGCGACATGTATTGGTTGCAAAAGGATTGTGGAACATTGTGCAGGGTGTTGAAAGACGTCCTCTTACACTTGTAACAACAGGTACTGTGAATACAGGTGCTGGAGCTGATGAAGATGGTGTCGAAGATGATATTGTGCAGATTCCTGTTCGTGCTGCTGTTTCTGTTGCACCTACTGCAGAGCAGATTCATTGGGATGGCAGAGATGTCCAGGCACATGCATTGATAGCTTTGTCTGTCAAACGTGCCATTATTCCTCATATTCGCTCTTGCAGAACAGTTAAGGATGCTTGGGATACACTTACCACATTGTACCAAGCTAGGAATGAGGCTCGTGTTGCTTACCTCCGAAAACAGTTGGAGAGTGAGCACATGAATGAAGGTGATTCTATGGACAATTTCCTAACAAAGATCAAAGACTTGAAGGAACAATTGATTTCTGCTGATGAGGTTATACCAAATAGCTCACTTGTGCAGATCGTTCTGAATGGTCTTCCTGATTCATATCAGAGTTTTGCTTCTACTCTTCGGTTGATAATGAAAGGCAATCCAAATGCCTTGTCATTTGAGGAGTTAGTCTCTGTTGTGTTGCAGGAAGATCAGTCCAGGCAAACAGGTCCATTATGCATGTTGCAGATCAAGCTTTCCTGGCTAGTCAGAAGGGCAAAGGAAAATGGAGCTCTTCTACTAGTAAGCAGAAATCTGCAAATGCTGCACATTCGAAGAACCAGGATAAAGATGAGAAGAAATCAGAAAAGCAGAAATTGTTTTGCAAGTACTGTAAAGGGAATGATCATATCATAAAGAACTATCCAAAACTGGCTGCAAAAGAGGCAAAGGAAAAGGAGGCTGGAATGGTTGTTGCAGAAGCCTCTACACAAAAAATAGAGTCTACTAATCTTGTGCAGGAAGAAGAATGGGCATTTACTACTGTTTGCAGTTTTGACCCATCTTCTCATGAGCAGTGCATGTCTACAGTGGACTCTGATGTTGGGTACTTTGATAGTGGGGCGACCAAACATATTACCTCGCAGCGCAGTTTCTTCTCTTCACTCGAGCCTGCCCCTACAGGGAATACTGTCACATGTACCAACAACTCCTCTTATCCTGTTATGGGAGTTGGTAAGATCATTCTGACTACTGCTGATGGTAGTTCTTTCACCTTGTCAGATGCTTTATTTGTGCCAGGGATCAAGAAGAATCTGTTATCAGTTTCTGTATTAGCCAAGATTGGCTTGGTTGTGAAATTTGTTGATGACAGATGTACTGTTCATGATCTGTCAAATGGCGATGTTATTATTGCTTCTGGCATTTTATGTCGTGGGCTGTATAAGCTCATAGACTATGAAAGATCTGTGAATGATTTGGCATGTGCAGTTCATGATTCTCAGGCTATGTAAGATGCAAAGCTTTGGCATGCACACTTTGGTCATCTGAATTTTGCTAGTTTGCTATGCCTGCAGAAATCTGAAATGGTGTCCTCTTTGCCCAAACTTGAGGCACCTAGAAAACATGTTTGTGAAGGCTATATTTTGGGCAAAATACAGCATTCCTCCTTTCCAAAAGATGGTTCAATTTGGGCTACACAGAAATTGCAGCTTGTACATAGTGATGTCTGTGGTCCTGTGCAGACACCCTCTTTTGGAAATTACCTTTACTTCGTGACTTTCATTGATGATTTTTCCAGGCATGCATGGGTATATCCACTCAAAGTAAAGTCCAAAGTGTTCATATGCTTTAAACAGTTTTTGGTTTTGGCTGAAAATCTGTCAGCATGTAAAATGGGCACCCTCCGTTCTGATCGAGGGGGGGAATATATTTCTTTTGATTTTAATGCATTTCTGGCTGAACATGGGATAAAACACCAGTGTACAGTGCCGTATACACCTCAACAGAATGGAGTTGCTGAATGAAAAAACAGGTCACTCATGGAGATGGCGAGGTGCATGGTCAAGAGTCAGGCTTTACCACATAGTTTCTGGCTTGAGGCTGTCATGTGTGCAGCATATGTGTGCCGTATACACCTCAACAGAATGGAGTTGCTGAACCAAAAAACAGGTCACTCATGGAGATGGCGAGGTGCATGGTTAAGATTCAGGCTTTACCACATAGTTTCTGGCTTGAGGCTGTCATGTGTGCAGCATATGTATTGAACAAGTGTCCCACTAAAGCGTTGTAGTCTATCACTACATATGAGGCTTGGCATGACCGCAAGCCATCTGTTACTGATCTGCGTGTATTTGGTTGTTTGGCATATGCACTAGTGCCTGAAAAACATCGTAGAAAATTGGATGATAAGGCAGTAAAATGTATTTTTGTTGGGTAGAGTTCTGAAAGTAAAGGCTATCTTCTGTATCATCCACATACTAAAAACATTTTGGTTAGCCGTGATGTTGTCTTTGTGGAAGATGCTATTCAGCCATTGCTTTCATGTACTAAGGAGACATCTGTTAGCTCCAAAGACATGTATGATACTTTGATGCCTCTTTTTATAGGTGGACAATCTAGTGCTGGTCCTAATGAGGCAACTTCTCAACCTTTGCAAGTTTCATATGATGATGCAGATCATTCCATTTCTGATGCAGATTTACATGATGCACTTGTTGATGGGAGAGCTGATATTGAGCAAGCAAAACTATGCCAAAATGGATGGTGCAGACTTTGCATGACAGCAAATTAGATGCACCTTTGTCATATCGTACTCATTCAGGCTCTCATAGTGCCTCCTTTGTTGAGACATCAAGCTCAACATGTGATGATCCAAGATGACACGTACCAGTTTTTCGTTTCTCTGACATGTATAGTGGTCACGCCGGTATATGTCAGGGATACTTTATTGAGCTTTATTAGATTTATCTACCGAGAGTGATGGCACATTTGTTTCTTGCCAGCTCTCTCATTCGCGGACATTAGGTTTTTCCTTATGTACTGGTCTTTATATATTGCACTGGTTGTATTCTTGTTTTTAGGTCATTCTTGTACATTCCTTTTATGTAATAGAAGAAGAAGAAGAAGATCATTCTTCCTTGCCTCAATCTGTGTGTGTGCTTCTCTTTGAGAGTGAGAGTGTGTGATTGAGCTCTCTTCCTTATCTCCTTCCTCGTGACATGGTATCAGAGCCAGCGTGGCTGTAGAGAGCTCGTGGAGAAGGCGATGGTGAAGACTACGCGGCAAGGCGTGGAGAAAATGCGATTTCACAAACGGCCTCTGTTTGCTACAAAAAACGTCGTGAAGCTAGAAGAGCTCAAAATATTTTTGTGAGTTATCACTCGTTTTTGTCAGATCGAAGTTTCGGAGCCATCTCGACCTCCGTTTCGACCACGCAAGGTGGGCCCACAGAAAAACCAGGTCAGTTTCAAAAACTATAACTTACGTTGTGTTCGGCGACACTCATATATTCCAGATTCAGAATTTCAAGCGATTCTGTGTACTGTTGATACACGAAAACTGTGTTTTGAGATCAAACTGTCACGTCATAGTGCAACAATGCTCAAGCAGAGGTGCTGCTTGTAGTGTGTTGCGATGTTGTGAATTGTTGCAGAAATGGCAAACGCAGATGGAATGAGTCAGCTTATGAGCGATAAGCTAGACAAGAACAACTTCCATGCTTGGAGATTCAGAATGACGAATTTCCTGATGGGAAAAGGCTACTGGAAGTACATCGAAGGAGAGAATGAAAATGCTCCACAGTTACCAGAAAGGAATCGGACTGCAGAACAATTAAGAGCATATGAGGAATGGAATCAAGGAGCACAAAAGGTAATGTATTGGCTATCTGCTAGCATACAGGATAGCATGATTGGACACATACAGGATGCCAAGACTCCAAAAGAGGCTTGGAAGAGTTTGGTCACTTTGTACGAGACCAATACAAAGGCACGGAAATTGCAACTCAAGAACGAGCTGCATACATTGGAGAAAAAGAGCATGTCGGTAAGTGACTACACTATAAAAATCAAAAGCATATGTGAGTCACTTGCATCTATTGGCATGAATGTAGATGGTGATGATAAGGTGGAAGTGTGCCTTCGTGGTTTAGGAGCTGCATATAAGCAGTTCAGAACTTCTATACAGACCAGGGAAAATATTCCGAATTTTGCTGATTTGGTCTCTATGCTGATCATTGAAGAAAAGAATCTTGGTGAGGATTCAAACTCCCAAGGAAAGCCTAGTTTTGAGCAGGTATTCTACTCTGGCAGAGGAAGAGGCAGAGGTAGAGGTTTTGGAAGTGGAAGAGGAAACAGTAACCAAGACCAAGGTCAACAAAAGAATCATGCAGGAGGAAGAGGACAATTTCGAGGCAGGGGGAGCCAAAGAGGTCGCAGAAATTTCCAAAGAAATGATTCAGGTAATGATAGTAAAGGATGCTAGAATTGTGGTAAACCTGGACACTTGAACGTGATTGCAGGTTAAAGAATCAAAATAACAGAA
The DNA here is from genome assembly GCA_020310875.1 of Ceratopteris richardii. NCBI lineage: Eukaryota > Viridiplantae > Streptophyta > Polypodiopsida > Polypodiales > Pteridaceae > Ceratopteris > Ceratopteris richardii. The sequence goes on from CM035414.1 coordinate 175,546,564, forward strand.
GGCAGCAAAACAACTATGCATCCACAAGTGCAGATGATTCTAAGAAACTGTTTATGGTTCAACATCACATGATGAATACGATGTCTGTTGGTGTTTCAAAATCGAATGATAATGTCTGGTATGTTGATTCAGGTGCTTCAAATCACATGACCAGTCATGCAGAATGGTTTAGTAGTTTGCAAAAAAAAATGCCAGTTTCTGGATATGTTGAAACAGGTGATGACACATCGCATCCTATTGAGCATACAGGAAACATAGCATTGTCTATGGAGGACAGAAAGGTAAAACATCTCGCTGATGTGCTGCATGTTCCAAATATAACGAAGAATGTGGTTTCTGTTGGCCAAATGGTTGACCAGGGATTACAAGTCAGGTTCAATGCTGATGGATTATATGTAGAAGAGTACAAGCAGGATGGACGATTGGTTGCCAAAGGAAACAAAGTGGGTAGGATGTTCACCTTAAATGTGAAGATTCCTGAAATGAATGCAACCATGTTTGCGGAAGGTGCAGGAGTTATTGCAGATATAGAGATATGGCACAAACGGATTGGACATGCAAACTTGCAAAGGCTGAAACTGATGCAGTCAAAGGAGATTGTCCATGGACTACCAAATTTCAAAGTTGCAGAAATGCAAAAGGTATGTGCAGCATGTCAATTTGGTAAACAATCAAGAGCATCATTTCCACATGACAATCATGTTAGTGAGAATGTACTAGAAGTACATACAGATGTTTGGGGTCCAACAAAGACCACATCTATGGGCGGTTGCAGGTTTTATGTTACTTTCATTGATGACCATACACGCAAAGTATGGGTATATTTCATGAAAAAGAAGAGCGAGGTGTTTACTCACTTCCAGAATTTTAAAGTTATGGTGGAAAAGCAAACAGGAAAGTACATTCAAACATTAAGATCTGATGGAGGAGGTGAATACATGTCAAATGAGTTCAGCAGTTTTCTAAAAAATCATGGAATTCGGCATCAGTTTTCATGCAGGTACACACCACAACAGAATGGTGTTGCTGAACGCAAAAATAGACATATTGCAGAAATAGCAAGAGCCTTGATGGCTGAGAAGAATATGCCTCATTGTTATTGGGCAAAAGCTGTGCATACTGTTGTAAACATCATGAACAAAACTCCGACTGCTGCTGTACATCAAGTTACACCTGAAGAGAAGTTTACAGGTAAAAAGCCAAACTTATCACATCTGAAAGTTTTTGGCTGTATTGCATATGTACATGTTCCAGATGAGTTGAGGACGAAGCTTGTTCCGAAAGCAGAAAAATGTGTCTTCATTGGATATTCCCTTGAGCAAAAGGGGTACAAATCTTATAACCCACTCACACGACAGGTGAAGGTGAGCAGAGATGTGGTATTTGATGAAATGTCAAGCTTCTATGCAGATGCCAAAGAAGGACTGAATCTTGAACCAAATGACAAAGAAAATGCTGAAAAATCTAGTGCAGAATCTCAAGTTTTGAGTGGACCAGATGCATCACCAAGAAATAGTTCCAACTCAAATCCATGGAGTGGAAGATTGCATGGAAATTTTAGTCCAGCAAATTCGTCAAATACATCCAAGAAAGGTAAAGAAAAGCTTTCTGTTGGTAGTAAAACAGGTGCAGGTTTTGAAGACGTTGATGGAGATTCAAGCGGTTCAGAAAAGAGTCTTGATGAGGAACTTGGATTGCCCTCTGTGAAGACTCCAGGAGTAAGAAGGGCACATGCAAATGATACAAGAAGAAGTAACCCAGGACCAAGAAGATCTGGGAGGATGCGTAATTTAGTGCAATGATTGACATATGATAGTTACATGGCTCGCCATTGTGCCTACATGGCAAAGGTAATACAAGATGCTGAACCTTCTTGTTTTGAAGATGCAATTGGTAATGCAGATTGGGAAAAAGCTATGGATGAGGAGATGGTTGCACTTTATGGAAATGATACATGGAAGCTGGTTCCATTGCCGCAAGGAAAGAAATCCATAGGCTACAAATGGGTTTACAAGGTAAAGCATAATGCTGATGGTAGCATAAGCAGGTATAAAGCACGATTGGTAGCTAAAGGTTATGCACAGACATATGGCATTGATTATGAGGAAACATTCAGCCCTGTAGCTAAAATGTCTACTGTCAGAACACTTGTTGCATTAGCTACAACAAAAGGATGGACTTTGCATCAGATGGATGTGAAGAATGCTTTCCTACATGGTGAGTTACAGGAAGAAGTATATATGGACCAACCACAAGGATATGAAGATTCAAAGCATCAAGAATATGTTTGCAGGTTGCAAAAGGTGTATGGGCTGAAGCAGGCTCCGCGTGCATGGCATGCAAGGATTGCTGATTACTTAACCAGCATTGGGTTTTCTATGTGTGATGCAGATCACTCACTATATGCAAGGAAGGCTGATGATGGCATCACTATTGTGGCTATTTATGTTGATGATCTGATTGTAGGTGGTGATAATGAAGAAAGCATCAAAGAGGTAAAGAAACTTCTTATATAGGAATTCGACATGAAAGATCTTGGTATGCTGTGCTATTTCTTGGGCATTGAGTTTATACATACAGAAGCAGGTATATGGATGTCGCAAAGGCAATATGCCTTGAATATGCTGCAAAAGTATGGTATGGCTGATTGTAAGCCAATTTCTATGCCTTTAGATCAGAATTTGAAATCGGATACTACATCAGGTGAAGCATTGGAAAATGCTACTATGTACAGGAAAATTGTGGGAAGTCTTATATATCTGACAATTACAAGGCCTGATTTAAGCTACACAGTTGGACTTGAAAGTCAGTTTATGCAGGTTCCCAGGAAGCCACATTTGGATGCTCTGAGGCGCACTCTACGTTATGTGAGTGCTACTTTGGATTATGCATTGTTTTATGAAGCTGGTGTAGATTTGCAGGTTCATGGATACACGGATGCAGATTGGGCTAGTAGTACTCCAGATAGAAGATCTACTAGTGGCTTTCTTTTCTCACTTGGAGGTGCAGTTATTACATGGAGCAGTAAGAAGCAACCCACTATTGCTTTGTCGAGTAAAGAGGCTGAGTATAGAGGTGCTACAATGGCAGCATGTGAGACATCATGGCTGGAGATGTTACTTGCAGATTTAGGTGTGGAAGTGCAAAAGCCTATCACTATCTATTGTGATAACCTTAGCAGCATACAGTTAGCACGGAACCCTGTTTTCCATGCTAGAACAAAGCATATCGAGGTACATTATCACTTCATCAGAGAGAAGGTATTAGCAGGTGATATTGATCTTGTTTATGTGAGAACAGATGAGCAGGTTGTTGATATTTTCACCAAAGCACTTGGAGCTGAGAAGTTGAAGAAGTTTAAGAAGATGCTTAGATTACAGGATATGGCATTGAGCTTGAGGGGGAGTGTTGAGACATCAAGCTCAACATGTGATGATCCTGGATGACATGTACCAGTTTTTTGTTTCTCTGACATGTATAGTGGTCACGCCGGTATATGTCAGGGATACTTTATTGAGCTTTATTAGATTTATCTATCGAGAGTGATGGCACATTTGTTTCTTGCGAGCTCACTCATTCACGGACATTAGGTTTTTCCTTATGGACTGGTCTTTATATATTGCACTGGTTGTATTCTTGTTTTTAGGTCATTCTTGTACATTCCTTTTATGTAATAGAAGAAGAAGAAGAAGATCATTCTTCCTTGCCTCAATGTGTGTGTGTGCTTCTCTTTGAGAGTGAGAGTGTGTGTGTGAGCTCTCTTCCTTATCTCCTTCCTCGTGACATCCTTTGCATCAGATTGCTATAATATGGTTGCGTCTAGTCTCTGTGATGAGAATGAGCCTATTTCTTTTGATGAAGCACAGAATTCAGAAAATTGGATGGCTGCTATGCAATATGAATATGATGCTATAATGAAGAATGGTACATGGTCTTTATGTGACTTGCCTCCTGGCAAGAAGGCCATTGGCACTAAGTGGGTATACAAGCTGAAGCGTAAACCTGATGGTACAGTTGACATGTATAAGGCTAAGCTTGTTGCAAAGGGTTATGTGCAAGAAAGAGGCATTGATTTTGATGAGACCTTTGCACCTACATGCCGTATGACTATTGTTTGGAGCATTTGTGCACTTGCAGCCCATCATGTTTGGAATTTACATCAATTGGACATTAAAACAGCATTTCTGAATGGTGACTTGCATGAAGAAGTGTATGTTTTTCAGCCCCATGGCTTTGTGCAGAAAGGGCATGAAAACCAGGTGTGCAGGTTAAAGAAGGCATTATATGGTTTAAAGCAAGCACCACGTGCTTGGTATGAGAAGATACATGCCTATCTGGTTGCACATGGTTTTGAGAACAGTCCAACTGAAATCACCTTATATGTTAAGCGTGCTAATGATGTGCTTCTGATCATTGTTGTCTATGTTGACGACATGCTGTTCACTGGTCCTATTGAGAAGCATATTGCTGATTTCAAGGCTGATTTGCATCCCTCATTTGAGATGTCTGATTTGGGGCATTTGCATCACTATTTGGGCATTCAATTTATGCAAGTTGATGGTGGAATGGCTTTGTGTCAAAAGAAATATATTGACACATTATTGCAGCACTTTGGCCTTGAAAACTATAAGCCTATTGCCACTCCTATGGAGACAAGTTTACAATTGAGTCTTCATGATGCTGGAGATGCATTTGATGCTGTTCTCTATCAGCAGGCTGTTGGATGCTTGATTTACTTATGCATTACTCCGCCAGATATTCAGTTTGCTGTCTCACAGATGAGCAGATTTATGCATTGCCCAAGAGTCAAGCATTGGCAGGCAGTTAAGCACATCTTTTGCTACTTGAGTGGTACTCGGCTACTTGGGTTGTTTTATCCCAAGGGGGGATCACTACCGCCAGATTTGCATGCTTTTTCTGACTCTGATTGGGCTGGTTGCTATGACACTCGTGTGTCCACCAGTGGTTTTTGCTTCATGCTTGGTAGCTCATGTATATCTTGGTTGAGCAAGAAGCAGCCTACTGTGGCCACTTCTAGTTGTGAGGCTGAGTATAGGGCAGCTTTCACAACGATTGTTGAGTGTGTGTGGCTCAGACGCCTTATTGCTGATTTGGGTGTTGGCCAGTCTTCTTCCACCACCATCTTCACTGATAGTCAGAGTGCATTGGCAGTTGCGAGGAACCCTGTGTTCCATGCTCGCACTAAGCACATTGAGGTGCATTATCACTATGTCAGGGAGAGGTTCTCTGCTGGGGAGATCAGCTTGGCATATGTGCCCACACAAGAGAACATTGCAGACCTTTTCATGAAGGCTCTGCCCAGAGAGAAGTTTGAAGCTTTCCACAAAGCTTTGGTCTTACTTCCTTTTGTGGAGTGATTTCCACATAGCTTGGCACTTCCTTATACATGAGTGCCAGCTCCTTGTTCACCGCATCACTCCCAGGGGGGATTTGTTGATATATTTAGGTAGTGATGTGTATGAACACACTAGGACTGCCGGGGCACTTTTTTCCCTCTTTAGGAGGTTTTTTTCCCCCGGCTTGTATATACACCTATTGCCCTAATGGGCTACTGATCTTTGTACATTCTCTAGTAATACATTCAGTATTGTGTGTTTGTGCTCCAAGCTTCTTCTTCTTCCTTGTGCTGTTCGTGTGCTTCCACAGACATCCATCTCCATTACCTTCGTGGATAGGTGGACACTAACCATCCAAGTGTCAGCCATGTAACTACATGTGCGCCAAGTGTCCCAGTTAACTCGAGTTAACTCAAGTGGATGCTTCTAGAAGGTTCTAGATCTCTTTGGGCAAAATACTCTCCCCATGTACCCCATGGGGGTTGAACCCAAGACCTCTTCCTTCACACCCTTGAGTCTTAACCACTAGGCTAAGTGGGTCACTTGTTCACAAGAGCACAAGACCTCCTACTAAGTCTAAACTCGAGATATTTGGTCATACACACGGATGACCAAACGGTGTCCGTTTTCAAATCTGTCAAAACCAGCAGACCCTTGGATCATAGACTTACTTTATTACATTCTTCTCCCCTTGGAAAAGATTTTCGTCCTCGAAAATAGAGCTATATACATACTGTAGGCAACCCCCGAGCCTCATGTTCTAAAACTGGAAGAACATGGTCATGTTCTAAATCTGGAAGAACATGTCTCATCTCTGTGGTGGCGTCCCTACCCAAATGATTCAAAACACTGTCTCGTTTTGTACTTTGATGAACTGAACAAAGTACAAACTAGTGAAAGAATAATAAGGGTGCATCTAAAAAATACCCTTGGGCAATTCACAGTTTCTCGATGTGCGATCTAGGCACAAACATGTGAACTGGGTAGATTCAACTTACTAGTCCATTTCTGGGCATGACTGGTGCATGGACTTAGTAATGAAGGTGGAATTCTTATCCCTCGTAAGACTTTGAGAACTCTTGATTTACTTGGATTTGATTTGGAGATCTTGAAGTTTGGTTTTCTCAAACATCTAACTTGGATGTTTGTACAATGGTTACTTTGATCCAACAGTTACTTGATTTTTCCACCCAACCAGAGGACTACGTTGTCCGTATGAGTTTAAAAATCCTATGTAAATTGTAAGAGAAAGTTTACCATTTTTCTTGAGTCAACCATACTAACTTTACCAATTTAAATTCAAAATGAAGATTGTCCAACTTAGGACACTTTTCTCAAAGACTTTAAGTGTAAGTTATTGGGAATTGTCAATCTGATGAGCAATTCCTAACTTCAATATAGGTATGCTAACAACTGGAAGCAAACTCACATGAATAAGTCAATCTTAGACTTGTTATCTTTTGAAGGGTGAATATGTTTTTATACAGAACATCTATCTAGGATGTTTAATTTAGTTATCTAGTTCCAATCAACTGACCCAAGACTTTTGCGAAAGGAATCAGATACTGTATCTGAGTCAATTCCAAAGATTTGGAAAACGGAAGGAAACAACTAAAACTCTGTATAACTAATTCAAACTTCTAAGATTGAAACTTGCTATGAGTCAAGTACTTGATGACTCATGACTTTAACTTCTGAACGATCTATTTCAACATAGATTTGAAGCATTTTCTTTATCTTTAAGAGAAATAAGTTGGATTCTCAAAAAGATGCAAAGAATATCAAAAACATCATCCAATGACAGGGTACTAGCATGGTAATTACCATCAGTGTGTCGACCCACTGAGGTTCTATTGATGAGTTTTTTTACTCAAACAATGCTTCACTTGAGACTAAGTTCAAGTCACATTCAGTCTTTCTGACTCCTTGTCGTGAATGCAATTCTTGTGCATTTCTTTGAGTCAAAAGAGTGAATTGACCAAGTTATACTAGGAACTTGATACTTGAATTAGTCAATCAAATCCTTGGTTGAAAAGATCAACTGAAAATCAAAGTCCGATTTTTTTCAGAAATTCATCAAATATTTCTGATCGATAACACTTAAGCTTGAAGTGTTCTTAGAAGATCTTGGAAGTTACTTACTTCATATCTTCAGTTTCCTTGATTTTGAAGTTATCTGAAGATATTACTTTTATCCTTCTTGAATGAAAACTTATCGTTGGAAGTTTTAATTCCCTTGAAGGTCAAATCTAACTTCAAAGTCCATTCTCAGACTAGAAGATAATTATCATTCACGGTCCGATGTCCCATACCATCTTTCCTACATCAATCTGAGTATAAAATATGGTGTCCCATACCACCCTATTTTATATTCTCATTAATGTGTGCATGACATTTATCCTAAAGTCTAAACAATTCTTCTTTGCTAGGGTTTTCAAATAAAAACCCATTAGAATTCCAAGTACTTGAATTTACTCAAATTCAAGTTCAACTGGTTTATTCTTGACCAATTTTGTAGTGACAAGAGCTTTTGACTTCTTGTCTTTAGATTCCTTTTTTTTTTACTGATGCTTTAGGTACCTACCCTGGGGACTTTATTGGAATCTCTTTACTGCTTAAGTCTAAAGCATCTGCTCATGCTTTTTGGATTTGTACCAAAATCCCTTTAAGGATAGAAAAACATTATGTTTTACCTTCCACAGAGTTAAGTACCGTCTCATGGTTGCACACTACATTCTTGGGATTCCTTTACTCTGTTCAGACTTGGAACTTGAGTGAATTATCCCAAAAGGAATTTTATTGCCAATACTTGGGCAATCTACAAAGTAGTTCCAATTGCACATTACTTGGACAATCATGGCCAAGATCGATCAAGTTTGGTTGATCTTGCAACTAAAATAAAGAATAAATCTTTATAATTAAGATCTCCTAACTATCTAAAGCTTCTTTGCTTACCTGCAAGATTTTTAGAGATCTTTCTCAAGTCCAAGCATACACTAATGCCTCTCAGATTCCAAAGCTAAGAATCTTTGATATACCTTTAGGTTATATCACAATTTGGACTTGAAATACTACTTCTAGTGGTTTGGGACGTCGAGGGAACTACTTATTGTTTAAAGAGTATGAAGAATTTCATTCTCAATACTTGGAAGAATGCCATTCTTCAAAGACTTGAGATTCCTTCTAGGGAATCAAATAACTTGAGGAAATGATTCATCTTGGAATCTTTTGCAATGTTAAAAGATCATTTGAAAGAAATTCTTTCAAATAATATCCAAAAAATTTACTGATTCAATTGTATTCATTTCCTGAGTATCAAACTAGAGACTAAATATCACCTTTTGGATATGGTTTCCCATGCCACTATGAAAGTTTAAGTTGAAATTTCATTTATGTGATATCGACTTCTATTCTTGAGTTTGATACAAGACTCATTATTATTGGTCAATCTTCAGATGTTACTAGAGTCCTTTAAACATATTTCACTAATTAAATTTATGTTTAACGTCCAAGCATCTATTGATGATTGATCCAATAGTAATGCAACTATGAACACAACTTTGAACTTTATAACTTGTTTAGGAGAAGTTCATGGATTGAAAATCCATTTCTTGGAACTTTCTATTCCTAAATGAAAAGTTCACACTTGCTTCAAGTCCTTAGGAACTTATATTATTTCCTAAATATTGCTTAGCTAGTTGCATCATTTACCAGAGATGCAGCTACAGAACATAACATCCTTTTATTGACGTCAAGGACCAATTGATGTTGAGGTTTAACCTTTGATTTCCATCACCCCTTGGGATGAAATCAAATGAAAATTTATAAAATCTTGGTACCTTTATATCTTGGCAAAAGATTTATATCCTAAAGAGGTTTTGCCTTCATCATTCCTTGGACCTATCATATAATATGAATTTATGTGTATTTTGGGAAAAGTTCATGAATCAATTAAGATCCTCTACTTGGAACATCTGCCTTCCCAAAAATAAATTCATCTTGAACATGGTAGGAGAATGATATCACGTGAAATAGAAGGCTTGGCTATTTCATATCTCAATTCCAAAAAGTCACTTACCGAGGTTTCATCATGAGATACAAATCTTGAAACCACAGAGAAACTTCTTAAAACTTTCGAAATCTTCTAAATAGAAGAGTGCTCATGGAACTTGGAAATATAGTTGACGTTCTCATCCAACCTTGGGATGCTTGAGAAGTTACATAAAGTATGTAACTAATCAACTAAAGCTTATCCGCATGACTTTCTAAGTACATCCGGTACTTAGAGTCATCATACATCACAAAAAAGTTTGCAAGTAATTAAATTTTCTTGGTCATCAAGAAAATTTATTACTTAACTTTCTCCTAGTGCTTACTTATACCTAGCAAGACATCTATCATACTTAATTGTCATTAAGTATTTGTCTTCGATAGCGGAGTATCGACTTGGGAAGCAATCGACTAATTACTTGCGTTGCAAACTAGAACTAGTATGTCTTTGCAACTATCTAGTCCTTGGTCTTCCCTAATGTCAAACCGCGAGCTTTATAAAGTAAGATAAATACTAAGAGAGTACATTCTCATATCTACTTGCAAACAACATTCCATTCTATCATGCAAATGCATGTATCTACATGCAAAAGCATATGCTCACATGCATATGCATGTTCTTTGCATGCTCAAAAAATAATGTAATACTCATGCATGAGCTTGATGCAGGACTTTTCCTTGTACTAAGAATGTATATCATGCAATCCTGATGCATGTATATCCTTTTCTTTGTCCTAATGCACTATGATATAAAAACATACCCTTGAGGTGCAATAGAAAACTTACTCAATGGAAAGGAAATCTGTATTTAAACTACCAAAATACATTCTTTGAGGCGCAAGGATCCTCTTTGAAATCAGGTCTTTCCTTAATGCAAACTAATGCTTCGAATGAGAGGCAGATTTTTCATTATCCTAATCTAGACTTAATCAATTGAAATCTTGGCTATTTCAATGTGCATCTAGGATTAAGTGTAGAATAATGAAAACAAGATAGATCAAGTCATTAAAGCCAAGCAAAAACTGGAAAATACTTAGCTTTCATCATATCTTCGTCCATCCTCTGATCCTTTGGAAAAGCCCTTCTCTTTTGGGTCCTCGTCCTCCCTTTGATGAACCTCTTTGTTCACTCCAAGAGTTCCTCAACTATATAGAGATTGAAGTTTAAAATCCAATCTATCTTCATAAGAATAGCTTGATGACTTCTCATGGTAGAAGCTTAGTTCAAATCTCCAAATTCGTGTGCAAGGAGAAGCAATAATCCAAGTGGATTTAACTGTTGTCCGCGCTAAACTCTTTTTCTCTGTTTTTATAGCTTCAATAGGGCAAAAATTAAGGATCATAATCTTAAAGAAGATTTGAAACTGATCGCGCATAGGTGAGGTGGACAAGTGAAGTCCCCGCTTCATGAACATCATGGGTTCGAAAACTGATTGGCATTCTCTGAAGCAATTCCCTTTATTGTCTTTTATCTGTGAACTTTTGTAGCATGCGATCAGAGCAGAAATAACTATCCGATCTAGATCATACGCATCTAGCTCAGTTGGCCGAGCGCGGGGCTCCGAGCTTCAGTGTTATGTGTTTAATTCGTGATCCCGTCGCCTGAAGTCAAGCAACAGTTTTGCGCTGGAAATGGTATGAATAAGAATCCGAGAATGTTATAAACGAACGTCCACCCTGTCCTCTTGGCTACAAGAAGGACAACTGTACGCCGTCTGTAGACTTTTTCCCATATGGTACGAATTTCTACAGCAATAAGATTAGGAGAGATCAACTCCTACCAGGAATCAAATCATGACATAATTAATACTTGTGGTTCTGAGAAGATGTGTCAGACGGCTCAGACGTCGTGGCTTATGGCAGCCTTCTCGGAGGTGTATGGCCCAATCCCTGTCTACATCCACCAAGAAGAACTAAGTTCTTTTTTGGTTTATGATACAGAGTTGCACCCATAGAATCATTTGTTCTTTTGTCTAAGCTAACAAAAGAAATTAGGAGGCAGAGAGCTGCAGTGTATTTCTGAAGACAGAGAACTACAAGGAAGTCTGACAGAGAAGTATGAGGAAGTCCGAAGATAGAGAACTATGAGGCAGATTTCCTCGAACATTCATACATCAAATATGCCTTGATCCCTTGGTTACAACGTAAAAACTCTTTCGCCATGCCGTGGGTTCAATACCGGCTGCTGTGATCATTGTCTGTTGAAGAAGGTGATGATGTCCCCCACGGTCACCATGAGAGCTTGGCTCTAATACCAATGCAAGAGAGCAAGGATTACGACCACCACATGCTTGAGAGATGACTTTCCTCCCAACCAAATGCCTCTATATATAGCTCTCTCCAGGGGACTGCCTTCTTGGGCAGGTGGATACTAACCATCCAAGTGTTAGCCATGTAACTACATGTGCGCCAAGTGTCCCAGTTAACTCGAGTTAACTCAAGTGGATGCTTCTAGAAGGTTCTAGATCTCTTTGGGCAAACTACTCTCCCCATGTACCCCATGGGGGTTGAACCCAAGACCTCCTCCTTCACACCCTTGAGTCTTAACCACTAGGCTAAGTGGGTCACTTGTTCACAAGAGCACAAGACCTCCTAGTAAGTCTAAATTCAAGAACTTTGGTCATACACACGGATGACCAAATGGTGTCCGTTTTTGGATCTGTCTGAACCGACCAGACCCTTGGATCATAGACTTACTTTATTACACCTACAATAGTGAATTCCTAGAGAGTAGAGTCACCAATGCCAACCACACCAGAATCATGAGTCTAATCAGATAAACCACCGAAAGAATCGTCCCATAGTAAGGCATGGGATATTTTATCAAAAGAACCTATCACTTTACCCTTGGGATATATGTTAACTCTAGTACCTGACATCCGGTAGTACTTTCAGCAATAAGTCAGTACGGACCAGATCTCGGCACGTGCCACAACTACTATACATTCAAAACTAGACATGATTGTCGACCATGTGGTTCCATTGACCAAAGTTTGGTACAAAAAATCACATGCTAGACCTTATGTCACTGAACCTACCATATGTTGGATAGACTCCCCGACGATGAGGAAACAACATTCCTCTTTGCCAACCAAGATCTGCTCTCTTTAGGAATTGTGGATTTACAACATGTACTACACCACTAGTCTTTGGCATCTTGTATGGTCCAACCTAGTTTGATTGAGACCGGAAAGTGTCTTATGAATATAGTGGACTTAGCAAATTTACACCATCACATAATCCATGTGGTCGATAACACTCTTGGACACCAATCATATGTCCCAAAGGACTAATTGATCACCTTTCACCTGGGTGATGATGCAAATCCCCGACCAGTAAAAAAATTAAAGCTCCCAGCACCTTCAAACGATGTATGCATGACATCCTTTTCCCCCTATTTGACCAGTTTTATGCAAGTTTTCCTCGATGATTTTTCAATTTCGGGTGCTAAACTGGATCACTTGCAGCATCTCCGCCTCTATTTTTTGAAGTGTAGAGAATATTGGCTTTGCCTTAATCTTGCCAAATCCATTTTTGATATGAAGTGTGGTAAATTGCTCAGCCATATTATTTCTCTCCAAGGAATTCAAGTTGACTTGGATAAGGTGCAAGCAATACTGCAAGCCCCACCACCAAAATCACCGAAGGAAGTTCTCCGCTTCTTGGGAGAGATCCATTGACTTCATTGGCTTGCGCATCTAACTATCGCACTCACCCATTTGATGAATGTCCCTCCTTGTGATTTTATCTAGACTGATGAGTGTCATACTAGTTTTCTCCACCTTAAGCAATTAGTTATGCAAGCTCCTATTCTTTAGGATCCTCAACGGAACTTACCATTTCATGTGTTTGTTGATGCATCTCATATTGCTATTGGAAGTGTTTTAATACAACTCCATGAAAAATGGCATCGTCTGGTATACTATGCTAGTAGACATCTGGCCCTTATAGAACAAAATTATTCAGTAATAGAATGCAAGTTTCTTGGCCTTATTTATTCCATTTAAAAGTTATGACATTATCTCCTTGGTTGTCAATTTACCTTCCATGAATTTTGCATTGTATAACCATCGGCTTCATATAATTGTAGGTCAATTGTATTACTCTAATCCTTCAAGAGCTTGGATCCATTATGTTCCCATTCATGAGGTTCCTTCGGTCTTGGCCTTAGCACATTTGGTTCCCACTACTGGTTAATTTTTTGTGGATTTAACGTATAAGAAGCTCTTGTAGAGTGGACTTTGGTGGCCTACGATGCAGCGTGATGTTCATGTCTATGTGCAGACTTGTGATCCTTGGCAATGTACTGGCATCATTTTCCTCTTCAACCCATCCTCCCTCTTGAACGCTTTTAGAAGTGGGGATCGGGTTTCATTGGTCCCATTACTCCCCCCACCGTCTTTACCAACAATTGATACATTCTTACCTGCATAGGCTATGCAACTCATTGGGCTCAAGCTTGGGCTATTAAGTCGGCCACAGGTTCCGTGGTTGCTAAATGTTTAACTCAAAATCTCTTCCCGCATTTTGGTCTTCCTTTGGAAATTATATGTGATGGAGGCGCCCATTTTGCTAATGACTTGATTCACGCCATGACATATTCTTTCCATATTACCCATAAATTAATACCCCTTATTATCTGAGAGCTAAGGCTTAGTTGAAAGTACTAATAAGACCTTGTTGACCTTGTTACAAAAACTTGATATTGATTGTCCTGAATGCTAGGATCAATTACTGCCTATTGTATTATGGGTGTACTAAACTTTATGATGGCCTTTGAAATTTCCCATCGAGAATGCTAGTGTTAGGCTATCAGAAAGCATTCTTGTATGATTCATATTCTTTTTGCTGAAGATTCCTGACCAAATCAATAGACTGACTTGTAATGCTTCGCGTTGTCGAAAGGATTTCCTCGCTTGATTTATCATATGGAAAAATAAAAATGTTTTGATTCAAAGTCGGTTAATTGATATCTCTTTCACATAATTTTTAATGCATTGGTTTAAAATGACTAACCTTTTCTCTTGGGTACCTGCAGGAAAAAGAAGAAATCATATTCAGAATGAAGGGATAATTGATCCTTACTTTAACTCTTGATTTTATGTCCATTATATGTTTTTGAGATCATGTATATGTGCATTCATAAAATTAAGAATGTTCATTTATATGTACTTATGTTTATAGGGTTGTGTATCTAAGTTTATGTGAAAGCACTCAATTATGTACGTGTTCATGTATCTATGAATGTAAATGTGAATGAAGATTTATGTCATATGTATGTATTTGCATATGTATGTGTGCACCTATGTCTAAGTGTTTATGAATTATTACCTACCTAAGCATGGGTATAAATATGGAGTTCCATAAAAGTATGAGGGTACATTTAAGCCATAAATTGTTTAGCTTTCCAATAAGTGAACAAATATGTACATGTGTGATAATATGTTGAAAGTGTGCCTATGTTGGTCTATGAGGTTTAACATTTGGTACCATATGAATAGATCCATAATATATATAAAAGTGCATCTTCATTTAAAGTGCATGTGTATTAACCATAAGTAACTACCCATGCAAATTTATGTGAAAAGGCATGTGAATGTGATCAGCTATATCTATGTAACCATGTGAATGGGTATGGGGTATTTTAACTTTTATAGAAACAACAAATAGAAATTAAAATATATAAATCCATAAAGTTTTATGATGTTAAAAACCTTATGAATAGATGTTTTGTATATATAAGCTTGTTCCTATTAACCTTATAAAGAGATATTCGTAGATATATACTAATGAATGGAATTATTTAAAAATAAATTAGTATCATTATATCCTCATTACTATATCTTAATTACATTTTATATTAGATCGTATATATATATATATATATATATATATATATATATATATATATATATATATATATATATATATATATATATATATATATATATATATAGATAGTTAGTCTAAACTAAAAATTATCTAATACATATAATACTACAAATTATACGTGACTTGTGCGCATAAAAAAAATATATATATCACTTAAATAGTAGTGTGCATTAGAGTAGATAAGAGAATGTACAAGTGTATGGAATGCATGAATAACTGCATGAAAATGTCGGAGTTATGATGAAGTAAGTAGGATCGTACGAAACTGAGTATCTATGTATAAAAATCATGAGATAGTGTGAACTTTTTTCCTAATGTTTCTCCTGCAGATCATTGAGAAGAAGATTACAAGATTACGAGATTAGGAGATTACGAGATTGAAACTGCATATGATATTTAGAAATATAAATTTGTATAGGAATATTTTTGGAGAACTGTATTAGAACTCTTAAAAAAATATTTGTATAGGTCTAAACTTGATCTTAAAGTTTTTCATACTTTCACTTTATGATTTAATTAGATTTTATATATTCCACTTCTTATGTCTAAGAGTTTAGCATTGATAAGCAAATCTGTTACTAAAACAAAAGAACTAGAAATATATTTTCATATGAATCTTAGTTCTTAAATTAAACTTAGATAGATTAAAAAACCTCTAGCTTTTATCACCCAAAAACTGAGAACTCAATCCAAAACCCGAAGCATACTATGAAACACCCTATGTGTAGCCACATGGTTAGGTTAGCGTGAATCTGTTGGATGAACGTCTGCCTCCCTTCACACCCCTCTACGACAACATTGGTGAACCCGACGTGAAGCGTGACGATAGTGTGCTTAGGGTTTGCGTTGTATTTTCAGTTTTTATTTAAAATAATTAAATTTATCTTCTTCTTGTATGCAGGAAAGTGAAGAAAGAAGCTGCAATGAAACATGAAGATTTTGCTACTTACTTTTTCCCTGGGTGTTGAGGGCTGGTCTTATGACCTGAGCGCCTCCACGGGAAGAAGGATATCTAACCCGAGGAGCTTCGTCACTTCACTCTCCCCCCATCAACATACAAGAAGATCAAGACTTTTTCACATTCAATTTTAGCTTTGTATTTAGGATTTACTAAAAAAGTTTGTAATTAAAATATATCACATGCACTTTAGAACCTCTACATCAAGAAAACTTCAAGTAAGGTGTTTTTCAAGTTCCTTTATTTTTAGTTTATTCACATCACGAAAAAGAATGTTGTTTTCATTTGCATTAGGAATTAGGCACTTTCATACTTGCATTGAAAGAGCATTGAAACATTTTTTTTCATTTAGGAAAGAAAGTTTTGTTTAAAGCACTTAAACATCTTCATATTAGATTTTAGTAAAATTTTATAAAAAGATTATTTTTTTATAACACCAAAAAGGAAAGATTTTATTTTGAAACAAAAAGATTGTTTGTTTCTTTCATTGCATAAAAAGAATTTTATAGCATAAAAAGGGTTTTAGATTTAGGTTCTTTTGATTTAGCGTTGTTGCTTTTATTTCTTTCTTGTTTTATCCAAAATCAATTTAAGAAAATATTATTAAGGAAATTAGTAGTAATTTTTGTTCTATTTATTACATTAAAAATCCAAAATCTCTAAATCAAGAAAATATATTTAAAACTTATAAAACCTATCTATCATATAAACATGATTAGAGAAACCTTTGGAATTAAATATTCAAAGGTTTAAAAATTAAACTAAGTTTTACCATCTCCGTCATCAAAAGGTAATTATGAGCACGGGAGTTATACCTTCTCCGTCATCAAAAAGGTAAGTATGAGCGCGGGAGTTTACCATCTCCCTCATCAAAAGGTAATTATGAGCACGAGAGTTTACCATCTCCCTCATCAAAAGGTAATTACGAGCACGGGAGTTTTACCATCTCCCTCATCAAAAGGTATTTATGAGCATGAGAGTTTTACCATCTCCCTCATCAAAAGGTAATTATGAGCATGGGAGTTTACCATCTCCCTCATCAAAAGGTAATTATGAGCACGGGAGTTTTACCATCTCCCTCATCAAAAGGTAATTATGAGCACGGGAGTTTTACCATCTCCCTCATCAAAAGGTATGAGCACGGGAGTTTTACCTTCTCCCTCATCAAAAGGTAAGTATGAGCACGGGAGTTTTACCATCTTTCTCATCAAAAGGTAAGTATGAGCACGGGATTTTTACCTTCTCCGTCATCAAAAAGGCTCCAAATATGATGCAAACTATGAGTTGAAGTATGATAAAGAGAATGATTGATTTATATATGGTTTTCTTAACTGTGAATTTACTTTGTATGATGAAGAAAATGTATGGTTATGAAATTAATTTTACTTGTATAGCTAGTTGTTAAATGTTCATCAGGACTTGAAGATGATTTTGATCAAGTCATTGAAGCTTTGTATGGCAAATTTACAATGAAGATGGGATTGAAGAAGAAAGAAGATTGAAGATATAGTTGATTTCAGGTCGTATTATTCTATGTTTTTTAAAATTATTTATGTTTTGATTTACGCATGTCATTTGCATTCATATAAAATTAAATTATAAAATTTGGGATGAAGTATATTATTTTATAAAGGGAATCTATTTAACCATACTAGGAAAACAGGCATGATTTATATTTCTAGATTTATAGATTGAGTAGGATTTGTGATGGATAGAAGGATTTGTAGTTCATTTCAGATAATGGAAGTAATTGTATATGTGTAGGAGCATATTGATGCATGATCCTTGTCTGTGAGATCCTAGGTCTTTTTTATACATGCATCTAGAACCTTAGCTCGGATTAAGGGGTTAAGCCTTTCTCCTTCAAAACCAAAAAAGTTGCGAATGAAAAGAAAAATAGAAAAATAAAAAAAAAAGAATATTTGATGCATGGAAGTTATACCTTCTTTCACCCCAAAAAGGTATTTACACTTATTATCTACATGAAGATTTACATCATACTTGTATAAAGCTAGAACGATGAAGAAGGCTAGTTGTGGAAATCACATCTACTAAATAAATTGGGCAAACAAGGCGGATGTCTGTATGAGTAGATTTAGTAGATTTCTTTGACATGTTTGATTGCTCATATGTAAATGCATGTATATGAAGAAACCTACATTTGAGTGAATGAAAATGAATTCTGTTTCATACTAATCTTTGCAAAGTTTTAAAATGGATGAAATTTAGATTAATGTTTTGTTGACTGAAATGGTTGATAGTTTAACTTTATAATTTAATATGTTTTCATTACCATATTGAATTTAAATAAACTTCCTGTGCATGTTGCATAAAAGATTGAAAATTTTGATAAGTTTAAAAATTTATTTATAAAAGAATTGATATTGTGATATGGTTGACTTTCAGGATGATCATCAAGATACTGCTTCCCTCGATCTGCAGGTTGGTGCATCCGGAGGACGCACAGGTTTGGTGGGGGCAGATGTCGGAAGGATTTCCTCACTTGATTTATCATATGGAAAAATAAAAATGTTTTGATTCAAAGTTGATTAATTGATATCTCTTTCACATAATTTTTAATGCATTGGTTTAAAATGACTAACCTTTTCTCTTGGGTACCTACAAGAAAAAGAAGAAATCATATTCAGAATGAAGGGATAATTGATCCTTACTTTAACTCTTCATTTCATGTCTATTATATGTTTTTGAGATCATGTATATGTGCATTCATAAATTTAAGAATGTTCATTTATATGTACTTATGTTTATAGGATTGTGTATCTAAGTTTATGTGAAAGCACTCAATTATGTACGTGTTCATGTATCTATGAATGTAAATGTGAATGAAGATTTATGTCATATGTATGTATTTGCATATGTATGTATGCACCTATGTCTAAGTGTTTATGAATTATTACCTACCTAAGCATGGGTATAAATATGGAGTTCCATAAAAGTATGAGGGTACATTTAAGCCATAAATTGTTTAGCTTTCCAATAGGTGAACAAATATGTGCATGTGTGATAATATGTTGAGAGTGTGCCTATGTTGGTCTATGAGGTTTAATATCTGGTACCATATGAATAGATCCATAATATATATAAAAGTGCATCTTCATTTAAAGTGCATGTGTATTAACCATAAGTAACTACCCATGCAAATTTATGTGTAAAGGCATGTGAATGTGATCAGCTATATCTATGTAACCATGTGAATGGGTATGGGGTATTTTAACCTTTATAGTAACAAAAAATAGAAATTAAAATATATAAATCCATAAAGTTTTATGATGTTAAAAA
Source organism: Ceratopteris richardii (assembly GCA_020310875.1). Lineage (NCBI taxonomy): Eukaryota > Viridiplantae > Streptophyta > Polypodiopsida > Polypodiales > Pteridaceae > Ceratopteris > Ceratopteris richardii. The sequence continues at coordinate 175,566,120 of CM035414.1, forward strand.
ACTTATGAATAGATGTTTTGTGTATATAAGCTTGTTCCTATTAACCTTATAAAGAGATATTCGTAGATATATACTAATGAATGGAATTATTTAAAAATAAATTAGTATCATTATATGCTCATTACTATATCTTAATTACATTTTATATTAGATCGTAAATAATATAATTAATAACTAATGTATTTTAATATATATATATATATATATATATATATATATATATATATATATATATATATTTAGTTAGTCTAAACTAAAAATTATCTAATACATATAATACTACAAATTATACGTGACTTGTGCGCATAAAAATATATATATATCACTTACATAGTAGTGTGCATTAGAGTAGATAAGAGAATGTACAAGTGTATGGAATGCATGAATAACTCCATGACAATGTCTGAGTTATGATGAAGTAAGTAGGATCGTACGAAACTGAGTATCTATGTATAAAAATCATAAGATAGTGTGAACTTTTTTCCTAATGTTTCTCTTGCAGATCGTTGAGAAGAAGCTTACAAGATTACAAGATTACGAGATTCAAGCTACATATGATATTTAGAAATATAAATTTGTATAGGAATATTTTCGGAGAACTGTATTAGAACTCTTAAAAAAATATTTGTATAGGTCTAAACTTGATCTTAAAGTTTTTCATACTTTCCTTTATGATTTAATTAAATTTTATATATTCCACTTGTTATGTCTAAGAGTTTAGCATTGATAAGCAAATCTATTACTAAAACAAAAGAACTAGAAATATATTTTCATATGAATCTTAGTTCTTAAATTAAACTTAGATAGATTAAAAAAACTCTAGCTTTTATCACCCAAAAACTGAGAACTCAATCCAAAACCCAAAGCATACTAAGAAACACCCTGCATGTAGTCACATGGTTAGGTTAGTGTGAATATGTTGGATGAACGCCTGCCTCCCTTCACACCCCTCTATGTCAGGGTCAGTAATAGAACCAATTATTTCTCAGTGTAGGTAGAGAGAGACAAGTATTGGACCTGTTGGACTATCAATCTGTCACACTTTTGGATAAGTTTCAACCATATGCTCAGTTCGGTGTATTGCGTTCTTTTCCATTCTTTCTATTTATGATTGTGGTTGTTGATCTAATTGCGAGTGTAATCAGATTTTGCACTGGATTGTGGGAAGTCTCTATCTAAGAAGTTTGAGGCATTCGATGTCTATGCCTAAGTCATGTTTCCAGAAAAGTAGTGTAGTACGATACATAATTATGTTTGTTAGATAGAACTTATTCTCTGATTTGGTGACTGGCAGACTAGTTAAGGTAACTTAGGAGTTGGAGAAACACAAGGATCTAGTTTCTAGTAGATTCTACCACCCAAGAACCCACCGAACTTGTTCCTTTCCTTAACTGGACTAGGCATAGGTTAACACTAGCGATCTTTCTGGGGAGTGGTTGTCATAGCATACATGTGGGTAAGGCGATCTAGTGGATCCTACCCGAACTATAAAAGTGACAAGCACCCCATTCAAGTGAACAGTACTTTAGGAACACCACAATGTAAAGCAGGTCGGGAAGTTCGATGAAATGTTGGGAAGTTTAGAGATTGTGGTTGGGAACGAAAAGATGTAGAATACTCAATCTGTGACCAAAACTTATAGTAGATATCACTAGAATTCAAAAGACCCATTTGCAAAAATGATCAGTACTAGAGAGGGATGGAGAATGCCTATATAATGACGAATTGCAATTGCCTTTTTGAGATTTTGGAGTAGTAGAAAAGCACCTCAGACAAAAGAACTAGAATCCATAGCTAAACTTGGAAATTCGAGGGAGGCTAGACCTAACCACTAGTCAAGCATCACCCTCTAGTTCTAATTCTGAAGATGTCATGGACACATTTGAATATTTCAGCCCTAGATCAATGACTGACCCACAAGGTGGACAAAGAAGGCACCTTCTAGCCCGAGTAACTTATGCCAAATTCTATCTCTAGTGAACTAAGTACATACTTTTTGTCTCTCTCATCAAACTCGCTACAAGTAAAAAAAGATCATATCAATAAAACATAAAATATATATTTCAATTTATATATAAAATTTATACTTATGTCCATTTTGAGTGAACAAAACACAAGTAGGAGTCACGTAAAGATCTCATTCTTTTTTTTAACTTCAAACCATGTTTGATGTATATTATATTGGCCTCATGTGCTATGGCACACTGTAGTCCTACGCTACCTATGCATATCCTCATAGGTAGATGTGTTGTGCTCTCATGAGTTGGAGATGGTATAGGTGTCCTAAAAATAAACAAATAAAACTGAATGAAAACATGTGTTATAATATCATTAAAAATATTAAATTATTAAAAGAAAACATACCTATGGGTAGATAACTCTCTTCTTGCAAATAGAGCAATAGAGGAGCCTTTGTTTGGCCACTCGATAAGCATCTGGATCATATCGTCTAATTCCTCATCGGGCATGTCTGCATACTCATGCATGACAACCCCAAAGGAATCAGATAGAAATTTTCCTCTCATAATACTCTTTATGGGAGTAAGTTTCATCTTTTTCTCTCTACTAGGATCCATAATATGATCCATAATATTTGTACATATAAAACAAAATGGATTAGAAATCTATATATATGTTAATATACATTTTGTGCACTTGCAGCCCAGCATGGTTGGAATGTACATCAGTTGTACATTAAACTGATGTATATTTTCATGCTGGGAATGTAAATATGGTCAGGACTTTCTGTTATTCTTTCTTGCAAGAGTGTGTGGTTAAATGTTTTAAAGATATTATGTTTGAGTATAGAGATGTTTTTCCCACTAACTTACCTAGAGGGCTACCACCTGAGAGAGGGGACATTGACCATGCTATTTAGGTATTTACTAACATTAACCCTATTTGTAAGCCACCTTATAGGCTTAGTTTTTCTCAGCATGAGGAGGTTGAGAGGCAATTATAGGATTATTTAGATAAAGGCTTCATTAGACCTAGTAACTCACCTTGGGCATCACCAATGCTCCCTAGGTAAAAAGAAAGACGGCTCTATGAGACTATGTATAGACTATAGAGCACTTAATAAGATGACTATCAAAAATAGATTTCCAATGCCTAGATTGGAAGATCTATTTGATCATTTACATCAAGCTAGGTTTTTTATCAAGCTTGACCTTAGATCAGGATATCATCAGATAAGGATTAGGATAGAGGATGTTCCTAAGACTCCATTAAGGAATAGATATGTGCACTATGAGTTTTTGGTGATGCCTTTTGGTCTCACCAATGCTCTTGCCACATTCATGAAGCTCATGAATAGTGTATTATGGCCTTATCTAGGACACTTTTTAGTCGACTTCTTGGATGACATCGTGCTCTATAGTGCATCAGAAGAGGAGCACTTGGAACACTTAAGAAAGGTATTCAAGTGCTAAGGAAATATTCGCTCTTTGCTAAGGAGTCAAAGTGTGAATTTTTCAAAACAAAGGTTAGATACCTTGGGCATGTATTCTCCCAAAATGGAATCTAGATGGATCCTGAAAAAGTAAGGGCTATTATGGAATGGCCACATCCAAGGAACCTGGAAGAGCTGCAAATCTTCCTAGGTTTATTAGGTTTCTATCAAAGCTTCATTAAGAAATTTGCCAAAATTGCTATCCGATGATGGAACATCTTACAGGGAAAGGGAAAGCCTTTCATTGGGGAGACATATAGAAGCAAAGTATGGAGAGATTGAAAGTAGCAATTGCTACAACTCCACTTTTACATATAGCAGATCCCAATAAACCCTTTGTGGTTGAGACTGACACAATTGATTTTGCCATAGGAGCAGTTTTAGTTCAGGATGGTCGACCAATAGATTTTGAGAGTAAGAAACTAGAACCAGCTCAAAAGAATTACTCCGTCTATGAGGATTTGTATGCAATTGTCCATGCTTTGAAGAAGTGGCGTCATTATTTATATGGTGCCAAAGTCACAACAGTGTTTGATCAAGAGAGCATTAAGTGGCTCTCTAATCAAATAGACCTTAAAGGTCATAAGGCCCGATGGGTAGAGACCCTTTAGGAGTTTGATTATGAGCTTAGGCATAGGAAGGGAAAGTTTAATGTAGTGGCTTATTCACTTAGCCGCATGCCTATGCTCAATGGACTGAGTTTTACTCAAATCACTAGGAGCTACTTGAGTCCATTAGAGGGAAATGTAGGCTTGACCCTGCATATTCTGAGATTTGGGAAGCCACAGAGAATGGGGATCGTGATATACAGGTTTCCAGTGAGGATGGAGTATCGACGAGTACTCAAGAAGGATTCAAGTGGAAGAATTACAGTGTCCATGATGGATATCTGTTATATAAAGGTAAGGTGTGTGCCCCTAAAGATTCTAAGATGAGATGACATATTTTGTATGAGTGTCATGACACACCTAGTGCGGGACACCCAGGAGTTAACAAGACTTATGATCTTGTTAAGAGGCAGTTTTACTAAGGAGTGTCTAGTAAGTGGAAAGATAGTTCAAAAGATAGTGCCACATGGGAGGGGGTTAGCACCCTTCAAAGACGGTTTCCCAGTTTTAGATTACCTTCCCAAGGGTTTTCTTAAGGGGAAGGATCCAGGGAAACAACACAGAGATATGATCATGTATTACTATACATGGGGATATAGTGGGAGTGGTGTCCTATTATTTCTCTCTTTCTGTCAGACCTTCCAATACCATTTTTGAGGACAAAAATGCAACTAAGGGGAAGGAAATGTTATATGAAGTATCATATTTGAATAATGATTTAGAGGTGAGAACCTCCTCTTATACATGTTGGGTATGATACTCATATGAGTGCCAAGTGGCACTCATATGGGAAGCATTGACCATTGCCTTTTATGGGTATGAATGAGAAAGAGAGATATAGAGGCCTCCACGTGGCTGGGTGGTATAAGGAATCTCTGTTCTCTGTGTCCTGATGAGAGATGGAAGGTGAGCAGCCTCAATTGGCATGTAGAATATACCCCAAAACGAGGGGGTTCATCGGAGTTAGCACTCTCCTATAACAAACATGCATACTATCATACTACTCATGAGCATTGCAACTTCCAAGAATTGGAAGATATATCACATGGATGTTAAGAATGCCTTCTTAAATTTATGGATCTCAAAGGAGGCATATATGGATCAACCTCCTAGTTTTGATTATTTATATCATCTCAAAAATGTGTGCAAGTCAATAAGATCATTATATGATTGAAGCAAGACCCAAGGGCTTGGAATCATAGATTGGTTTCATACATGCAAGAAAAAGGGTTCATGGTGAGCAAAGTAGATCCTTTATGTTGGTAAAGAGGTCACATGAAGTCATATGTCTTTGTGTGCATGCTAATAATAGGTAATGATGTTGAAGAAACGAGGAAATTCAAGCATCAAATAAAGGAAAACATCAAAATCAGTGATTTAGGGCAGCTCACATACTTCCTTGGATTGGAAGTAATTTACAAAGACATGGTATGTATTTTATTCAAAAGAAGTACATCAAAGACATGCTTGTGAAGTTCAAGATGGGTTATATAAAGCTTGAAAGTACACCTATGGTAGTGAAACTAAAACTAAGTGCCCATGAAGGGGAAATCATTGAGGACGTAACAAGATGTCAAAGTCTAGTTGGATGTCTCAACTATGTTATTGTTACCAAAATAGACATGGGTTATAGTATGAGTGTATTGATGCACTCGTTCAAGAAACCACATATGGAGCCCACAAAGAGGATAATAAAATACTTCAAAGAAACCATGAATGAAGGTCTATTCTACTCATACACCTCTGATTTAGACATAATGATCTTCTCTAATGTAGATTGGGTAGGATCCAAAGATGATTAGAGAAGCCCATCAAGGTGCTTATTATTTTCATGTTCAAAGCTTACTTTATGGTCCTAAAAGAAGCAACCTACTATTGCTCCTCTACCCATAGAAGCTGAATACAGAGGTTTGGATAAATCTACACATGAATCCATATGGATCAAGGCACTATATGATGTTAGGAGTAAAAGTGTAGGTACCTCATTTGTTTGGAGATAATATGAACTCCTTACATCTTGCATCAAATCCCATTTACCATGAAAGGAGCAACATATTAAGTTCCATTATCACTTCATTGGGCAAAATTTCAATAAAAAAAGGAGATTGAGATTTCATACATCTCAACTCAACAACAATGTGCATATATGATGACAAAAAGCTTGGATGGAGTGAAGTTACATAGTAGATTTAAGTTTATGATTGGACTTTAAGAGATCACTAAATATTGAAGAACCAAGCATCTTAGGCTTGAGGTGGATATTCTTGTGCATACGGAAATCCTAGATGCTTGAACATTAGGAGTTCAAGGATTTAGGAACTTATGTTCATCTAAATATATCAAATCGTTAATATGCTTCACTATGTACACATATATATGATGTTTTTTTTATAAAAGAATTTACATAAGGTACATAGACCTTAGTGAATAGTTGGTGAGCCGAACCTCAAGAAGGTTAGTGAGAGCCAAAATCCATGAGTCTTTGGTGGTTGAAAGAATAAAAAATTTTAATGAAATTGATAAGGAATCCTTTCACTTGTCAATCAACATCAAACTACTACATTGTTGGAAAAGTGCACACACACATACACACACACGCATGCATATATATATATATATATATATATATATATATATATATATATATATATATATATATACACACACATTGATCAGTAGGGGGGATTCCATGAGTGTACACACATTCTAGCGTGTTAGATCATGCATCATTGTAGCTAATAGATTCCTCCAAAACCTCTTGGCATTGTACATTATCAAGAAATACATTTACAAGGAGATTCATTACCATTTACTTGATGTTATGTACTAATGCCTTCATTTTTTACAAATCTACCTACTTCTTAACAACCTCCAAGTGTATATATGGTCTTAGGCTATCAACTACCACATGTATTATTTAGGAAATCCTTCAAAATCTCTATGTGCAAGGATTTGTTCATTGGAGCTCTTTGTGTAGAAAAATCAATCAATCAATGTGACTCTATATGCACATTGTTAATCTCCTAAAAATTTTGGATCACATTCGTGACTTCTTAGATATATTTCTTTTAATCTGAGTACTCTATTTTAAAAAAACATCATGGAGCTTACTTGCAATTCCAATACAGGTTGCTCAAAAGGATTTACTCTAATTTTCATCAAGCTGAGAGCACTAAGCATATCAAGCATACCTTCATCCCACAATATAAGGTTTTCTTCTCATAGTCTAATCTTGCAACTAGTATGTCTTGCAATAGACTTTTGAATTCTTTACAACAAGATAGTAAAGTAATTCGTATGTATCCTTTGCAATCTTAGAAGGTTTGTTAATGCTTCTCATCAAGAAATAGGTAGTTCTAAAGCAGCATTTTTGCAAGGACACCTCATCTTTAGAGTCTGCCATCACATGTAGGACACTCCATAGAGCTTCACTCGTATGAAAAGTTGGTGACCCTATTTGTGGATGATTTAAGAAATGGAAAATAACGTAGAATAATTTTCTTCATGGAAACAATCTCACTAGTAAATTGCATCTAGAAATGCATCAATGTTGAGGATAAAATAAACCTCAAGGATAGTTTAAAAGACTCTTCGGTAAAGAAAATCTAGAGTATTTTGTAAGGGCCTTTCTCTATAGGAAACTTGGTAGAAAAACTTGCTGATAAGATCAAAGGGGAAAGATATTTCCAATGCTTTTAGGACTACATGGATCCAAGCTTGCATCTTCCACCACATCATACTTTCCTCTAGAATATGATCCATCACTTGACATGAGTGCTCCACCTCCTAGTGTTTATCCTCAAAATACTCATTGGGTGTGCCCAAGTGTTTCTCCTTGGTTCCCTACGAAACCTACCTTGAAACCTAAGCATATGGCTTTTTCACAAGAGACTCTAAGAAATGCTCCAATCCCCTATGTATCACCTACTCTTGTCATTTCTAATATCTATGATTCACATAGAGCACACCATCATAGGAATCCCTGGCCATGGTGCCTACATAAGGACTTTAATGGATGAATATAGGTGAACCCCACGTTAATAGCTACACTCCTAGGTGCTCATGAGTCATGGCCACCCACATGTGACTCAAGGTAACATATGAATACCATGGCTCTAGGATCTACATACAAACATATAGTGGTTGCACAACACATACAACAACCAACGCCCAACACAAGAATAATAGCATCATTTCCCACTATGCAATAATACCCTCATTACTTTGGATATGTATGGAATCATCTATCCAAAGGCTACCCTTGTCACTCAAGGAAAGAAAAGAAGACCATTTCCATCAATGTTGTGATATCTATCCATGTAAGCAATAAACCTTCTCAAAATGTGTCATGAAAAGTGGTCATGAGAGCTCAAGTAAGAGAGCAAGCAGTCCAACTAGACGCACAAGGTCTCTTAGAATACCATAAAGCTACAAGAAGAGCCACGACCTTTCAGTTGTACAAAAAGATAGACAAGGAAGTCTCGATGTGAGAAGACAAAATGGAGATGGAAAGAAAAGACTTTGTAGCTCGAGAGCTATCTCTAACAAGTACAAGGAACAAATAAAAGAATACAAAGCACAATGAATGAAGAAATAGCTTCCAAAACCATATGCAATGAGCAACCATGAATAGAGCCTACATCAAGTGCAAAAGTTAGTCTTAAAAATTAGAGATTTGGATCGGCTCATATGTTTGAAGAATCATATATAGAAAAACATGCAAAACGTTGCCCTCCAAGGGACCTTGAGATGAATAGACAATCTATGTAGACAAATGAATATTGAAGTCACCTAGCAACTGCAAGGTAGAATCTCTTCGATGAAAACTAAAGGACAAGGAGTCATTTGATACAGATCTATTAGATCATATTTCTCAACAGAAACCTTCAAGTCCAAAATGTATACCTGAGCTACAAGAGCAATCAAAAGATTACATGGATCGTGACAAAAAATTTGTTGGTAACATCATTCTTGTTCAATCATTAGAACATGAAGTCACCATTTGAATTCCATGATCTAGGATTCTATATTTTTCTAGAACTTGAGGACCAATTAGGTGCATATGTACATAATTTTGGGATTGTTTCTTGAACGAGAAATTCAAACATCCTGGAACATCTACTTGTACATGTTGAAATGTCTACTCAGACACAAGAAGATCCCAAAGAGCTCCTTGAATGTACAACATTATTTTATAATGAGATCAAGGAGGGAGAGTCCAAGATCATCACATGAAATATATGAAGAAGCCAACATTCCCTAGTTTGTGCTTCATGCTCCTCCAACAAGGGATGAAGATCCTTCACAAGATAGAATTGTGCTAGACATTGATCTCTTACAACAACAAAAGAAGTTCAAATCCAAACAATGGAGATCTAGAATTTCAAAGAAGTCACATCATCCATAGGGAACATCCATCTTTGGCTCAATCTTGTGTCACATAATCCTAGTAGGAGATGATTGAACCACACCTTAAGAGAGAGGATTAGGAAGTAGTCCTCAACCATGGCTTTTGGGGCAAGTGGTTAGCCCATCATACTCCTAGTTAGGAGTTTGTGACCTCAATTCCCAACATTAGTATCAACACCTAGTTGAAGAACTTGGGCAACATGGAGGTAGGAAGTCTCAATCTTGGGCACTTGGGAAGCACTTGACCATGGATGAGTCTAAAACTGGCCATATATGAAGGCACATGGGCATTCATGCACCAAACGAGGGGTTGAATAGGTCCAACCACTAGAATTTGGAAGAGCTCAACCTTGGGAAGAGGTCTAACAAGTTATAGAGAGGGTCTACAATTGAGCATTGAGAACTATGCTCAATCTAAGACGGGAGGAATGTCACATAATTATAGCAAGAGATGGTTGTACCACACCTTAAGAGAGAGATTAGGAAGTAATCCTCAAGCATGGATTTTGGGGCAAGTGGTTAGCCCATCGTACTCCTAGCTGGGACATTGTGAATTCAATTCCCAACCACATAAATCTAGGTACAAAAAAAGTACAACCACATAAATCTAGGTACAAAACAAAGTTTATTGATCCCAAGTGCAAGAAATTTATATGTGAATTCCAAAGATTCACTTGGATTAAGTAGTTCAAGCTTATCTACCATTAGGGCATGCACAAAGAAAGAGATGGGCTAATGACCATAATAAGTCTATCTAGAAAAAATTGGTAAGTACTTTTCCATGGGGAGAACATTGACAAGGACTTAAAATACGTTATATTTAGGTATCAAAATAATTAATTGTGTCTCAAAGCAATCACAATCACAATTGGATCTCAAAGATCCATACTTCCATGCTAATTAAGGGTAGTCAACCAACCAAGGTGCATAATAGAATGAAATCATAGAACAAGGCTCTTGACCAAGAACAACAACTATGGGCCCCAAAGATGACACAACATGGTTAGAGACAACACACCATAATCCTATGCACAATGAAACAAATGTGGGTACCCCAATCTTGAATTGAATGCTCAAACAAATTTAGGTATATTTGGAGGCCTATATGAAAACACATGCAATATGAATACTCTAAGGCTTCCAAACAATGGTACTTTGGAGGACATCTACAAAAACAATGGATTCATATGCTAAATTAGTATCTATAGTGGAAAATTAGAATAATCTAACCCACTATGCAACCAAGCTCAAAATTATCAATAGAAACTAAGTGAATCTGGGTTGCAAAGTCATGGAACGTCTCCACCTTTGAAAAAACTACTCTTCAATAGTTTAGGACAAGTCTCTTCGTGCAAGAATCCTCTACCCATTGCACAACCATGTCTTTTACAACAAAATGGAGATCATCTTGACTTTAAGTATGCATTCAATAGGGCCATATTACATGGCCATGCACTAGACACACTTGTGAAATCCCATGCATGAGAGAGATAGTGTAATGAGAGGTTGCATATTACATATGTTGTTAAAGGACATCCGCAAAGGTTCATCTAGAAAGAATCTTATTCATACTCTTGACATAGGACTAATTCATACACATATTCAAGGGTCCAAAGAGCAAGAAAAATATGGGGCTATGCTAGAAAGGGTAAAGGAATGTGGAATAAGGCTCTTGATATAGAGAGTTTCTCCAAAATCTAGAGATATGATGCTAAGTGAAGTTGATGGCTATCCTTATCAGGTTATGCATGCCAATTGTTGGATAAATAAGTTGAAGTGGCAAGGCAATCACATGAAGTAATTTATTTAGAAGGGTTATGGCTTATCAAGGATCCATTCTTAAAATAGCCAAGCAATCCTCTTCAATGTGTATTTGGTGTATTTGGGAATGCTAGTGCTTTGTGTGTCCAACTTTTTAGATGATAAAACAACATCAACATACTTCATGGTTATTATTGAAGTATTCATATGCATAATTGCAATTGTTTCTAGCAATGTAGAAAATAATTTGACTATCATAGTCTTTGATTTCAAGAGTTTGCAACAATCACTTGAGGAGTTGCAAGTAATGAAATCCATTTAAACCATACCATCCTCATGTGAAATATTTATAACCTTCCAAATGGAATGCCTCATTTGCAACAAGCCCTTGAGCACTTTGCTCAAAACATTTTCTTTCTCTTTGCACCATTTATTTTTAACAATATTTCAAAGTATCCATTACTATAAAAAAGAAAAACCAAGAAACTTGTAGAACACAAGCAATATCGTGCCATGCAGGAACTCGACAAGCCTAATGCACATGAACGCACATGCTTCCACGAAGATGATGATATCAATGTCTCAACAATAGATCATATTGATATATTTAGGTAGTGATGTGTGTGAACACTCTAGGACCGTTGGGACACCTTTTTCCCTTTTTAGTAGGTTTCTTCCCCCGGCTTGTATATATGCCTATAACCCTAATATCTCATATATATTTGTATATTCTAGTGGTAATACATTCAAAGCTTCTTCTTCTTCTTCCTTCTGTTGTTTGCATGCTTTCGCAACCTCGAACTCCAACAATTGGTATTAGATTAGGTCCTTGTTTCATCTAGGGCATCATTGATACCCCTCTCGTCACAGTCTCAGGATTGCACAAAATTTGGTGAGCATACTTAGGGTGATCAAAATCTCAGAATCATGATCTGAGCTCTTTTTGGCCTTCAAATGCACTATCGTAACACTTTTGTAGGCAATTTTGTCTTTTTATGCCAAAGATATATACAAGTTTCGGTTTTTTGCATTAGGGTATTTTAGTCAGTGACCATGGCTAAAAGCAGTGATGTATTCTATATGTTGGTTCTTGAGGATAAGTTGGATGATATCAATTACCCATTATGGGCTTGTATGATGCATCATGTATTGGTTGCAAAAGGATTGTGGAATACTGTGCATGGTCTTGAAAAACTTCATATTACACTTGCAAATATAGTTGCTGAAGGTGATGCAAATGACGATATTCTTCATGTTCCTGTTCTTGTTGCGGTTCCTACTACATAGCAAATTTGTTGGGATGGTAGAGATGCTCAGGCACATGCATTGATAGCCTTGTTTGTCAAACATGCCATTATTCCTCACATTCCCTCTTGCAAAATAGCTAAGGATGCTTGGGATACACTTATCACTTTATACTAGGCAAGGAATGAGGCTCATGTTGCTTACCTCCAAAAATAGTTGGAAAGTGAGCACATGAATGAAGGAGATTCCATGGAAAGTTTTATGACAAAGATCAAAGATTTGAAAGAACAATTGATTTCTGCTGATGTAGTCTTGCCTGGCAGTTCACTTGTGCACTGTTCTGAATGGTCTTCCCCATTCATATCAGAGTTTTTGCTTCTATTCTTCATTTGATGATGAAATCCAATCCAAATGCCTTAACATTTGAGGAGTTAGTCTCTGTTCTATTGCAAGAAGATAAGTCTAGGCAGAACAGGTCCATTACACGTGTTGTAGATCAAGCTTTCCTAGCTAGTCAAAAGGGCATAGGTAAAGGGAGCTCTTCTACTAGTAAGCAAAATTCTAATAATTCTACACAATCAAAGAAGGATGATAGAGACGAGAAGAAAATAGAAAAGCAGAAATAATTTTGCAAATATCATAAAGGAAATGATCATGTCATAAAGAGTTGACTAAAACTAGCTGCTAAAGAGGCAAGGAAGAAAGAGGCTGGAGTGGTTGTTGTAGAGGCCTCTACACCCAAAACAGAGTCTACTAATCTTGTACAGAATGAAGAATGGGAATTTACCACTATTTGCAGTTATGACATAGCTTCTCATGAACAGTGTATGTCAACAGTAGACTCAGATGTTTGGTACTTTGATAGTGGGGCAACCAAACATATTACCTCGCAGCACAATATTACCTCGGGGGTATGCTTAATTATTTTATATATACCTTTATCTTCGAGGAGAAAATTTTTATCATGTATGTATGCATATGTGTGTATTCATGTGTATTATATGTATACATGTGTTAGTATGCATATATATGTATTTCATGCATATGTATGTGTGTGCATATGTTTGATATATGTATACATGTGTTAGTATGCATATGTGTATATATGCATATCCATGTGTGTAAAATATTCATGTATTCATGTAATACATGCAAGTGTTTATAATTGTGTATGCATGTATAAGTATACATTTGTGCATGTAGGCATGTATATGTGATGTGTACATGTATATATGTATATGTGTCTATGTGTAAATGTGTACATGTAAATATGTATGCATGTATATATATTTATGTGTGCATTTAGGCATGTATGTGTGATGCATAATGTATCTACTCCATTTTATATTTATGTATGTGATCTACATGATGTGTATATATCTTTATATATATTGTGATCCTTGTTGATTCGAGTAGCTATATATAGAGGCATAAGGTTGGGAGGAGAGACATCTCTCTAGTAGGATGTCGGAGGAATAGATGCAATGTGTACATATACTTCAATCATATGGCTAAAAGGCTGAATTGGGGTTTCTAAATTAGAGGTTTTAAAACCCTAATATCAAAATTAGTATTTTTGAATTAGGATTTTTAAAATAGGATATATATATATATATATATATATATATATATATATATATATATATATATATATATATATATATATATATATATATATATATATATATATATATATATATATATATATATATATATATATATATATATATATATATATATATATATATATATATATATCAGTATGCATGTATGTATGTGTTTCTATATGTGCATATGCATGAGTGTATGTATGTGTATCTATATGTGTGTATGCATGTGTTGTGTGTGTGTGTATATATATGCATGTGTATATGTATATATGCATGTAAATATGATTATATGAGTCTATGTGTGTGTACATATGATTATGTATGTGTATGTGTATGTGAGTATGTGTATGTGTCTATGTGTATTCATTATATGTGTGTAACTGCATGCATGTGTATGTGTGTGTAAAAATGTGCATGTATGTGTGTGTATGTATAAATGTGCATGTATGTGTATATGTGTGTAAATGTGCATGTATGATGTATATGTGTGTATGCCTATATTTGTACCTCTAGTCTCACTCTTTTCTCTCTCTCTCTCTCATATACATACATACATACATAAACGCACATACTCATATCCACGTATATATACATAAAAGCAATGCGTACTGTGCATTATCGCGACGATGAGCCATAAGTGTTCACATCTCTTTTAGACACCACTTATGCGACCATCCTGTCCTAAAATCTATCTCAAGTGAACTAAGTACGTATTTTTTATCCCTTTCATCATGCTCACTACAAAAAAAAAAACATGTAAATAAAACATAAGATATTTATTTCAATTTATATGTAAATTTTATACTTACTTCCATTGTAAGTGGACAAGGCACAGGTAAGAGTCGCATAATGCCTGCATTCTTCTTTTGAACTCCAATCCATTCACTATGTACACAATGTTCCCCTCTGGCTCTATATCATACTCTAGCCCTAAGGTGCCTATGCATGTCCTCATAGGCACCTCTACTCTGCTATCATGATCTGGAGGTGGTATAGGTGTCTTGAAAATAGATAGATAAAAATAAATAAAAATATGTGTTATAATATAATTAAAAAAGTTTATGACAAAAAAAACATACCTATGAGCAGATAGTTGTCTTCCTGCATGTGGAGCCGCAGAAGAGCCCTCCTCTGATCGTTGGGTAAGCATCTGGATCGCATAATCCAGCGCATCATCAGGCATCTCTGAGTACTCATGCATGATGATCCCTAGAGTATCAGGCAGAACTCTTGCTCTCATAAGGCCTTTTATGAGAGTGAGTTTCACCTTTATAGGATCCATAATACCTGTACATATAAAACAAAATGGGTTAGAAATCAATATATATACATGTACATATGTATGTGTGTATATGTGTATGTAGGTGTATATGTGAGTGTGTATGCATGTAAGCATGTATGTATGCATATGCATGTGCATTATGTATGCAAATATGTATGTCTATGCATATATATGTTTGTATGTGTCCATGTGTGTGTATGTGTGTGTGTGTTTGTGTGTGTGTGTCAGTGTGTATATACGTGTGTATCTGTATATATGTGTCTATGCATGTGTATGTATGTGTGTAAATGTGTGTGGATGTGTCTGTGTAAGTGTGTATGTGTCTATGTGTGTGTATATTTGTGTATATATGTATGTATATATATATATATATATATATATATATATATATATATATATATATATATATATATATATATATATATATATATATATATATATATATATATATATATGTGTGTGTGTGTGTGTGTGTGTGTGTCTGTGTGTGTGTAATATATATATATATATATATATATATATATATATATGTCTATATGCATGTGCATGTGTGTCTAAATGTGTGTGGATGTGTGTATGTGTGTGTGTAAGTCTATATGTGTCTATATGTGTCTATGTGTGTATGTGTTTGTTTATATATGTGTGTGTGTATCTCTGTGTGTGTAAGTTTGTATGTGCGTACGTGTGTGTGTATATATGTGTGTGTATCTCTGTATGTGCATATGTGTGTGTATGTGCATATGTATGCATGTATGTGTATGTGTGTGTATGTCTCTTTACATGCGTGTGTATGCCTATATATATGTGTGTATGTGTGTGTCTCTCTCTACGTGTGTCTGTGTCTATGTGTGTATATGTATCTGTGTGTATGTGTGTGTGTGTACTTGAGCCAAGAAGACTCAAGGACTTGTGCCAATGAGACTGTACCTCAATTGCCACACAAGTGCATATAGTGGAAAATTAACACACATTTAAATGTCAATCCGATCGAACGACCTAACCAAGTGTATGAAGATGTGTGCACACATGCTGGAAAATGAAGCGGTTCAGCTTACATGCATGAGAAAAGACTAATCTACCTCTTACACTCACTAAAATGCTGAAAGTATTTGCCGCAATACCTCTCACAGCAGTTTTCAGAAATTCAAGAATTTCTCCCAACTCCGAACTCCGAATATAGACAATAGGGTACTCGTTTCGAAGCTTTCGACGAGACGCATCTCTTGGAAGTGGTTTCACTCGATTCTGATAACTTTGCTTCAAGTTATGGCCAAAATGGTGAATGGCGGGAAGCACCCACACTCATGCCACAACTCCTACTAGTTCGCACACACACTACAGCAGCTCAAAATCAATGGGAAGGGGTAGACAACAGTCCTACACACACATTTCAAGCAACACACACACATACAAGACCAAGAAGAAGATCAAAATCTGCAAGGAAGAGGCAAATTCGAAAATTCAGGAGTGCTCCCTCTTCACAATGGCAAAAAGTCTCTACAAAGAGTCACAAAGTGACTTATATACATGTGCCCTAAGTTTGGTCCTTTCACACAAGAGACCGGCACTTTATTCACTAAAGGACTAATCTCCTACTATTTTACAAGGGATATGTTACAACAACTTGGGATTATGCAACTAGAGGACTCCTCTAGTGCATTTACATGGCTTGAGGGAATTCTTGAAGACCTCAAAGAAGAAAAAATATGCCCATTATTTTGAAAATTTTGGGGCTCTCCTCTTATGCTCCTTTACTCTGCAACACTCTCCCCTTCTTTGTCTCTGTCGTCCCTTGACAGGCTTTACTTCTTGTTTGTCTCGATCAACACGCGCATCCCTTGGTCAGTTTTGCCTGATTCTTGATCTTGCATTACGTTTTAGAGGCGCTTTGGTTTGTCCTGGTTGCACTTATCGGACCTTGCTTATTACTCAAAGCTTGTTAATTCGGTTTGCCACGCACGCCATCAGTGCACATATGAGGATGTAGCTCGTAAGCCTTGATCTGAATCCTCCGTAACTCAAGAGGTTGAAGCACCCTCATATGGAATACTTGTTGGCCCTGATTCCTCCCTTCGGCTGCGTGCTTTTCCTTGGTGTGTGTGCCCCTGCGGGGTTCTGTGCAGAGATGGGTGATGCACCCCTGCGGGGCTTCTTGCAGGGACTTGTTCTTTTTATCCTTATCTCTATTGAGCCGTTCTAGACTTTGATTTTCTTCTTCTTTTCTTTTTGCTTGATTGTCCCTCTACACGTCCCTCCTCCTGAACTTTGTCGTCCTCGACAGGCTTTTTGTGGTGACGTGTGTATGTTTGGATGGCTTGTTGCTCTCTGTGATTTAGCAAATTAGCGTGACAAAGCATAAATTCTTTCCATTGTTGTGACTTTACACCGTCCTCTGGAGCCTGTCGATGATCCGCGAAGAAACTGGTTTCATAGGCTACCAGTCGCGCATTCAAGTTGGAAGTCATTTTGACAAAAATTTCTGAATCAATTTCAAAGAAGCCGGTGAAAAATGCTTCTTCGAAGGTTTGCATGTATGTGGATAGCAAAAACATTAGGCGAGAATAATATGCCATGATAGTTAGTCGGCTGGGAATAGTAGATAAATAAAAAATGAGTGCTTCCGATCCTTGTGTAATGCCGATGAAATTCAAAAAGGTGTATTTGGCGTGTTGGAACACCTTGAGTACCGTAAGCATCATGCTGAATATTTTATTTGTCATTTTGATCGCTAAATCGGGTACTGTTTCATATCTGGCAATCCAAAATTCCATAGTTTTTACCATATATTCCTCGGTCGGTAAGTAATTATGTGGCGGACTAGGTAACAGTGGATAATTGAGCCACTGATTATTAATACTACCCTGGCGCTGGCCTTCCCAAAAATGCGTCCAGGAGCGTCTGCGGGGCACAGGACAAAAAGATGGATTTACTTGAAGCTCATAAGGTGATGCCTCCCACTGTACCCGCAGTGTAGGATTCTTTTCCAAAATTTTCCTCCTCCATATGGGATCCGCTTTCTCAAATTCTTCCTGTGTATAGTTGAAGGTATCATGCCTGAATTGGAGGTTGTGATTCGGATCTTTATTTGTCGTAGACCTTATATAATGTCGCGTTTGTTCTTTAAGTAGGCCGTATGGTACATTGAATGGCTTCAAAATTTGCTCTAATTGTTTATTGTCGATTTGAGCTTCCTTCATGATCTTTATGATCTGATCTTCAAACTCAGCAGTGAGTTGGGACACTAGTAGTGCCCTTTCCGGTCGGCTTAGTTCTGCAATTTCGCGAATCGTATGTTCAATATGAACCTCCTGTTCCTCCCTTACCGGTGAATGATCTGAGGGGGGAGAGAGAGGACGTACCTCATTCTCCACAGTAGCCTCTGCATCTTGTGGAACTACTGGTGTCCCTTGCTTTGCTTTCTGCTCTAACTGCTCCTGAAGCTGTCTAATGCATTCATCTCTCTGTTTGATTTCTGTCGTGGCCTTTTCAATTGTGTCTTTATGCTTTAGAAGTTCTTGTGCCACTATATCCATATGATCGGTGTCTTCTTTACATTGCATTAGATAACGATTCTCAGCTTTTTTCCATTTATTTCTTAGGGCAGTTGTGTCCTCCATGTATCTTTTTTCCCAATCAGCAATGACCTCGTGCTCTTGTTTGAGCTGATCTTCCATTTTAGTCATCTTTTCCTGTAATTCCTTGAAAATCTCTGCTGAGTTGTCAGTAGCCGGTATTGGTTGATCACTTAGGAGAGCTGTCATGAGCTCCTTGTTGTGGTTCCTTAGGTTTTCCGCTTCCTCCATGCAGACTTTGAGCTGAGATTCCAAAATTTTGCTCATGGCCTGCATTCTTACTTTTTCATTTTCACTAGCTTCATATTGTCTTCTGATGTCTTGCAGTTGTATTTGTAAGCTTTCTTTTTCAGATATTAACTCGCTGCACCTCTCTTTAGCTTCTTGGACTTCTTTTCTTTGTTTCTGATGTTCTCTCTTTCCAATGCCAACTCGTCCAAAAGATTCTTACTCTTTTCTTGAAGCTCATGTTTGTCGTTCATTGCTTGGTCATAGTCTTCGTCCGCTTCCAGCATGAGTTGCTGCGTATCGAGAGCAGTTCTAATCATGTCTTGTACCACAGGCTTGAGGTGAGCAATGTCCACATTTAACCAAGTTTTGGGTATGCTTGGAGTTTCGCCTGTTTGAACATCTCTTCCCTGCTCTACTTGAATTGTTTCATTGTGCGGTTGTCTGATTTGCAGTTGTACCCGTGGTTCTTCATCTTTCTTATCCACTTCAATAGCTTTGGTGGCACTCCCTTGAAATGTTACATCCATGGGGGAGGGTTCTCCCACAACCCTTATTGGTGTGAAGGGTTCCTCGTCGTCTGTTTTCTCTTCCTGCATCTCCTTCTTGGGTATCTTCATGGATATTTTTCGAGGTGGTGTGGTCTCCTTGATTTGAATGTTGGAAGTTTCATTAAGTTTTATAGTATGCGTACCTTCCATTTCTGCTTCCTTGCTCCTGGTACTTTGATCGACCTTTGTTGTGTGATCATCCTGCTGGAGGTCTTTTTGTTCTTCGTTATAGTCCACTTCATTCAATTCCTCCCATTGTCCGTCATCTTTTGATTCACTTTGAATATCGACATCCAACAATGAATTATTCGGCTCTTCTTGGCCCTCCGATAATGAACTAGAGTTGTCCAAGCCTATTTCCCGATACCGATGGACTTTTGTGAGCTTGCTTTTTGTGTCTCTTGCTTGTTGTGACTGCTGATAGTGATGACCTTGGACTGGTAAATTGATTTGCCCTCCTGTATATTGATGGGTTTCTTCTAGGGCTTTGGTCAAGTCTTCTTCTGTGATTTGCTTCGGTGCTTCAATAGTAGTTTTTGGGAGTACATGGATTCTTTTGGTTGTTGGTGCGTCCTCTTCAGCTTGCTTGACTTCTCGTAGTCTTTTTGTGCCTCTCATTTTGGGTTGAGAGCTGGTTTCTGCCACTTCCACTATTTTTGCCCCTTTTTTCTTTTTTGGCACGGTAGCAACTTTGACATACCTAGCCATATCACTTGAAGATGGCATTTCCTGCAAGTGTTCTCTTATGCCCAATGCGTGGTAAATCATGATAATCAGGGCCGTGGTACCATTGAGGAACTTCTTATTATTCCATTGCTTCTTTGCCTCGAATAGTCGTTCTTGCACATAGGGAGTCAGATTAACCTGATTTCCGATTTGTTTGATGGCATGAGACAATAACTGAACAATGAGTTTTTGGGGAGCCGTGTAGCGATTCATGTTGGGGAAGCAGAAGTGTTGGTGAATCAGTCTGACTTCCTCTTCTATATCCACTCTGTTAATGTCAACAAAAGTCCATGTCTTTGCTCCACGACTCTCTTCTTTTATCATCGTGACACCGTCCTTTTCCCATCCGAATGCTTCCTTAATCAATTCATGTGTGAATTGAATGACAACCCACTCTCCTCCTTTATCCATAACTCTGGCTTCTGGCACCAGTGGATCATGTAGTGCTGGCTGTAGGGTGTTCATAACTTGCGTGCATCTTTGGAAATCAGGTTTATAGATGGGTAATTCAAAATATTTGTGAATTCCTGCTTTCTTCATTATGGCAATTGTGGATGGTAACTCATGTAAGACCCTGAAGTCCTGGGACATAATAGGAAAGTGATGCTCTGTATCCATAATTTTTATGTTTGCCAAAGATAAATACTCCTCAACTGGTTGCTCATCTCTAAACCAATGCCCCTTCGCTTTGGTGAGACTTTGAGGAGGGAATTCCTGCACCTCCTCTTGTATTGTTGCTTCAGAGTCTTCAGAAGCCATCTGCACTTGTAACAAGAAGTGCGTTAGCTTCAAAGGAAAGTATGCAACTGTTCAATACATTGTAGTGATTATTGTCGTTTTTCACTCCGTTTCCCATCATTGAGTGAGATCTCTTACCACCTCTTTTTATAACTTTTCCTGAAAGAAGACAATCATTAGCATAGCCAAAGCATTTATTTATGTACATAGTAAGTCCATTCCTATCAAAGTGAAGCTAAGATCTAATCTCACTTGGAGAATGTGCACCACTAGTTTTATAATGTACATTATGTGCCGAATGCTTGGCCTCGTAATGTGGCCCTATTATGCATACTTGAGGTGCATTAGAGACTTCATGAGTGCAAGGGAAATCTTTGTTTCTTCGATCGTCCAGTCCTCGCAGTTGCTTGGGTTTCCAGATCCATTTCGTGACCACTAAGAGAGGTCGTTTTGTTTCTTTGATCCTTTCGGCTTCATGTGTTCTCTTTGCTTTCTTCATTATTCGAGTGATATTGGCATTGCTTTTCCAGTTTCTTGGATGACTCTTATGTGGTTTTGTCATTCGCCTTATCTGATGTACCGCGTATTCGTGAGTACTTATAGCCTGTTTACCTGCTTGTGTGACCTTTTTGGGAATCCATATCTGACGTCGCGATCTTTGAGCTTCAATCAATGGTTTGGGGATCCATATTTGCAATAGTCCCTTTGTTGAGGATTGAGGCGTAGTTGACTTTGTGATCTTTGCTTCCTTCTCAAGATTGGATTCTGACTTTGCCTGGTTCTGCATCTGATCCTTGCGTACCCATTTGTATTTTCATTGTCCTTCATATGAGTATCCGCTTGTGGTTTTCCAAGGTTGCGCGGTCTTTTGGCTTGTTGAAGAGGTCCCTTACCGTTGGTTTCCTTAGTGACTAGCTGTTCCTCAACTGAATGTGGTGAGTGCGACTCTTCTGTGGACCTCGTATAGTCGGAACTTTCTGTTTATTCTAGGTTTGTTTCTGAGATATTAAGACTCGGATCATTCTCCAACTTCTTTTCCTGGCAGCTCTCTGAACTCGTGATTATGTATGGTGGGAGTAAAGGTTTTTCTCCTAATACGCTGAAAATCTCTTTGTGCCCAATCTTGGCTGAAATGTAGCCTTGAGCTAGATGGATACACACCTCATTTTCAACAATCCAGTCTTGTCCTAGAATTAAGTCTTCTATTAGATCCTCATCTTTGCACACTAAGACTTTCTGTTCCATGGAGGAATTGCCTAGATGGAGGGATACATTTGTTGTTCCAATGCACTCTAGGGTTTGACCTCCAATTCCGATCAATCGGGCTTTTGTGGGTTTCAAATTTAATTGCAGATCTTTTGCAATTCTCTTTCGTATGCAACTAAGCCCTGCTCCTGAGTCTATCAATGCATCTATCAACTTGTACTCTGTTTTGCCAATCCCTAGGTTTAGGTAAGGTTGCGTTTTACACATACCCGTTGTATCATGATTATCGATTTGATAATTAGCCATAGGAGTAGGCTCTTCTCCTTGTAGATAGCGTTCATCTCGTTGCCTAATCCATTCTTTCCGTTTCCTAATGCGCTCCAGTGCTTCTTGTCGAGCTTCCTCTCTAATCCGTTCCTCTTCCCTCTTCCTATTTTGGGCACCTAGTAACCGTGCTAGCATTTGATCAGTCAAAGGCTCCATGAATCGTCTCACTCTACATCCACTGATGTAGTTGGGAAGAATGTCGCCATCTAAGGTGGCTAAATTGACTGCTCCGCCCGTTGAGATTCGATTTATGATCAAGGGCCCATATCCACGTTTTTGTAACTTCTTGGCGTGTTGTTTTAGGGTGTACACTAAGACTAAGTCACCTTCTTTAAGTCCCTTGTCTTTTATATGTGCATCATAATATGCTTTTTGTCTCCTTTTAGCTGCATAAATTCCTGCCACTGCTTGTAACCTAGTCTCATGCAATTTCTCGATTTGGTCTAGTTGTTGGGATAGTTCATGTCCGTTCCACTCATACTGTTGGGCCACCTTCAGCGTTGGTACTAAAAAGTCAATTGGCAAAATTGCATTTTACCCATACACTAAGTTAAATGGGGTAGTTCCAATTGCCGTTTTATATGCAACTCAGAAGGCCCAAATTGCGTGATGCAATGGTTTGTCCCAATCTGATCTTCTAGTATTGACAATCTTTGTCAATACTGTACACAGTACCTTATTGGAACTTTCCGCTTGTCCATTTGCTTGGGGATGATATGGGGCTGATTTCTTATGAATCACTAAAAACTCATTCATTAGTGACTCGATTACTTCATTGAGGAAATGCGTTCCCCGATCACTCACAATCTCTATGGGTAATCCAAATCGGGTGAAAATATGCTCAAAAAGGAACTTGGCAGTAGTTTGAGCATCATTCTTTCTAGTGGCTTTTGCTTCTACCCATTTGGTCAAGTAATCAGTGGCTACGATGATGTACTCCGCATGTGATCCTTTGGCAGGGGGATTGATAGGTCCTATGAAGTCAATACCCCATTTTGTGAATGCTCTCCCATAGACCATGGGTCTTAATGGCATGTCATCTCTCCGAATCGGGTATTTAGCTCTCTGACAGGTTTCACAGCTTCGCACATATGTTTCAGCATCCATATGTAGAGTTGGCCACCACAAGCCTGCAAAGAGAATCATTTTGACAGTTCTCTCTGCTGAAAAATGACCTCCTGTAGCACCTGCATGTGCCATTTCTAATATGGGTAAATATTCTCCTTCATGCACACATAATCTGAGTTGGTTGTCTTTACCACGCCTAAACAACTGTCTCCCCATGAGAATATAATCCTTGCTCATTTCCTCTAAGGATCGCTTTCTTGCTAAACTAGCTCCTACATCATGTTCTTTAGTTTTTAAGAATTTCACTAATGTTTTACTCCAATTGGGCGCTATGGTCGAAAAAGGTAGAGACATATGATCTTCTGGGATCGTCTCTTGGCATTCTGCACAATTACTTACGTGGTCGTGAACATTCTTGGGCATGTCAGGCCAGGACACTCCTAACCTCTTTAGTTCTCGGATTGTTCCATGAGTCCCTTGGTGTGTTCTCCATTTGTTCACGTGTGCTTGCTCAATTAGTTGCTTTTGTTCATCCTCGTCAACACATCTGAGTAACACCCCATTGGGTTCCTTGTAGTATACACTTCCTGCAACAATGTGTAAGTTCCTTGATTGAAGAATTTCTTTCTTGCTATTCCTATTGATTGAGTGTTGAGGGCCATGGGTGAGTATAGGGATCAATTTTTCTGCCCACTTTGGGCAAACTTCTAGATTAAACAGATATGTATCTGGCAGGTCATCGGGCACTCCATTTGGTGGCTCTTCGTGTGTCAGCCTAGAAAGGTGGTCTGCTCTCACATGTGTGTTTCCTTTTTTCACTACTACTTCAAAATCGAACTCCATTAGTAGTAGAAACCATCGTACCAACCTTCCCATGTTACAAGGTTTATTGACTAAGTACAACAAAGCTTGATGGTCTATGAAGAATTTGAACTTGTTGGCTAAAAGATAATGTCTGAATTTCTTCACTGCGTATACCATTCCTAAGCCTTCTCGTTCCGTAGTGGTATAATTTCGTTCTGCTTGATTCATTTGTCTACTAGCATAGGCAATTGGATGATCAAGCTTACCTTCATCAGCTGGTTGGGCGAGGATACATCCAATGGCATAGTTAGAAGCATCAACATGAATATGAAATGGCTTGCTCCAGTTTGGTGATTTCAGAATTGGGGCTGTACTAAGCCTCTTTTTCAACTCGTTGAATGCCTTCTCGCACTCTTCTGTCCAAGTAAATTGAGTTAAGAGACCATACAAGGGTTTTGCTATTATGGCATACATGTGAATAAACCTATGGTAATATCCACAATGCCCCATAAAAGCTTGCACCTCCTTCGCATTCTTAGGTCTTGGTAGGTCTAAGATGACTTTAATTTTGTCCTCATCCGTAGATATTCCATTTCTCGAGACTATATGTCCTAGGATTTTCCCTTGTCTTACCATGAAGACACATTTTTTCGGGTTTAAACAGACTCTATACTGTCTACATTTGTTGAATATCTTCCTTAACTCGGGGATGTGGTCGTTTCTTTGATTGGAGTATGTGCAGAGGTCATCTACATATACTTCCATACTTTTTTTCAAAAATTCCTTGAAAACATGACACATCAATCGTTGGAAAGTAGCAAGTGCATTAGTGAGTCCAAAAGGCATCACTCGGAAAGCATACACACCCCATTCGGTGGCGAATGCAGTCTTATGTTGATCTTCAGTTGCAATAGCTACTTGATTGTATCCGGAGAATCCATCCAGGAAACTATAGACCTCTTTTCCGGCTACCCTCTCCAACAGATGGTCCGTGATGGGTAATGGGTAGCTGTCACGTATGGTGGCTGCATTCACCTTCTTCAAATTTATGCACACTCTCAATTTTCCATTTTTCTTAGGCACAACTACTAATGGCGATACCCACTCGGTGTGTTCGATCTCATATATGAATCCTGCCGCTAGTAGTTTGTCTATTTCTTCCTTAATCTTTGCTGCATAAACCTCATTGTACGTATAAGGGCATTGTTTGGATGGTTTTGCGTCGGCCGTCATTGGTATTCGATGGGAACAAATGGTGGGCTCTACGCCTTTGAGATCCTTATAGGTCCATGCGAACACGTCTCGGTACTCTCGGATAAGGTGTATGAGTTCCTGTTCCTCCTCTTCCGATACATCTTTTCCAATATATGTGCACCGCTCTTCTCCGTCTTCTATTGTTACCACAATTTTTTTGCTTTGTTCCTTGTTGTCGTATGCTTCTCCGTCTCATGCCTCTCCTTTAGGCATTTGAATGGCTACTTTTCTTTCCTCTACTTCGTATTTTTTAAAGTGTTCAGGAACTTCAAAAAGATCTGGGTTCGGCTCTACCTTACTCATGTCTTCCTTCTGCCTGTGTATTGCCGGAGCAGCTTCAATTGCTAAGATTTTTGTTGGTTCCTGTTCCTTCTTGTTTTGAATAGTGTTTAAGTAGCTTTCTTCCGAGTCAAATTTTGGTTCCATTTCTATGCTTTCATATTCCTCTTTCCATTCTTTTTCCAGGATTTCCCCTTCTTCAACTTCTTGAAGAACAACCATATATAGATTTACATCATAGCCTTCCTCGTCTATACACTCGTTCATCGTCAAAACTTCTTCGTTTACGCACACACTAAGGTTGCTAAGATTTCCATCCACCCATGTGGCTCGAAGATCTCATCAGGAAAGATTTGAGGCATGTAGTCTGGGTCTTCTACTGATCGATAGTTAGGGTGTCCTATCGGCCACAGTTGTCTTCTACTCTCCGCTCTCTTGGCTTCTTTGCACATCCATAACTGGGCATCTTCATGTATCCAAGATTGATCACTTGATCCAGCACTGTGAACGGATAGGTCATCTTCTTCCCTATGTACTGGATTCCATTGTAGTGGAGGGACATCTCGATAGGCAAACGTGTGCAAATTTATCTTGGTGGTGTTTCTTTGATGTTGCAGGTATAATGAATCTCTTCCCCAATCTTGTACTACCCGCATTTGTCTCATAAAGGGTCGCCCTAATATCATTTCATAGTTGTTTGCTTTCTCGAACTTACAAATGGCTAATGTATGTTCAAATTCTACTCCACAGGTGGTTAGTTTGATTCGTTCCAATATTCCTAAGGGTCTTTCCACATGACCGTCTGCTAATTGGAGTTTCATGCATGTGAGTCGCAAGGCAGGTTTTCCCCACTTTTCCCATATCTCCTTGGTGGCAATTCCTACCCCGGCTCCCGTATCTAGAATAGCCTTGGTCATGTACCCATTGTGGGTGACAGGTAAGCATGTATTACCTTCGTCTCCTTCACTAAATTCCCCCACTTTATCGACTTATTTGTATTGTGGATTGGTCTTCCTTTTCCTTTCCCTTCATTTCTCCTTTCTCTGGCTGTGTTTCTAATTGGTCTTCTAACTGCCTCCATAGTTGTGGTTTAAGTTGAAGCAACTCTTCCACCGTCAATTTGCATTGCACCTTTGTTTTCTTTAGTTCTGTTAGGTTGTGTGAACTCTCTTTTGAATTTCCTTTTCCTTTTCCTGCTGTGGGTGCTCGTATTATTAGAGACTCTCTTTCGTATTCTCCCATGTAATTAGGCAATGTTGAGATGCTCAGGGTTTCCTCTCTACCTTTATCGAGTCTTGATACTTCCTCATATGCTTCCTCCAGGTTGGGATGGGGTTGACAATCTTCCACATCTATTTCCTCAAAGGGAGGCGTACTAACTCCATTCTTCCTCCATTGCTCTTCTCTGATTCTATTCCACAAGTCTTCTGGCCAATCTGCCTCTAGGTCTGGTATCATTGACACCAGTTCATCTTGAGCTTTTATTCGTTCACCTTGGTCATCTTCCTTACTAGGTTCCTTATCCTTGGATTGGATGCATTCTTCGTATAGACCATGTGCAATCCTTGTCTCTGGTAAAATTGGGATAGTTTTTTCTAGGGTTACCTGTACTACCTCGATGAGTTTCCTGCATATTGCCAATCTTTCTTTTTCTAATTCTCCTTGAGGATAGAGTCTTTCATGTTGTTCTATATTTGGGCCCATTTTGATTCTAGCTTGGTAAGCTTTCAACCACATGTCCAAGTCATCTAGCTTTGGGTCAGCTAGAATGGATCCTGGCTTCTCTTTTTCTGAGCTAATATGTGGTGGCTCAGGGATCTCCTTATGCGTTTTTCGTTCTTCATGCTCTTTCAAGCCCTTAGTTTGTTTCTTACAGTCTTGACTCTTACTTCTAGCCCATTTTTCTTTGAGTTTTTCTCGTCTTTCCTTCCATTTTTGTACTCTTGTGTTTTGTGAGTTCCCACGTGGGTTCTCAAAATCCTCGACTACCTGAATTTTAGAGCCTACAGATTTATTGCTCTCGTGTTTCTCTACTGGTTGTTTTCCTTTTTGTTGCTTCGCTTGGGCTCTAGTAATAGCCTTTAGCGGTACGGTGTACTCCTTATCACTTCCAGATCCTTCTATGACCTCAATCACATTGATTGGTGCCATATCTTGAGTTTTTGCCGGATTCTTAGGGCAATCTCTAAAAAGATGTTCTTTTCCGCAATCACTGCAATATCCTTCCCAGATCCTATGTGGTGGAGGGTTGTAAGGTCGAGGGCATTCTCTAATGAAATGGTCTCCTCCGCATCTATAGCATGGTCCTCTCTGCATGGGTGGTCTAATAGGCGGTCTCACGGTTGGTTGTGCTTTAGGAGTCGTATACATTAGGGTGGTCGTCTCTGTTCCATAAATCTGATCATAGCCTTCGTATCCGTAATAAGCCGCATCATATGCCGTTTCATATTCCCTCATGTTGGCGTCGTATGGGTAGTACTCTCCTGGTGGAGGTTCATATCCAGGGTTTGTTGATTCTACGTTGGTCATTGTCGATGCTGGAACTATAGCTCTTTCTAAGTTTTCTTCTGGTTGAGCATACTTTACAGATACTACTTGTTGAGGTTTTGACAGTTGGGGTCCTAGCACTGGTTGTGGTGGTGGATATGGTGCTTGCTCATATGGCCGTGATGCTTCTGCTGGTGTGGGATACGGATTGTATCTTGGTATCTCTCTGCCTGGCTCCCTAGGAGGGTATCCATATGGTCTATACTATGGTGGTTGAAAAGGGCGTGCTTGCCTATTGAATGGACAATTCTCAGTAGTGTGGTTGGTATATTTTTGTTCTATGTGACAATACCAAGAAGTCCCTTGTTGTTGCTGTCAATGGTATGGATACATAGGTTGTACACCAGCCCCTCCTCAGACACACAAGTGTGTGGGGTGCTCTCCTCCACATAAATTACATCTCCAGAGCATAGGCACTCTTTGCGCTGGGTTTTGGTAAGCTCTTTGTCCCTGGACCCCTAGTTTCTTTGCTAATAATTCTGCTAATTCTTCCATGTTACTGTAGTTGGATGTAACAGTGCTCCTTAAATCTTCTAATTTAGTGAGGTCGGTGTACCTTTGAGATCCTCGGCAAGGTTATCTTCCAAATCAATGCACTCCTGAAGACACTCACTCAATGTTTGTAGCCTCTTCACATACACTAGGGTTCGTAGAGTTCCGTTAGTGAGCCCATCTAAAAATAATGAAATCATCTTTTGTTGAGTGGGTCTCTCAGCCATTGGGCATCTATCCACATATTGATTGAATCTTCGGGCAGCAGTCTTCACAGTTTCATTAGGGTTTTGTTTAAAGCTATGGATTAAAGACGCAGAATTGTGTTTAATCCCTCTCTTTGTGAATTCCCCGATGAATTCTTGAAAGAACTGTTACATATTTCCAAATGGATTTGGGTCTAAGGGTTGGAACCAAGTTAGAGCTGTCCCTGTGAGGGTGAGTCCAAAAGACTCATACTGTACAAAGAAGTCATCTACTTGCTCCGCTCTTAGAACTTGTTTAAATTCAGCAATATGATCATAGGGTTCCCCTAATCCATCATAATGGTTTCTCACACATTTAGCTACTTGGATAGGTCTCAATCTTCTCATTGGTTCAGGCGGTCTGGGCATTACAGGGAAGACTGGGGCAGTTGGTCGTAATGGAGGTATTCCAGGTTGTCCTCCTACTGGTGGTCGTGGTCTTACTGGTGGTCGGTATTGATTACCTATCCCTGTGTGGGCCTGATTGTGAGTTTGCACTCCTGAAGTTGCAAACTGTACATGAGTACGGTTGGGCACACTTCGTTGGCTGGTCTGTCCTGATGTGGCATGTTCCATCTCTTCTTGATTTCCAAAAGGATTTTGTGAGGTAGTTGCCTGATCTCTCTGAGGAAATACAGGCGCACCCATGTATCTCAGCCGAGCCCTGTCTAAGGCACTCACAGGCCAATATCTCCTTTGATCCTTATCCAAGTATGTCAGTCTAGTTTCATCATCTAGGTCTTTCAGCTCATAGAATGTCATGGGGCTTTCTTCTCTTCCCGGAGCAGGTAAGTCGGTTTGAAGCAATAGGTCTGATCCATGGATCATATAGACTTCCAACAAGTAGTCGTCTTGAGGAATCAAGTCTCCTCTCAAGACCCGTGATACTTGAGACCTGCCCCTAGGGGTAGTCACAAACTCTTCAGGGTGTGCTCTTTCGGAGTTGTATGGGTCCACAAACTCTCCCCTTTCGTTGATCCTCTCAGGAAATTCAGTCATAATGTAGATATGACCAATTTTGTCTACATATGCACCTCCCTCATACTTGACAGCAGGTCGGGGTACAATTGTGGCATTCAAGGAAGTTACCATCCTAGCCACATATCTATTTAAGCCATCCAGGTAGATCGGGATCTCCTGGGCATTGGTGGACACATATTGTAAGGAGGTACGGTAATCTCCTTCAAGAGTAGACATGAAATTCCTATTCGGTGTTGGACCCTGCATGTCTTCAGAAGCCATGGGTAGTTCCTCCTCTGAATCACTAGAAGTCTCTGAGTAGATGGAGTGATGACTAGCCTGGGCAGCACTTCCCACAGAAGATATGACGCTTCTTCGGCTACTTAGCACCCTTCCTGACCTCAAGTTCATTCACTCACCTAAGTCTCCCTAGAAGTCCCAGAGATTCTCCTTGAGTGGCTCTTCCAATGCCTCAAAATATCTACCAAAAATGCCAATGTCACTCTGGCCGATACCGTTTCCAGGCGATACCACACTTGGCGATACTACCCTGGCCGCGATACGATACCAGAAGTCCAAACGATACGATACTGGATAATGACTGCGATACGATACCAGACACAACGACGATACGATACCACTTTGGTGTCGCGATACGATCTCTGGTAAGCGGACGATACGATACTGTGACAAGCGGCGATACGATACCACCGGCTTGCACGATACGATATTAAAAGTCCGACGATACGATACCAATGGGCTCTAGCGATACGATACTAGAACTTATGCCGATACGATATCAGTGTGGTATCGCGATACAATTCTCGAAGGGAAGGCGATACGATACCAGGTGTATGATACGATACTTAAGATGCAAGACGATACGATATCTTGATTCAAATGATACGATACCACAGAACCTAGACGATACGATACTTATGACGGTATCGCGATACTATCCAGGTGAGCGGGCGATACGATACTGAAGTGGTGTCGTGATACTTGATGCCAAGTGAGACGATACAATACCAATGGAGGTAGCGATACGATACCACTGGATCCGGTGAGATCGCGATACCAAATTGGCGACACGATACCACAATGGTATCGCGATACCAAGACTGGTACCCGGCGATACGACACCTCAGCCAAGAAAGATCGCGATACCAACTCGGGGTCACGATACCAAAAATGGTATCGCGATACCAAGACAGGTATCAAGTGATACGATACTTCGGCGAGTATCGCGATACAAGGGAGTTTTGGTATCGCGATACCAAACCTCAACCGATCGCGATACTCAAGCCAAAATGCAAGAAAATTCCTAAGTTTTTGCACCCCCTTGCTCTCCTTACTCCCCTCTTCACTCCTAGGTCACTGTACCACACAAAGAAACTGTAATGATATTAGTTTTCCCTTCCCGTGATACTGCGCACATCCTTAATCACGTGTTTATGCATGTTTAGAGAGTTTTTGGTAAATATTCTTTGTGAAATCTTACCAGTGTATTGTTTTGCTTGCACCTTGAGCTCAAACCCTAGCTTTGACAGCCTGAAAGCCACGATACCAAACCCACGATACTGGTCGCTGCTCGCCCACGATACCAGAACTCCAAGTGTCAAATGAGCCAAATTTTTTGGTTTTTATACTTTTTTGGACAGAATTTGAATTTTGCTAATTTCTGGT
The DNA here is from genome assembly GCA_020310875.1 of Ceratopteris richardii. Taxonomy (NCBI): domain Eukaryota; kingdom Viridiplantae; phylum Streptophyta; class Polypodiopsida; order Polypodiales; family Pteridaceae; genus Ceratopteris; species Ceratopteris richardii. Next base: position 175,598,169 of record CM035414.1, read on the forward strand.
GATTTTGGGGACTTTTTATTTTGGGTGATTTTTGTCTACTCCTACTTCTCCTCTCCTCACTACTCCTCTTCTTCTAATCTAACCCTAACTCCTTCTCCTCTCCCTTCCTCCTAACCCTAAACCTAAAACTTATCACACACACCTCTGAGATGTGAAGTGACAAGTGCTGAAGTGATTGACTAATTGCCACAGGACAGATTCACTTCTACAAGTACGATTCTATCACACCCGATCTATAACCATCACGAAGGCACCTTGGTTGAGTGTTCCCCGGCAACGGCGCCAAAAACGTGTGTACTTGAGCCAAGAAGACTCAAGGACTTGTGCCAATGAGACTGTACCTCAATTGCCACACAAGTGCATATAGTGGGAAATTAACACACATTTAAATGTCAATCTGATCGAACGACCTAACCAAGTGTATGAAGACATGTGCACACATGATGGAAAATGAAGCGGTTCAGCTTACATGCATGAGAAAAGACTAATCTACCTCTTACACTCACTGAAATGCTGAAAGTATTTGCCGCGATACCTCTCACAGCAATTTTCAGAAATTCAAGAATTTCTCCCAGCTCCGAACTTCGAATATAGGCAATAGGGTACTGGTTTCGAAGCTCTCGACGAGACGCATCTATTGGAAGTGGTTTCACACGATTCTGATAACTCTGCTTCAAGTTATGGCCAAAATGGTGAATGGCGGGAAACACCCACACTCACGCCACAACTCTTACTAGTTCGCACACACACTACAGCAGCTCAAAATCAATGGGAAGGGGTAGACAACAGTCCTACACACACATTTCAATTAACACACACACATACAAGACCAAGAAGAAGATCAAAATCTGCAAGGAAGAGGCAAATTCGAAAATTCAGGAGTGCTCCCTCTTCACAATGGCAAAAAGTCTCTACAAAGAGTCACAAAGTGACTTATATACATGTGCCCTAAGTTTGGTCCTTTCACACAAGAGACCGGCACTTTATTCACTAAAAGACTAATCTCCTACTATTTTACAAGGGATATGTTACAACAACTTGGGATTATGCAACTAGAGGACTCCTCTAGTGCATTTACATGGCTTGAGGGAATTCTTGAAGACCTCGAAGAAGAAAAAATATGCCCATTATTTTGAAAATTTTGGGGCTCTCCTCTTATGCTCCTTTACTCTGCAACAGTGTGTATGCATGTAAGCATGTATGTATGCATATGCATGTACAATATGTATGCATGTGTGTGTATGTGTGTGTATGTCTCTCTATGTGTGTATGTGTGTATGCATATGTATGCATGTGTGTGTATGTGTGTGTATGTGTGTATGTGTGTGTATGTGTGTATGCATGTGTGTGTATGCATGTATGCATATGCATATGCATTATGTGTCTATGTGTGTATGTGTGTGTATGTGTGTGTGTCTATGTGTGTGTATGCATATGTATGTGTGTGTAAATATGTGTGTATATGTGTGTGTATGTATGTGTATGTGTCTATGTGTTGAATAATCAAGACACTGTTCCTCAAGAATCCGAATCAAGAATCTTTGAAGCCCGTGTGTAAATGTGTGTGGATGTGTGTGTGTAAGTGTGTGTGTCTATGTGTGTGTGTATGTGTGTGTATTTGTATGTGTGTATGTGTGTGTGTCTATGTGTGTATATACGTGTGTATCTATATATATGTGTCTGTGTGCATGTGTATGTGTGTGTGTAAATGTGTATGGATGTGTGTGTGTAAGTTTGTATGTGTCTATGAGTGTGTATGTGTTTATGTGTGTGTATATGTCTATGTGTGTGTATGTGTCTATGTGTGTATGTGTATGCATGTATGTATGCATATGCATGTGCATTATGTATGCATATGTATACATATGTGTGTGTATGTGTATGTATGCATTTCAGTATGTATGTATGCATATGCATTATGTGTGTATGTGTCTATGTGTGTATGTGTCTATGTGTGTATGTGTGTGTGTATATGTGTGTGTGTGTGTCTATGTGTTTATGTGTGTGTATGCATGTGTATGTGTGTAAATCTATGTATATGTGTGTGTATGTGTGTGTGTCTATGTGTGTGTATGTGTCTATGTGTGTATGTGTATGCATGTATCTATGCATATGCATGTGCATTATGTATGCATATGTGTGTGTATGCATGTAAGTATGTATGTATGCATATGCATATGCATTATGTATGCATATGCATATGCATTATGTATGCATATGTATGCATGTATGCGTATGTGTGTTATGTCTCTCTATGTGTGTGTATGTGTGTGTGTATGTGTGTGTGTATGTGTGTGTATGCATCATTATGTGTGTATGTGTCTATGTGTGTATGTGTATATGTGTGTGTATATGTGTGTGTGTCTATGTGTGTATGCATGTGTATGTGTGTAAATTTGTGTGTATATGTGTGTGTATGTGTGTGTGTCTATGTGTGTGTATATGTCTATGTGTGTGTATGTGTATGCATGTATCTATGCATATGCATGTGCATTATGTATGCATATGCATGTGCATTATGTATGCATATGTGTGTGTATGCATGTAAGTATCTATGTATGCATATGCATTATGTATGCATATGCATTATGTATGCATATGCATATGCATATGCATTATGTATGCATATGCAATATGTATGCATATGCATATGCATTATGTATGCATATGCATATGCATTATGTATGCATATGCATTATGTATGCATATGCATTATGTATGCATATGCATATGCATTATGTATGCATATGCATTATGTATGCATATGCATTATGTATGCATATGCATTATGTATGCATATGCATTATGTATGCATATGCATTATGTATGCATATGCATTATGTATGCATATGCATTATGTATGCATATGCATATGCATTATGTATGCATATGCATATGCATTATGTATGCATATGCATATGCATTATGTATGCATATGCATATGCATTATGTATGCATATGCATATGCATTATGTATGCATATGCATATGCATTATGTATGCATATGTATGCATGTATGTGTATGTGTGTATGTCTCTCTATGTGTGTGTATGCATATATGTGTGTGTATGTGTGTATGTGTGTATGTGTGTGTATGTGTGTGTGTATGTGTATGTGTGTATGCATGTGTATGTGTGTGTATGCATGTAAGCATGTATGTATGCACATGCATGTGCATTATGTATGCATGTGTGTGTGTATGTGTGTATGCATGTAAGTATGTATGCATATGCATATGCATTATGTATGCATATGTATGCATGTATGTGTATGTCTCTCTATGTGTGTGTGTATGCATATATATGTGTGTATGTGTGTGTGTGTGTGTATGTGTGTATGTGTGTATGTGTGTATGTGTGTATGTGTGTGTATGTGTGTGTATGCATGTAAGCATGTATGTATGCATATGTATAATTGTATGTGTATGTGTGTGTATGTCTCTTTACGTGTGCGTGTGTGTATGCATATATGTGTGTGTTTGTGTGTATGTGTGTATGTGTGTATGTGTGTATGTGTGTATGTGTGTATGTGTGTATGTGTGTATGTGTGTATGTGTGTATGTGTGTATGTGTTTATGTGTGTATGTGTGTATGTGTGTATGTGTGTGTGTGTATATGTGTGTGTGTCTATGTGTGTATGTGTGTGTGCGTGTGTGTCTATGTGTGTGTGTATGTGTGTATGTGTGTGTATCTAAATATATGTGTCTATATGCATGTGTATGTGTGTGTGTAACTATGTGTCAATGTGTGTGTGTGTGTAAGTGTGTGTATGTGTACATGTGTATGTGTCTATGTGTGTGTGTATATGTGTGTGTATGTGTATGCGTGTGTGTCTATGTGTGTATGTGTGTGTGTCTATGTGTGTATGCATGTGTCTATGTGTGTGTGTGTGTATGCATGTGTATGTGTGTATGTAAATTCGTGTGTATATGTGTATGTGTGTGTCTGTGTGTATGTGTGTGTCTATGTGTATGTGTGTGTGTCTATCTGTGTATATGTGTGTGTATGCATATGTATGTGTGTGTATGTGTGTGTTAGTACCTAGCTTCACACTGTGTGTCGATCTCTCTCTCTCTCGTTCGCTCTCTCTCTCTCTCTCTCTCTCTCTCTCTCTCTCTCTCATTCTCACTCTCTCTCTCTATGCATCCAAATCCTAGCACAAATGTGCCAAGAGAAATCAATTTTTTTTCTTTAAGATTCCAGAGCATCGCGTATGCGACGCTCTCGAACACAGGACATCACTTATCCGACAGTAAAGCATCGTAGCCAGTTTGCCAACGTCGCCAATAGCATCGCTAATAAGCGATGTTATTTGTGATGCATACTTTTAGCATTGCACAAGGGACGCTAACATCGCTTATGCGACAACTGCCCTTTTTATAAAAAAAACAAGGCCGTCGCTTATGCGACGCTACCATTGCATAAGCAACGGTTCCCATTTTTTTTTCAATTCAGGGGCGTCGCTATGCCCCCCTATTTCTTGTAGTGGGAATACTATCACATGCACCAATAACTCCTCTTATCTTGCATGGGAGTTGGTAAGATCATTCTAACTACTACTGATGGTAGTTTGTTTACATGATCAGATGCTTTATTTGTGCAAGGGATCAAGACGAATCTGTTATCAGTTTCAACTTTAGCCAAGATTGGATTGGTTGTGAGATTTGTTGATGATAGATGTATATTTCATGATCTGTCAAATGGTGATATCATTATTGCTTCTGGCATTTTATGTTGTGGGTTATAAGCTCATAGACTATGAAAAATGTGTGAATGATTAAGCATGTGCAGTACATGATTCTCAGGCTTTATGAGATGCAAAGCTTTGGCATGCACACTTTGGTCATCTGAATTTTGCTAGTTTACTACGCATGCAAAAATCTGAAATGGTGTTTTCTTTGCCCAAACTTGAGGCACCTATTAAACATGTCTGTGAAAGCTGTATTTTGGGCAAAATGCAGCATTCCTCATTCCCAAAAGATGGTTCAGTTTGAGCGACTCAAAAATTGCAGCTTGTTCATAATGATGTCTGTGGTCCTATGAAGACACCCTCTTTTGGAAACTACCTTTACTTTGTGACTTTCGTTGATGACTTTTCCACGCATGCTTGGGTATATCCATTGAAAGCAAAGTCCAAAGTATTCATATGCTTTAAATAGTTTTTGGTTTTAACTGAAAATCTATTAGCATGTAAAATGGGCACCCTTCATTCTGATAGAGGGGGGAATATATGTCTTTTGATTTTAATTCATTTCTGGCTAAATGTGGGATAAAACATCAGTGTACAATGTCCTATACACCTCAATAAAATGGATTTGTTGAAAGGAAGAATAGGTCACTCATGGATATGGTAAGATGTATGGTCAAGAGTCAAGCTTTACCACATAGTTTCTGGCTTGAGGTTGTTATGTGTGCAGCATATGTACTTAACACGTGTCCCACTAAAGCATTGCAGTCTATCACTCCATATAGGCTTGGCATGGTCGTGAGCCATCTATTGCTCACCTACATGTTTTCGGTTGTTTGTCCTCATGAGAAGCATATCGCCGATTTAAGGCTGATCTGCATGCCTCATTTGAGATGTCTGATTTGGGGCATTTGCATCATTATTTGGGCATTCATTTTATGAAAATTGATGGTGAAATAGGTCTATGTCAAATGAAATATATTGACACATTATTGCAATGTTTTTGCCTTGAAGATTGTAAACTTATCACCACTCTTATGGAGACAGGTTTATGATTGAGTCTTCATGATGTTGGAGATGCATTTGATGTCGTTCTCTATCAGCAGGCTGTTGGATGCTTGATTTACTTATGCATTACTCGATTAGATATTTAGTTTGCTATCTCATAGATGAGCAGGTTTATGCATTGCCTAGGTGTCAAGCATTGGTACACAGTTAAGCACATCTTTTGCTACTCTGACCACTTCTAATTGTGAGGCTGAGTATAGGGAAGCTTTCACATTGATTGTTGAGTATGTGTTGCTCAAACGCCTTGACAATTAGAGCACATTGGCAGTTGTGAGGAACCCTATGTTCCATGCTCGCACTAAGCACATTAAGGTGCACTATCATTATGTCAAGGGGAGGTTCTCTGCTGGAGAGATCAGTTTGGCATATGTGCGCACACAAGAGAACATTGCAGACCTTTTCACAAAGGCTCTACCTAGGGAGAAGTTTGAAGCTTTGTGCAAAGCTTCACGCTTCCTTTTGTGGATTGATTCCATATAGCTTGGCACTTTTGTACACATGAGTGATAGCTCCTTGTTCACCACATCACTCCCAAGGGGATTCGTTGATATATTTAGGTAGTGATGTGTGTGAACACTCTAAGACCACTGGGGCACTTTTTTCCCTCTTTAGGAGGTTTTTCTCCCACAGCTTGTATATACACCTTTAACCCTAACGAGTCATATATCTTCATATATTCTATTGGTAATACATTCATTATTGTGTGTTGTGCTCCAAGCTTCTTCTTCTTCTTCTTCCTTGTGCTATTTGCATGCTTCCGTAGATCTCAAACTCTAACAAAATCTAGGAGGGTGTTTTGGAGAAGAAAATCACAAAGCATATATATAAAAAGTGAAAATGTGAAGATATAACTTCCCAACATTCAACATATTATCAACATAAACTTTCAAGAATATCAAGATGCCATTTGAGTAACTCTTTGTGTAGAGACAATGATCCTCATTGCTCCGAGAATAGCCTTGAGACTTCATAAAAGCATCAAAATTTTGGTACCATTTTCTAGGGGACTGTTGAAGTCCATATAAGGTCCTCTTTAGCTTACAAACTAGAAGTTTTTTTTTTAGGAGCTATATAACCCTCTCGCTGTTCCATATAAATCTTATCTATAAGATCTCCATGCAAGGAGGAAGTCACATCCATTTGGAGTAGCTCTAAGTCCTCCACTCCAATGAATCCAAGCAACATGCACACTATAGTCATCTTGACTACTAGAGAGGATTTTGTCGAAATTAACACCATGTGTTTTCTTAAAACCCTTTGCAACTAGTCATGCTTTATAATTTGGAGAAGAACTATCTTATGTGAATTTCAACTTATATACCCATTTACACAATAAAGCTTTCTTTCCCTTTGGTAAAGGTACCAAATCCCAAGGACCATTCTTGTGAATAAAATCCATTTCACTTTTCATGGCATACTCCCACTTGACATCTATCTGCATAGCCTCTTTGTAGCAAGAAGGCTCATCACCATTTATCAGCATAACAAAATCCAAACTCATAACATATTGTCAGGTGGATGTGAGACATGTGCAAAAGATCTCAATGGTTGCTAAACAGGAACATTTGTAGACTGATCTGACTCGACATTCTGGTGGACATCCCTATGTGTAGAATTCTTATGCAAGGAGTATCCTCAAACACCACTCTTATCACTTTGATCTCCTTAATTGGTTTTTTGTGCATCTTAGACTCATTGAAAATGACATCACTACTTCTGATCACTAACTATGTTTCAAGATCCCATAAGTGATATCCAAATTGGCCTTCTTGACCATGTCGAAGAAGAATTCATTTCTTTGACCTATGATCTTGCTTTTGTTTAAGATTCTTTGGTATATGAAAATATGATTCATACCCAAAAACTTGAAGATGATCATAATATGGTGGCTTCCATTGTGCCACTTTCACACTTGCAATCACATGAATGGACTCAATATTGCTTCTAGCCAAAATCCTTGTGAAAGGTTTGCATGATGCAACATAGGAACTACTTTATCTTTAATAGTTCTATTCATCCTCTTAGCTACACGATTCTATACTAGGGTATAAGAAGTTATAAACTCTCTATGGATTCCTCCAGATTGACAAAAAAGGCTAAATTCATGTGAGGTATACTCATCTCCATTATCTTAACATAAAGCCTTGAGCTTAGTTCCTTTTTTGAGTATCAACTAAAGCAAGGCATTTTCTAAAAGTTGGGAATACCTCATCCTTTGATGTGATAAGATATACCTAGATGTTTCTAGTAGCATCATCTATGAAAGTGACAAAGTAAAGAGAGCCACCTAATGACCTTGTGGTCATAGGACCACATCACATCTTTATGAAGGAGATCTAAATAACATAGCTAAGTACCTAGATGAGAAAGATTTCCCATTCCACTACAAGATATGTGGCCCAAATGACCATGCCAAATACTAGTCATAGGTTGTTCAATAATAAGTAACAAGTGTTCTTTCTATGATACAAATAAAAGATAAAGTGAGCCAACTTTGCCTCCTTTTGCAATAACCATATTGCCCTTTGATATGTGAAAGGGTTGAGCATACAAAACCACTTTGTAACCAAGGTCATCAAGTTGACCAATTGATATCAAATTGCATGGTCAGTGAGGTACATGGCACACATTATGCACCATCAATGATTTTCACAACCACATACCCAATCTCAACAATGTCACAGTGGTAAAAGTCACCAAGTCTCAGGATACGAAGAGACTTTACTGCATAAGTAGAGAACAATTCTCTACATGGTGTCACATGGAAAGAAGTGCCATAATCTAGCATCCATGTGTAGGAGAGAGAACCAGACATAAGAGCCACAATGGGTATAGTACTATCAAGTTTCAACACATCAGCATCATCAAAAATAGCATTAATTTATGTTATATTCATAGTCGAAGCAGATGGTCCAGGCAACTATTTAACATGCCCATCAACATTATTTCCTTCACCTTTAGCATTCTTTAATGCATAATAGTCTTTTTTTCATATGTCTTTTCTTACGAGAATAATGCACTCAATTTCCCCCTTCCTTGATTTACTTCTACTATTATTCCATTGACCATTTTTTTCCTTGTTCTTGATCCTACCACATTGCTCATTCTTTCCTTGGTAAGAATCAAAAACATTATATGCATCTCCACTCTAAGTGCCAATCATAGACTTTCAACAGATCTCCTCACTCAAGAGTGCTCCACATATGTCATCATAGACTAGTTTAGCACCAAGTGCACTATTGATAATATCCATGCAAAATGTTTCCCATGATGATGGGAGTGCATAGTAACAAGAGTGCTTTTGTTTCATTATCCATTTCCATTTTTTGAGTTTGTAAGTGAAAGAATATAGCATCAAACTCATTTAGATGAGCAATAACACTATTTGTATCCTTCACGCAAAGGTCATAAAGTTTTCTCATCATATACACTTTATTTAATGTTTCTTTTTCATATGTATTGCATAACTTCTTTCAAAGCTCCTTTGCACTTTCATAGTACAATAATATAAAGTAAACATTATCTGCCAAGTGCAGTCGAATGGTAGACCTAGCCATTTCATCCAAGTCATCCCAATCATCATCATCTCCTTCAATAGGCTCCTTTGAGATTCAACTTACTAGCTTCCATTGCCTCCTTTGAATCAGCACATCTGTAATTTGATTCTTCCAGGGAAAAAAATGAACCCTGCATGGGCCTTTTGGATTAAGGAGTGATTAGTGATCGACCAATGAGAGGGGGGTGGTGGACACAGTCTATAGCCTATAAATCACTAGGCTGAAGGGGGATGAGGGGATAGGATTCCCCTATGTTCAGGTTTTGCCTCTAGAGAGAGAAAGGAATCTCGTAACTTAACTAGGCCCAAAAATTCAAAATTTTCAAAAAGTTATAAAACTCATCATAACACCATTTAATGGTCCCTCAACCACTTTTTAGGATCAAAAGTGCTATTTTTGAGTCCTAAATCAAAATCCGTGCATGGGCTGACCTGAAAAAAGTGACTTTTTCAAAAATAACTCAAAATACAACTTTCTCCCTCCAAAACCTCACATTTTCATACCCAGGTCCCAAAAAATCATCTTTTTCCACTACTTGCTCTTCCTACCACACCATTGAAGCTCCTGCATCTCCATTTCTTTCTTTGTGCATCTTCTTCTTTGAATTCCTATTGTCACTTCCATAGCATGAACTACAATGGAGAAACCCAAATCTCATAGAAGTCCAAAAGATGAGGTTACCACGATAAAATGTCACAATATCAAGGCTATAGAAGGAATTTGGTTATGACATGAGTTCTGCAAAGGTGCATGGGTGTACATGCAACCCTCTGGTGTTGGGCCTCATCGTGTAAGAGATCATGGAAACTTGGATATTCATTGGAAAGGGAAGTTATTAGGCTTCAAAAAGCTCAAAAATGGTGAAATTGTTGCCATTGTACAACATGTTTTCACAATGTCAAGCATGAAATTGGAAAACTCAAACAAAATGAGATATCATATCAACTATAAGTATTACTCATTGACTTTTGTCCAAATTTCATAATATACCTAGCTAAGTTGTGTAGTTTTGTTGTAGACATATTTCCTTCTACCTTGGTGGAAGAGCAACCACTTCATAGTCTTAAAAGTACTTTCCAAGCATTGCATGTAGATTTTGGGTCAATAGTCTTTCCACAAGCCCGTCCTGCTCAGCTATTACGTGAGAGAGTTTTCTTTTACACACATACATATGTTGTACCCTCTTCATCAAATGATTTTGGCATGTTAGATATGATTAAGGTAGATTCTCTTTTAAAGCTCGCGTGGCCAAAACCTGATATATGGGCATTAACATCTTTGAAGCATAAGATGGTGATGTACATACACAACTCTTTGAAATTTAAAAGAGTTTCAAGATCTATAGGATTACATTGGTGTGTTCCTGTTCATTGTTTTATACATTTATTTCATATATTCATAATTCTAGAGACTTCAACAATGTTCATGTTAAAAGATATCACGTATGAGCAGGTAGAGGGTTTATTGGGTGAAAATTGGGGACTTGTAGAAGAATGCACCAAAGGGGATAGATACCTTTGTAAAATTGGTGCAACAGGCATAGGATTTCGATACTTGAAACATCGTACTTCATTGTACATTAGATTCTATTATGATCGTTGGATGTGTAAACTTGGTGAGTGGATACCATTACAAAGTTCTAAGGGTTTTTTAATTTCATTTGAAATTAGGATATATCTACCCAACAACGAAATGGAAGTTATTTCAGTAAATCATCATTGGACTCTTACCAACGTGAGAGAACATCTAGTAATAATGGGATTTGAGGATCTCGATCAATCAAAGTTCAGGATACAAGGCATAAGGTAAATAGCATATGGTATTTTTTCTTTTGTTTATACAAATTTTTATATTCAAATATGTTATTTTAAAGTTTTCTATTTGTCTGCAGATTGGTAAGAGGTTGGAGGATAAAATTAAAGTCCTTCCTCAATGGAGTGTAGATGGAACTCAACTTTCATTGTCATAGCTCAAGAACTATTTGAGTGGTAGAGTGTACACACAACCTATGTTCCATTTATAATCCTTCCTCTGCTACAATGTATTTAACAGGCAAGACATGTAGCATGTAAATTTTTTTGATCGCAATATGATGTACAATTTGCCAAATCTTTGATTTTTCCAATGGCAATTTATTAATAATTTTAAAGTTCTGAGAATTTATTTTTTCTATTGTGTAGATGTGGTGTATCTTATTCTAGTTAATGATTCTGTTCAATCTTTTTTATGAGCCAAAGTTTTTTTTTGAGAGTTTTGTGCATGATTCTTTTATTTGAAGGTATCAGTTTTAGTTTTAAAAATGGGTCCCACTCACTTTAAAATTTTGAAACTACTATAAAAGCAACACTTATTCTCTCATTTCTCACTTTTGCAACCAAGAAGAGCTAGAAGCACTCCCAGAGCACACACACAAGATATATCATGCACAATGGCTGCCTCAACCTCCAATACCCTGCAACCCAAACGTCCTCATGAACTCTTCAATGAGTTCTTGGAATCAACTGAGTTCAAAGGTCAAACACGCTTGTATGACCTATTGTCTAGAGTCCCTGATCTAGACAAAACAATTCAACTGAACTTTGATGTGCTCGAGGAAATCATAGAGTTCCTTGAGTACTACATCCCGCGTTACTCTATAGAAATACCACCTTATGAGGGTAAATGGGTCCCATGTGACCTTTTACTCTACATACACAAAGGCGATGAAGCCTTCATGAAGCGCCTTAAGCGCTTCATGGCAATTGTTGAAAATGTAGGGCACTTATTAGATGACTCTATGCCATTAGTAAAGAAACTTAACAAAAAGAAGAGGATGGGTACAAAGTACCTTTCCTACATTGCAACAACATATTTTATCATCAATGAAGAGCCCGAACCTACACCCGTTGAACTCCCCAACCTTGTCACTGGGGGTTCTGTTAAGGAGAAGAATGCGCCTCAACCAGAGGTCATAAATTTTGCAAAAGAAATCATTACAATGCACCAAGACTTCCCTGGTGGTGTTGAGGACAAACTACGTGAGCAATCAAGCATGGAGCAAGCCCCCTTCAAATCTCAACCCCTCTGAGCCCACATTGTTAGAGGTGGAACTTGAATATCTCTCCATCATCGTTGTGGATGGAGAGGAATTTATTTTTCTTCATGATATTGAGAAGGCATTCGGTCTACGTCTAGACGAATGCTCAAGTATTTTCTCCACAATGTCAGATGTTCCGCTTGAGAACACATCTGACATACTTGAAAAGAAGGCCATCCCACTTGGAGATTCTGTGGAAGACATCATAGCAATGGTGTGTGCAGATATCTTAAAAGATGACAACAATTATACTATAGAGGAGGAGTTCAGCGCAGCGCGGGAGAGAATAATGAAGCAGCAAATTCCTACATCATCCAAATGCATTAGTATTAACACGATCATTTTTTTATGTTGTCAATGATGAGATTCATTGAGAGACATGTTTACTTGGGTACATTTATGACATATGCTATGAGGGTTCTTATTGATCAACTTAGGGTCTCTTCACATTAGTTTGGGATCGATAGAGGTAGACTTAAAAGGATCACTAAAAAGCAAAGGCTTTGCAAATTCTTCCCTATGGAGATCAAGTTTGAGGAACATTTGATTTTCATATATCCAAAATATTCAAAGAGTTTGAGAGAGATACTATTCTTCATACATGTACATCCATCATTCTTATACTTATTGATCATATCTAACCCTGTGAGGTTATGTATATATCTCCTCAAGATCTAGAGACACAGGAATATTAGCTTACAAGACCCCAAATAGGCCAACATTAGATTGTTTAGGTCAACCTCCTATATCTCTTTCCAAGCCAAAGGAAGATTACAATCAATTTCTCTAGAGAACCACAACTTATGTTTATTGCGGTAAAGGAACCGGGACTGCATACATGACCACTTTTTTAGCGAAGTTAAACATAAATACAACAGCATAAGATAATCCACACACATAAACAAGAGAACATACACAAAGAAACAAATTATGTATTAGAATGCTCCATTAATGATAAAGATGTACAAGCTGATGATATGTTCCAACTAATACAAGAAATTATCTTCAAAACTCAAAAGTACCAAAGAGACCAAGTGAGGGTAAGGGAAGATAGGCCAAGAGGATGCTTAGGTTGAAAATACAAACCCTAAAGTAATCTCTAAAGAAAGATATTCCTTCAAGTGTATGACCATACACTACTTCAACTCCTTCAAGTCCTCCAATAGTGTGAGACACATTCACTCCGCCAACTCCTCAAGCTTCAATTGCAAGAAGCTTCTCCTTCATGTATATGAAAGAGAGCACCTTCCACACTCATAAGAGTGCATATGAGAGTAGCTCACCCACCAAGTTGATGTTCATGAGAAGAGATGCCATCTACTTATATAGAACTTCAGGGCGAAATTTCTTTTCATAAAAGCTATCCAAAGTTAATCAATAGCCTTTTTTAGAACTTGTGTAAGCCTTTAGGTAAGTTTAGCATGAGCTCTTTAATATGATATGGCATCTATTTCCATGTGACATAAGTGTGATGAGGTAGCAAAATATACATGCAAGTAATGAGGGAGTGACATGCAGCATAGCTTTATAAAGTTTGGCTTTTTAAGTGAATCAAATTTCGATTTTGGGGCTTTGAACAAAAAATTAGGGTTTGAATTTTCATGATCAAATAGAGATATTTTGGGCAAGTGTTATATAAGGTTCGACTGATATCTTCAAGAATTTATGGATATGTGATTCATTTCTCAAGGACCTAAAACTCTTTTTTTTCACTTTTTATTGTTTTCTTATCCTCATAATTTCTCCCCTTTATTGTATTTGACTCGATATTTGGAATAG
>CM035414.1:175617334-175729834 GCA_020310875.1 Ceratopteris richardii
TGACTCTCATAATAAAGTGAATTGTCCAGACTCTCCCCTAAATTATACTCATGTATCTTTGTTTGTATGCATAATAGATATAATGCATAAATAATATTTTATCCACTTCCGTCGGACTCTCTAAAATATTGTTCCTGTCGTTAGAGCCAATACTCCTGCATTCAATTGCAACTTGCTAAATATGCAGTGCTTCCATTGCAAAATCATGAGAATAATGGGATCTATTAGCATAATTAAGTCATCTGATCTTCTGTATTATTCTAATCCTATTGAATTCAAGCGTGTCAAAAAATGGTAAGGAAGAAGAACTACTCGAAACAACAGTATCACCCCACAAATCATCTGAAGACCACATGACTGCACTACTCAAAACTTACAGAAGTTGAGTGCGATTGTCCGCCCCTCCAAGTCTGGAGATTGCCTTACATGATGAAACCAAAGACTAGGCCTGCAAAGAAAGAAAGGGAAAAACAAATAAAATAAGAAAAATAAATTTATGATTTCATAAATCAGGAAAACGAGATCAGTATATTTTCCAGCTGCACTCACAGATACAAGATTTCCCCTGCTTGAAGTGTGCATGTAAATGGCTTGGGCCCATTGAAATACTTCGGAAACTTGAATCTGGCTTCTGACAGTAATTCAGCAGGGGGATAAGGATCCACGCTTGCCCAAGGTATGAACTTGACAGGCTTCTCTTGTTCAATTACAAATTTGCCTTCACACTGCAAACTAGAACTCTCACATAAATGAGCTACATAAGAGAGAAATCCATTAAAGAATACTTATCCATTCATACATACAGAATAGTTATACAAACAATGATGCAGGTGCAATGTCAGTATCAAGATGGTCAGTCCATAAGGTCCCACATCTGATGTGTTTGAAATTCATGGATCAAACCTTCCCGTGGTATGTTTAACGTTCATAAACCAAGCCCTACCTCCAAAGCAGGATCCATAAGGTACATTGAATGTTTAAGTAGTAAGGATTATAAATTTTATACACACATTATAGATTTTTAATATATTTGAATTGATAAACTCAACAGCTCACATTTAAATTTAAAAGATAGTATATAAGAACACAATGTATTTAGACACAACGTTTTATTATTATTATTTGAGCAAAAGACCCCAAGTTTATCTTAAAAATAGACTTACAACTTTAACTTTTAATACTGTGACTATTTGACAGCTTGCATGTCACATGATAGTTCTTCGCACACGTCATTTCCTTTTTCTATCTTCCATATTTATGGTTCATTCATGGTCCAAAGCCGTTCATCTAAAATGTAAATTGTAAACTGTAACAATCCCTCATTTATACATACCTTCATAAGTTCAAAGTTATTCAAACTTAAGGAACTCAAGATAAAGAGCACAAGCACAAACACATAAGAAAAAAAGACAATCAAAGCAACAGACTACACAAAAATAAAATCATTGTGATGGTAATGCTAGAAAATTCCGATTCTAATCTTTTATCATAAATGTCTACTTCCAAACCAAAAGAAGATTGAATTATTTTTAAATATAGAAATGCAAAACCATGTGAGGTGCAATTCAGCTCACAAAAATCTTTGGGATAAATACCACCACCAAATGCATCATTATTCAAGTACATAAAATCTTGGAAAGAACTAAAATCGCGAGCAAACAAATCATCTATGAAGCATCCCATGTTTACACCAATGACAATTAGAGATCTATTGTTTGGTCATTCGACAGTGCAAATTCTGCAGTTTTGTTATCAACTTCAAGTGTTTGTTTATTGTTTATGTTTTAATTTTTAAAATTCAAGATCTAGACTCAAGACTATGGAATATGAACATTGAGACCAAACATGCATGGGTAAACATTTATAACAAAAACTAAAGATCCATGAGTATACATATATATAGATACCTTTTTTTTCTGGATCCACAATAGCATTTTAAACATTAATAAAGGAAACAAATTTAAGAGCAAATTTCATACAAATTTGGACCACAAAAAGCGATATGGCTGCTTTTAGCTTTTTCCCACACGTGACATGATTTCCATTTTTTGGTCTTAAGGCTATATAAAGGCACCCCTAGGGGCACACAAGGTATCACTTCATCACGTCCCAAGTTACTCTAGGTGGAGGTGCTGCCCTAAGAGATTGTGGAGTTGGTATTGAAGCTGATTTTTTGTGATTTGCTACTGCCCTCTTCTTCTTCGCACACTTCCAAAGTGCGTGCATGCTGAATATTGTAAGTAGTTGTATGAGTTATTCTTCGAGTCGTTTTGTTGTACCAAGTTTTATTACATATTATCTCAAGAAGAGAAGCTTTGTAGCTGCCTATTTCAGAGAAGAAACCCTAAATTCTGTAAACGTTAGAAATTTTGCCCTAATTCCAGCACATGGGCTGTTTCTCTCACAAACAGTCCTATCTTCTTCTATTTTCAGCACACATTCTTTTTCCTTGTAACTCTTAGGCACACTTCTCTCTTACATTTGTACCTAGAACCCTCTTACATTCAGCTTTTTATTCAAATTTTGTATATTACAGACATTGTATAGTTATTATTTCACCAATAACATTATTTAGAAAGTAGGTTTTGCTTACTCGTTTCACTTCTCTTGTCTTTTGTCTATTTTTGTAATCATTCATCTATCTTACTTGGTTCAATTTGTGTGTGCTCAAGGTTTAAGTGTTGGAAAGATCATGTGGCTTATTATTAGGCCTTGCATTGCATCAAAATAGGATATCACCTGTTTCTGGAAAATAGAATATGTTTCCTTTGCTTTCAATTGCATAATCAATAAAGACAGCTTTAATGGCTTTTACATCAAGCTTACCACGATCCTTTTTCTCAATAGGAACATAAGCCGAAGAACCAAATACTTTGAAGTAACTCACATTAGGTTTCTTAACATAATAAGCTTCATAAGGTGTGATGATCTTTAAAGCTTTTGTGGAAGACCGGTTCAAAATGTGATTAGCTATATGTACTGCATCAAACCAAAATTTAGGCGAAAGCTTTTTGGATGACATCATACTACGCATCATCTCAACAAGTATCCTATTCTTTCTCTCTGCAACACCATTCTGTTCTGGAGTGTAAGCAATAGTGAGTTGATGAGAGTTACCTTTGTCTTCAAGAAAAGATTTGAAGTACTTTGACATGTACTCTCATTCTCTATCACTTCCCAAATTCTGAATTTTTGTCTGACTTTCATTTTCAACCATAGCTAAGTACTTCTTGAAAGTAAGAAAGACCTCTGACCTTGCTTTAAGACCATAAATCCATGAAAATCTCGAACAATCATCAATAAATGTCACGAAATACATGTAACCTTGAATGGAATCTGTTCGCATAGGACCATTCAGATTTGAATGTATGATCTGCAACTTCCTTCTCGTCATTATGTATCCATGTTTCTTGAAAGGAAGTTTGGGGAGCTTTCCTTCAAGATATCCTTCAAATGATTCTACATCATCTGGTAAAGCAAAAGTAGGCAAATTCTCCCCCATACCTTGATCTTTGATGTGTTTGAGAGTTGTCTAACTAATATGACCAAACTTAGCATGCCATAACTTCATGTTCTCCTTACGTGTAGAAGACCTAGCAATATTAGGATAACAAATTTTGGACAACACAAACATGCCACTTTTGTTTTCACCTTGAAGTAGACAATGCTCCTCATTAGCATGCCATAACTTCATGTTCTCCTTAGGTGTAGAAGACCTAGCAATATTAGGATGACAAATTTTGGACAACACAAACATGCCACTTTTGTTTTCACCTTGAAGTAGACAATGCTCCTCATCAGGTGAGAGGATCTGACATGAATCTTTCTTAAAAACAACTTTATATCCATCTATCAAGAAAATAGATATCGAGAGCAAATTCTTCTTCATTTCCCAGAACATAAAGAACATTAGAAATTGTGAAATTCCCACCTACTCTTGACTCTAGGTTTACTTCTCTAACACCTACAACATCAACATCATGACCATCTGTGATGGTCACTCTTTTACCTAAGGAGTTAGAAAGTGAAGCAAATACCTTTCTACAACCTGTCATATGCTTGGTAGCTCCAAAATCAAAAATCCAAGGATTATCAGAGATTGCATTTAATGTTGCTTGAACAAAAGCTAATTCTAAGATTCTTCCTTTGAAGACTTAGGTTTTGAATGGTCTTCAACATTATTACCTCACGCTTTTTTCTTCTCATTATAAATCTTTTTTTTACATTATGCTATAAAATGGCCTAGTTTCTTTCAGTAGTAGTGAATTCCTTTCTTTGAAGTAGATGTAGTGAAAATAGAATTCTCATTTGGTATGGAAAAAGTAGTAGGGGTAGATTTGGTAGAAGATGAAGTGGAAGACTTACTTTCCTTCTTACTTTGCTGACTCTTCTTCTCCTTCTTTATTGTCTCCTTCTTCTTCTTACCCTTTGAGGATGATAACATGGATTCATCATTCTGTTCCATACTCTTTTGTTGATTTTCATCTTGAAGTAATAGGAAATGCAACTCTTCAAATGAAATTTTTCTCTCTTGTAGAGAGAGATAAAGAAGTAACAAAAGAACGAAAAGAAGATGGAAGTGAATTTAAAAATGTGTTTACTATCTCCCCATCTCAAATACTAACTCCAACATTAAGTAAATGAGCACGCAAGTCTTTGAGCTTCAAAATATGTGACTCACCAACTTTCATCCTTGTGTTGGCTAACTCTCTCTTTAGATGAGCTTTCCTAGTAGGATTTCTACTTTGATAGAGATTCTCTAACCCCAACCAAGCTTGACGAGAGGTTTTGCATGACTTGATTTGGGGCATAATATGCCTTTTGACTCCCATAGCAATGAATGAAAGTGTTTGTGCATCCCTTGAATCCCATTTGTATTACTCTTCTGTAGGAAGTAATATGGTAGCATCACAAACTCCGGATGATGAAAGAGTTTCTTCTTCTTCTTCAATAATCTCCTATTGAGCAAAAATTGAGGCAACATATCGTTTGGAAGATGAAGCAACATCCTCTTCTGTTTGTCTTGGTCTTGGGTACTTGCCATTGACAATATTCCACAAGTTTTTAGATACTAACAAATTCATCATCATATAGTTAGACATTCCTTCAAGCTTATCTTCATTCTCAAGTCTATAGTCACTCATCTTGTTAAGGGTGTATATCAAGTTTCAACTATGCTCTGATACCAAATGTTGGAAGTGAGGTGGGCCCTAATAATAATATTCACAAGTTTAGAGGATCTTCCAACAGATGAACCTTAGCATACACACCTTAAGATGCAAAATTAGATTAATGAGAAATAGAGAGAGAATACAAATTTTTTCTAAGTGTAATAGTAAGCTGAATGCTTATCTACACTATCTATTATGAATGTCAAATTACAATGTGTGTAATGATACAAAACTGAATGTATGCTTATACCAAACTGAATCTAGGCTGAATTTAGGGTTCTAGATACAAGAATTTGTAGATAAAGTGCCTAAGAGGTATGAAGAGTGTGTGTATGTGAGATTGATGTGAATAAAAACAGTTTAGAGCTGTTTGTACAGCAAACCCTAATTCTGAAATTAGTATTTCAGAAACCCTAAATCAGAAATTGACCTAAATAGCAAGATAAACTCCCTTTTGTGTTGAAGTAGAAGGCACAAAGCCTTGTAACAGCAGCAACAAAAGAAGAAAAACTGAAATCGGACTCACTACTTACAAAACTCAGTAAGAACTACAATTGAATGCCAAAATCTCCTCCAAATCTACACCAAAACTTAGGAACACCTCTTCCAAGAGTTAGAGCACTTCAATAGGCCTTGAGTGATCAATGAGTGATGTTCAACTATGACCCTCAAGCCTCTATTATATAAGCTTTAGAAGGTTTAACAAAAAATTGGCGAAAAGCTTGCGAAAAGCACAAAAAAATATTGCATTAAACTTAAAAAAGCGATCAGCTTTTGGTGGCTAAAAACTGCTTTTGGAGTAAAAATCTTCAATGATCCCCTCATCTAGCCATCAGGTGGGCAAAGAGAGTTAGTTTCCCTTGATGCTCATGACTTGAAGAATCATAATATGCAAAAAAAACTTTTCAAGCATAAATAAAAGTTAGGGTTTTCTTGCATTTCTAGACCTCTAATGACATAATGTTATATATCAAATGAAAGCTCTCCTCAAGTACTATGTGATGAGCTAATAATAATTTTTTACCTTATGTGATTGTGACATATTTCCGAAAAAAAAAAATCTTATGCAAGTATATATTTGGCTTTTGAGGATGTTCGCAAAAATCCATGTAGCTCTTGTGTGAGCTTTTTTATTTGCCATGTATATTGTATATGAACCATAGGATCATAATCATGTGTTTTCATGAGATCTTGCCACATGTCATGTGCTTTTCGGATAATTATAAACTTCTTTTGGCTATTGACTAGAAATTAGGGTTTGACTTGTGTAAGGGAAAATGGATTCAATATACAAGTGTTATATATGGTTGGATAGCTCTCATTGAGCCCTACAAGCATATGTAAATATATTTTCACCAAAATTTGATCATTTTTTACCAGTTTGACCAACAAAATTCAGAGTTGGCTTCACCTAGTTAACCTGGTCAACTCTATCATCAAAGTCAAATCCAAAAAATAGAGGTCAAACTAAGTCAAAAGAAGTACTTCACCCAAGGAGAAAGGTACAAAATCTGGATTTTAGTTAAATTATTGATAAATTTCAGATTCTAGAGCTTTTTTTAGGCTTCCCATTGTACATATTCATGGACAAATTGATTGATTTGTAACATTAGTCAATTTTAGGTTTAGATCAAATATATGGTCAAAAATGAAAAATTTTTGTCATCAAGAAATGAATCACATATTCATGTAGTAATGAAAGAGAGCAACCCAACCACATATAACATTTGCCCAAATTCCACCATAAATACCCTCAAAAGTCAACAAGGGTTCAAAAAGTCAATATGATTTGAGAACGTCAATGACAAGTGGAAGATTGAGATCAAATCTTGTAATACTTCAACTAATGCCTATAAAATACCAGTGCCTATGCCACAGTTATATTAACACATGCGCTATAAATATCATGAAAAGCAAAATCGGAATTGTATGAAAAGCCTATGTGGATGTTAAAAATTGCTTTCACCTAGACTTAAAGCACAAAATCAGGTCTCCCAAAAATTCTATAAAAGGCCTTGCTATTAGCTCTTCATATTATTAATCACTTGAGAGCTCTACTCTCAAATGCCCTCTTGCAGGAGTGGTACTAGGGCTCTAATACACACTTGGAGGAGGTGCTACGTCAAGCTTGGAGGAGTTGGAAGACTTGAAATGTGCTTACACTCTTGGATGTGTTCAAGCTTGGAGTAGTGTATGGCATATGTTTTGTTGGAGTCTCTCATATGTGAGAGGTTTCCTTTGGAGTCTATATTCTGCCTAAGCCTCTTCACGCCTTTCCTATCCCTTCACTTGCTCTCTTTGGTGCTTATGAGTTGTGAGCAAATTTCTTTAGTTTGTATTTAGAGTATAACATTATCTTGTACATCTTGATCATTAATTGGAGCATAGTAATATTTTACCATACTTGTGTACTACATGAACTTTTTCTCTTGTGTATGTGTGCATGTTCTCTTATGTGTGTTATTATTATTATGTATCTTGGCTAACATTGATCATAGCTACAAGCTCCTATGCTCAAAGGAGATCCCATTTGGCTCTATGGTGAGGAGGTGGGTTAGAGTCGAGATGTGGTGTTGAAGGGGTAGAGTATGCATGTATGTACCTCAAAAGTGGAGGTGCTGGGCAGAAATAGAGGCACAATTGAGAGGGGGGGAGAAGGGAAGGGGGGGGGGGGAGAGAGAGAGAGAGAGAGAGAGAGAGAGAGAGAGTTTCGATCAGCTTTGGAGAGGCTCACAAACAATGAGAGAGCCCTAAGTGTTATTAAGTTATGTTATATATGACCCTTTTAGGGTTGGCCAAGTTTACATTGAACTTGGCCCAAAAAATAAAGAATATGTGACCTAACCTTTATAAATAGGCCTATACTCATGTATACACTATGAAGGGATCATTTAGGGCTTTACCCCAACAACCTCCCACTTAAAGGCATAAATGACGCCTTTAAGCTACGTGACTCCCACCATCTGTATACATAACTGATGTTGTGCTTTGGGTAAGCACTTAGTGATAACATCAGCAGGGTTCTGTGATGTATTGACCTTAACCAATGTGATAAGGCCATCTTCAAGCACCTCTCAAATGAAGTGATATCGCACATCAATATATTTTGTGTGTGCATGGTACATGGCATTCTTTGCCAAACATATGGCACTTTGGCTATCACAACCAAGCATAGGTGCTCTGTGAGGCAAACCAAACTCACTGCAAAGACGTGCTAACCATATTGCTTCCTTGGAAGCCTCAGTGGCTGAAATATATTCAGTCTCAGTAGTAGATAAAGCAACAATCTTTTGCAGTCTGCTGCACCATGATACAGCACCACCTACAAGAGTGAAAACATAGCCACTTGTGGATTTTCGTGTATCCACATCACCCGCCATGTCTGAATCACGGAATCCCTTCAGCTCTAATGGGTCCTTTCCATAACTGAGGCATTTGTTTTTAGTTCCTTTCAAATATCTCAAGATAGATTTGACTGCCTCCCAATGAGCTCTACCAGGATTAGCCATGCACCTGCTAACAACTCCCACTGCATGAGCAATGTCTAACTTAGTAGCAACCATAGCATAAGTGAACCACAAGCTGATGCATATGCAACACACCTTGTAATTGGCTGCATCATCATCTTTGGGACACTCATCCTTAGAAAGCTTAACACGTGGCTGCAATGGCACTCCAAGAGGCTTAGCATCCGCCACATTAAATCTGTCCAGCACTTTTTCAATGTACTTTTCTTGGGATACATGCAAAGTATGCTGCTGCTTATCCCTTTTTATTCGCATACCAAGAATATGCTCAGCTTCCCCAAGGTCTTTCATTGAGAATGCAGAGTTCAGCTGCTGTTTTAGAGCATTCAGAGTGCTCTTTCTCTTCCCAGTCAGCAGCATACCATCTACATTCAGTACAAGAATGATTGGGCTGCCATCTTCATCCTTTTTGGTGTACAAACAGTGATCTGCATGGCTTCTTTTAAACCCATGTTTGAGCATAAATGCATCAAACTTCTTATACCATTGTCTGGGGGCCTGTTTCAGCCCATATAAGCTCCTTTTTAGCTTGCATACCAGATGCTCTTTTCCAGGAATATCTACTCTCAGACATAATGGTTGTCAGACTCATAAACCTACCTTTGGTCACAACATCTACTCTCTGTTAAGGCCCCAAGAAGAGATTTGAGGCTAGACCGTTACAATCTTATCTTTTCTTATGTGCTTCATGCATATACAAAGGGGGTAGACCACCCATATGTGTTCAGATATGCAGACATAGGTAGAACGAAAGGTGCGCATAGATTGTGGCAAATGTCAATCTCCAGATATAGAAGTACAATAAACCTACAGATTTTAGGTTTATATACCTCGAGCATATGCATGTTACCTAAACATATTGTGGTTCTTCCATAAGACGGCTTATCTATGCACTATGTATATCACACTTTCTTTTGTATCAGATAGTGCACACCAATGATTGAGGAGTTTGCGTGGGATTTGAACTCATGACCTACTGGCTAGGAGTACGATGGGCTAACCACTTGCCCCAAAAGCCATGGTTGAGGATTACTTCCTGATCCTCCCTCTTAGGGTGTGGTTCAACCATTTCCTGCCGGTTATATCTTGAGTATAACACTCTCTTCCCCTTCTAGAGATCATTGTCCTCAATGATCAATCCTTGATCTCACCTTGAATCGATGTCCTCAACCTTGCACAGTCTCTTGAACCATCTTGTTCTCAACCTTGGTCTCTTGAACCCTTGCTCTCAACTTTGGTCTCTAGAACCTTGCCTTTCCGCTTCTTGGCCACTTGCCTACAGACTTGCCTTGTTTGAAACCTTGGTCTCTTGAGCATCTTGTTCTCAACCTCAATATCTTGAACCTGGTTCTCACCCATGCTAGGTATCTTGGATCCTCAATCTAGTGCTTCCATTAGAACGCTCGTTTCGAGAGCACCTATCAACTGGTCGTAACTCGGACGAAGAATCCACAAGTGCAAGCTGCATGTCCGCTAATACGACAGTCATATATACCAGAATGAATCCAAGAAAACCCCAAATTCACCCTCAAATGAAAGTGCAACTATAAGCTCATGGTAGTCAACCACAAAACATGTCAGCTCCATTATGTAGAGCTGAACTTAGATAAGAGTCGAGACTCAAGAGAACCCTTAGGATACCTTAGATTCAATCAGTCTCCATTATCCACTTCTTTTATCATGGGAAGAGCTCAATATGGTCTTCGTTCCCACGTGAAGACGAGAGGCACGAGACCCAACACTTGGGAGTGCAAGTATTGCAAAGGGATTTACGTTGGTAGTGCTTCACGTATCAAGGCACACCTATTAGGACTACAAGGTGGGACCATTGGAAAATGCCACTTTGTGCTTCAAAATGTCTTTGAAGACTTGACTGCAAAGATGTATATGAGTCAAGGTGTGGGGAATATGGGTTCCCAATCCCTTTCAAGTGGTCATGAAGAATCAGATATTCATGTTGATAAGAGCAGTGGAGGGCCATCAAAATGAGCTCATACTGATAGTATGAGCTCTAGTGCATCTCCCATGGCAATACCTAGGATACCAAAGAGCAATGTGTTTGTAAGAGGTAGCATGAGAACCTCCATGCAAAAACAAGAAATGGAAGAAGCTACCAAAGAAATATCAAAATTATTTATCTTGTGTGGCTTACCATTCAACATTGCAAACACAACTGCGTGGAAGAGAGCTACGAGAGCAGTGAGCCGCATAGGTGCTCCTTGGGAGAGACTCTCAAGGGCTATGCTACGCACTACCAGAGTTGACTAGACAAAAGAGTGCGGCGGAAACTAAAATGTTAACCTTGCATTCCACTTGGGAGAAATATGGATGTTCCATATTGTGTGATGGGTGGCCTGACATACGCAAAAGGAATATGTATAATATTCTTGTCTCCTCTTGCAAAGGGACAATGTTCTTGCCTTCCATACCAACACATGCACCTGGACAATTGTCACAAGTGAATTCATTTACTCCCATGTTAAAAAGGCCATAGAAGATGTTGGGAGCAAGAATGTCGTGCAAGTGATCACAGATAATGCATCTAATTGTGTGGCCATGGGACGCATGCTAGAGGATGAGTTTCCTACAGCCATAGTCTAGGCATTCTTATGGAAGACAGGTGTGCCATGGAATGGGTGAAATCCATACTTGAGAAGGCTATATTCATTGTTAAGATTTGTGACCTCTCTTCCTGAAGTCCAAAATATTTTCCGTGCACATTCTGATCTTGAACTCCAAAAGCCCTCTATGACTCAATTTTGTTACATATTCATAATACTAGATAGAGTGCTTTGCGTGAGAAACGGGCTTCTTTGGACCGTTGCCTCAAAGGAATGGTATCAATTGCCCACTACAGATCCATTGTATATACGTTTTTCAGCATTGGCTAAGGGAGATGATGCCTTTTGGTCAAAGGCTAAGATACTTATTGGAGCCTTCAAGCACCTTTACGTAGTGCTTCGTATTGTGGATATGGAGGGGAGTATACTTGGACTTGTATACGAATACATTGGTCGTATACAAGGATGCATCAGAAACATTGTCGAACTCTCAGAGATAAAGTGAGCATTTATAATTTTAAGATTTAGAATATATGAACTTATAAGTTTGAATATTTTCACATTTACTTTTGACTCTTGAGCTAATATAATGTCTTTTTATTTTTATTTAATAAAAATTTAAAAAATGTGAGCTATGGCAGTAGTGTAAATGAGATGGGATTGGTTTCACAAGCCAATCCATGCTCTTGCTCACATAGTCCATCCATTGTGGAGATCCGAGGGGCAGAATGTCAATGAGGCCTTAGAAGATAGATCGATAGAGTATGTGAAGCATTGGATGCAGAGAGATCTAGGCCTCCAGTCACAGTTGGAGAGTGAGCGGTTGGAGTTCCATTGCATGGAAAGATACTTTGGGCAGCCGACTTCCTGATTACGAGAGAACCAGGTTACTCCTGTAACTTGTTGGGAGAAATATGGAGTGGGTACTCCCCTATTGGTGAGTAGACTACTTACTAGTACTTTCAATTTTCATGATTATTAAATGATGAATCAAAATTGTATTTTGCAATTGTGTAGAGAAAGTTTGCCCTCCAAATATTATCAAAAGATTGTAGCAAGGGCCCGCTGAACAGAATTGGAGCACATATGCTCTTTTTCATACGAGAAAGAGAAATAGATTAAGTCCCATACAACTTGAGAAGTTAGTGCACACGCACTTCAATCTCAAGTTATAAGAGAGCAAAGGAAGTTATATTGCACTTCTACATGTACTGTAATGTGAAATATATTGATTCATTTCAAATTATAAGTTATCATGTTACGTCTCTAATCAATGATCATTGATAGACATTGGATTTTTTATGTAGGTTAATGTTGACTTCAGTGATATTGGAGAAATCAAAGATATCCCTCAAATCCCACATGAAGAGAAGGATATCTTTACCATGTTATTTAAGGAGTCTCAACAATTTGTGAGACGAACACATAGGAGTTCAAGATGTAGTGGCATATTAAGTAACTCAAAATCAATTGAAACTGAAAGATTTTTATAAGTTAAAACTTGTTTCATTATTAAATAGTCATTAATCCATTGTCCATTTGTATATGACAACAAATCCAGATCAGCCGTCTATAAGTCAGAGGCCTTCGAAGATTGCTTCTCGATGAGGTCGATGCATAGTGCCCAGCACGCTTGGAAACGGTCGGTTCGGACCGGTCGGAAATGGAGTTTCGGAGTTTCCAAAAATTTGGAAACGGCAAGAAACAGGAAACGGGGAAACGTGTGTGTGTATATATATATATATATATATATATATATATATATATATATATATATATATATATATATATATATATATATATATATATATATATATATATATATATATATATATATATATATATATATATATATATATATATACCTAGTTGGTTCCTGACTCGTCAAGAACCTTTTATTCTGACTTAACTGACCCAATTCTGACTTTGGCGTCAGAAATGGATATCTGACTTGGCTTTTTTTTTCCAGTTTGCCTGTTTTTTGGGCTCGAAAGTGTTCGTTCTCTGCATTTTTCTCACTTTCATTTTGTGCAACCTTGCGTGAGTGTTCTCTAGAGCAATATACGCATCCTTCTCTGCCTAGAACAGTATACTCATGAGCTGTGTCTGCCAGTCTGCCTACAACAGTATACTCTTGAACTCTGTCTGCTACTTTGCCTACAGCAGTATACTCATCAATAATGTTTGTTTTTGTGGCTACAGCTATATACTCATCAAGAATGGTTAGTTTTCTGTCTAAAACAGTACACTCATCAACAATGGCTGGTGAGTGCTTGAGATGCATACAATATACTGTATAATCATTAATGATTATGTATACTACATCAATCTGAGTCTCACCATCATTAGGTAGATAGCATGAAAATTTATCCACCAGATAGGGTTCTTATCTACTAGATAGTCTACTCGTAAAATGAATAACACAATATTAGCTTTAGCTTGTAACCAGAGGAAGTTCCTTTAGAGGATCCACATTACTAACATACAGATCCATTGCAACAGGCTGTGATTGCTTTCCCTCGGGTTGCAAAAATACATCCTACTATACATCATATAAGTCTTGGGGCAGTTCAGAATCATAATCATATTGGCATAAAATCATATTGGCATAAAATCACATTAACATATTTCAACTGGCAGCAATAACTTGTAAAAATCCAACAGTTATAAAATGAAAGCAATGGAGTTCAAAATTAAATGATAGCCCATCCAAGTATGCTTATCTAGTTATAGGAAACCATTTTGGAAACTGATCCAAAATCTAGGAGATTGCAAACCAGCTCACGCATATGAGAAATGTAAGCCACAATCCATATGCAGTTATATACACGTATGTGTATGCATGTATGTGTGTGCAGGTATATTTATCTACATGTGTGCTGGCGTGCCCATGTGCACGTGTATGCATGTATATGACTGTGAACGTAGGTATATATATGTGTGTGTGGGTAGGTATGCATTTGGCTCGATGTGAGTGTGTGTCTCTCTCCCTTGCCTATATATATATATATATATATATATATATATATATATATATATATATATATATATATATATATATATATATATATATATATATATATATATATATATATGTGTGTGTGTATGTTTTCATTTAAGAAAAAAAAGACCACGTCGGCAAACGTCAGAAACATTTTACCGTACCCGTCAGACGTCGGCTAAACGTCAGAAGTCAGAAGTCAGAATCCCGTCAGTAACAACTATATATATATATATATATATATATATATATATATATATATATATATATATATATATATATATATATATATATATATATATATATATATATATATATATATATGTAGATAAAGAGAGAGACACACACACATTGTGCTAAGTGTACACACTCATGGATAGTACATACATGCATTCAACATTCATACACATGTCACACACATATTACATACATGATACTATACATAATATGCACACATACTTCACACAATACATGCATAAACACACATAATGTACATACATAGTACACACATATAATACGTACATACTACACACATAATGTACATACATAGTACATACTACACACAATACATACACTATTGCACACACATACTATAAATACATAGTACATACTGCACATGTCACACACCATACATATATACTACATACACACACATAATGTGTATACATATTACACACACATATTAGATGCTTACTACACACATAATGTATACCATGGGCACCAACTTCCAAGTTAGTAGTTATCTAATACCAAGTTCTAGCTTGAAGGTAGACCATCGTGGGCTTGAAGATAGTGGGACTCTCTCTCTCTCTCTCTCTCTCTCTCTCTCTCTCTCTCTCTCTCTCTCTCTCTCTCTCTCTCTCTCTCTCTCTAGCTGGAGCCTTTAAGAACACTTTGAATAAGGCTTTGAATGAGCCATTCTTAAAAAATTTTTAAAAAAAAATTTTTTTTTTTAAAAAAAAAAAATCCAGAAACGCCGTTTCCGGGCCCGGCCGTTTCCAGAAACGGCCGTTCCGTTTCGGGGGCCCAGAAACAGAGTTTCTGGGTACTATGGGTCGATGAGGATTTGGGTCATATGGATGTACTTCTAGTAGCAAGGAGGACCGAGAGGTGGAGGTTGGTCCACTTGATGATTGGGAGGAGACATCAGCATCATCTAGCAGCAACGATGACGATGATACAAAAGCTAGACCTTGGCAGCCTAGAGAGAACTATAGCATTGACACTTCATCATGAGCTAGTTCTTTTGATGAGGATCTCATAGATGATGATGTTGACTCTTGATTTTTAAGTCTTGATTTTTGACCCATGAGCCATGACATATCATTTCTGCTATATGTATCATTTGAGATTTCTGTTGACTTATAAGTTATGATGTATCATTTCTACTATATGTTCCATG
The DNA here is from genome assembly GCA_020310875.1 of Ceratopteris richardii. Classification (NCBI taxonomy): domain Eukaryota; kingdom Viridiplantae; phylum Streptophyta; class Polypodiopsida; order Polypodiales; family Pteridaceae; genus Ceratopteris; species Ceratopteris richardii. The sequence continues at coordinate 175,632,997 of CM035414.1, forward strand.
TATGATGTAACATGGATGATTATGTTTGCTTACACTTTACATTTGCTTACTAATCAATGCCATGAGTCATGATTCATCTATGATCTAATGTGTTATAACTTATGTGTGGTGACTAGTCATTAAATAAAACTTAAAAGTTAAAACTTAACGATGAATCATGATGTTTTTTATTTTTATTGATTTAGGATTAAGATGTCTGATGTTGTAACTTAATACTTATTATGAAAGTATTTTTTTAAGTTATAGGCTATACCTCAATAAAATCCATGAATCGTATATGACATTGATATATATATACATATATATATATATATATATATATATATATATATATATATATATATATATATATATATATATATATATATATATATATATATATATATATATGTGTGTGTGTGTGTGCGCGCGCGCGCGCACGCGCGCAAAAATATAAAATTCTCTCCGGATGTATAAAATTCCATAATTTTATTTTTCGGTTGAACGTACTAAACGAATAATACAAATAATTCTCACGAATTAATTCTCTCCTTCGTACTATGATATGGATTCTGATGAATCCCATATCCTCAAAACTAGTATAGTTTGGTTCAAATCAACATATGATGATGGATATCCCTTACTAATCCAAACTTACTAGTTTCTAGGTATGAAGACTAGGTCTAGTACACCTTTGTAGATCTCGACATGTATATATTGGGTACCCCAAAAGATCCTCATTGAGGGATCTATGCTCTACATCATAGAGCTAGTGCCATGACTATGGCCTTCCTAATCATTACTTATATCTCGATAGCACCTGTGATTCTCTCTCATGAAACCCGTATTCATGATCCCTTCCAATGGGTTTCCTTATTAGTTTAGCAAATAATGTGTCACTACATTACTCAAATGATCTCCAATAGTGAAACTACACAATCTTTAGGCATATTTTATGATTCCCTATAGTCTCCTAATCATATCATGAGACTCTCTTGAAGGTATATAGGCCACTTGTACATTGAAGATGATCATATATATCTCCTGGAATCCTCTATGCAACTTCCTAAAATCTATAGGATTGCTTCATCACAATCCTAATGGTGAAGGTGTATATCCTTCCCCTTAGGAATCCTATAGTCTAAATCCATAAGGATTATTTCTTTGGATCCAATTACTAAAGAAGTTGCCTTAACTATAAAGTTTTGACAATCATAAGTCGATAAGGTTCATGCTTATAAGCATGCTTACAAAGAAAAATGCATGTAAATATGCCATGAAATTCTACTTAAAGGTAAGTGCACATATAATGTCATGAGAAGGAAAATTTTCCAAAAACATTTTCCCAAGGAAATGGAGCTCGAAAAGAAGGAAAATTTTCCAAAAACATTTTCCCAAGGAAATGGAGCTCTAAAAGAATTTTACCATATCATAAGCATAAAGGCTTTGTGAGCCTATGGCACACAAGTCATCAACAATAATATAAAGTTTTGTAAGCCCATGGCATACAAGCCTTATACTATAATATCAAGCTCCATAACCTGCAAAAACACAATATGCCTGCAGGCTGCAACAATATCTTTATTGCATATCCTTTTAACTTCTTGTAATTACATTTCCTACAAATCATCAAATAAGTGTATGCAAGACAAGTTTATCAATTCTTCTCTTAAACTTAAAACAATGATCAACCCTTATGAATGCATTTCAATCACAAATCCATGCATGTATATGCTAATATGCCAAAACATAAATCATAATGCTTCAAGATATAAGCAATACATCCCTAAAATGGTTTGATGTCGTAATTGCTTTTTGACGAGCTTCAAGATCTGTGCACTTTTTCTCTCCATGCCCTAAAATGAAATTTGAAATGTCTAATGGCATCAGATCACTTCCCAAAACATCAAACATGGTCAAATAATTACAAAAAGTGATACAAATAAGTCCAAAAATGATATGAAATCCATTTCAAGAGACCTGTAAAAACTTTTTCAAGACCTGCAAACAATCATAAAATGTAATATATATCATGTCTGAATGCCTCAAAAAGTGAAATCGCTTCAAAATCCTTCCCCATTTGCAAGATATCCCTTCCAAAAGGTAATTATCAAAAACTGTCAAAATTTGCAGACCTACATTGAACTGGAAAAATACACAATTTCCAAAAAAATAATATGAAAATAGATCTTGTGCTCTTCAAATGAGCTATAGCGTTTTCTTGATTTTCTCAATCCCCATGGGACTTTATATGTCATACTCTTTGTGTGCATCATTTGCTCCCAAAATTTGTTATCTTAATCTCTTCCTTTCATTCTTCAAAAATGGAGATTTACCACAATTGACACCTGAAAATTAGTCCAAAAAAGAGAAAAGGGAGACTTTAAAGATGAAAATTACCTCCATTTCATGAAGCTAATGATTGCATAGAAAGGTGCATATGGCATACTCTCTATATCCATGATTTCATCCACCAATCCATGCCTAATGCACCTCCTTTTCCCTCCCCAAAAATGAAAAGTTATTAAATTTAGGTGCTCGAATTTTTCTCAAAAACAATGGAAGGGGGTTTTGTTGGAAATTAGATAGGCCCATAACTAATTCCACAGGTCCCATAGGTCCAGGATCTACAACACAGATTCCAATTTCTTCCAAAATTAACAAACATGAACATACAACACTTAATCACACAATGATGAGACAAAGACGGAGACAGATTAGACAACATATTCAAAGTGTTACGTAAGCCACTGCTTACACCATCATATATACAAATGTCAAATTACAATATGGGAGTCAAAATCTCCACCACTCTATGTGAACAAAAATAGATGGAAGAGTGTATGTACAAAATTTACAAGAATATTCAGATGTCAGGACAAAAATCTGAATATGTATGAGATGTATGACCTTATAGGTTGTAGAAGAGTGTATATGAGTGACAGAAAGAGGAAAGATCAGTTTGGAACTAATATTCAGCAAACCCTAATCTGAATTTAGGCTATGGAAGACTCTAAATTAGATGTGTGTGTGAATGATCACATACTTATAGAATTAGCATTGAATGCTAACATGTTGCTGACAAAAATCCTCGTACTCATGTGGAAACATCCTCTGTAACACCTCATCTGATGCATGTAGCATGCATGTACTGATTCTCCTTTATGTATGCCGAATAGGACGACTCCTGATATGGATGCCACTTCCTCCATAAGCTCCAAGATGTGCTTGTGTGCATAAAGAGAATATGTATTTGAATAGTTAATATAAGATGCAATCTTATGTTAAGCTCCATCCAATGTCTTTGAAGTACTCCATAATCTTCATGTAGAAGACAATCTTTAAATACATCATGTAGATGGATGATCCACACCACCAAGCTTCTGATAGGTAAGTCTTCTCCATAAGTAAGAGTGTGAGCACACTCTTCTCCAAGAAGAACTCCATGGCTGCTCCTCAACATAGCTCCATAGCTTCACAAAGTGCACCATGGCTGCCCCATGAGTGCTAGAGCACCCTCTCCTCAAACTCCACCTCAAGCTAGCGTTGGAATTGGTGTTTGGATTATCAAATAAGTGACCAAGTGCCTTCTTATATAGGCCACAAGTTCCTAACGATAAAAAATAAAGCACAAAGCTGCTTTTTATGAAAAATTTCTGCATCCTAGAGTTTCTAAAACTCTATCACCTTTTTTAAAAGCTTTTGCTTTATTTTGATTTAATCGTTGAAAGTTCTTTTTGACCTACTTTTTCACACTTCTGACCACCTGATGAATGATCTGAAAACATTCTTATGATCTCCAAGCTGAGAGCTATCAAATGAGGTAAAAACCCTAAATCAGCAGAAAATTAGGGTTAGGTTTTTCTCCCAAATCTGATCTCTGATGACTGCTGGTCATATACCATTAGAAAGCTCTCTTCAAGCTCTACAAGATAGGATCATAAAAATTTTACCCAAATTTTGTGCCAAAAATGACTAAGTACCAAAATTAGGGTTTCTGCCCTAATAGGATTTTGGACTGACGTGACATTGATTTCCAACAATCCCCCTGCAATGTCATATTGGTACAAACTGAACTAGATATGCAACTTCATTCATCTGCAAACTGACATAAGCTTCAAACTTGTCCTCCAGAATTGAACTTCAAATTTTATCTTCAAAAGTCTTCTTCAAAACTGAATTTGAACTTCTTCAAACGTCAAAAATCTGAATTTGCTGAATATGAACCATAATACTTGAGAAAATATGCAAACTAGATATCCAATAGTGTTAGCATACATCAAGAAATCATTGCTTGATAACATATGTAGCATGAACTGACTCTAAATCTACTATCTCCTGTAATATGTCTTCTCAAACCTATAAGAATACACTAGGATCCACATATTTGCATTTACCTTACAAAAGGTTTCTCAACGTACTTCTGATGTGTTATGTAAATACACTAAACATAATCAGAAACTAAATCCATCCCGGGACTTGTGACTGACAACTCACAACTTAGTGTATTATGAACACTAGCTCGTTCATCTCTGACTGTACTCAACTCAACTCATGAGAGTCTTGCCAAAATTTCATAACTATGATGTCATCTTGTCTTCATCCTTGTTCTATCTGTAAGTCTTTCATACTTGTTTCCTTCAGAGTCTAGTATAATCAAGTATGTGCGCACCTCATAAGTAACAAACCTCTTTGAAATATCAAGCTTCTCTGTAATAGAACTCTGGAACTTTCTCTTGAACAAGAACACCTAACAAGAACTTTCTCCAGACATTCTCCTTCTTCCTTCTTCTTTCAAAGCTACAACATAAAGAGAAACTGACAAAGGAAATATAGGAATACCTATAGGTATGACTCTACATTCTTTCACATATGGCTGAAAATAAGTCTTCGTTTTTCTCCACCCCCCTAGATGATTTAACACTAGTATCCAGAATTCTTCAAAGCATATCAGACTTTATGAAATCTGAAACGTCTTCCTTATTTCAATAAATCTTACCTTTAGTGATTTAGCATTGCTTGCTTAACATCAATACCTGTGTCTGAAACAAATAATCTGAACCCTTTTTATTAGCACTGCAGTTGCCAATAGCTTTCACTGTCATTCCTCAACTTCCCATAATATAGAATAAGATTAATTCATCATATTACATCAAAAATCTTTGATGAAAGCACTTTAGAATTCATAATCTTTTGCAACATAACAAGTATTTTCTTCTATTTCTCTACAACACTAATCTGATAGAATCTGAATTTTCACTTCTTCCAATGTTAAGAATTTCACAAACAAAGGATAGGCATCTGACTCAAAAATACTCAAGATCTTCAAGATCATACAAGATCTATGACAACTTTTCAACAAAATACCTGTGTAGAATCTGCTTTCATCAAACCTTCGTGATTGAATGTTTGATTTGCTACTTGAATGACTCTAGGTGTCCATGCTTCTTACATAAAGTTGTAAAACTTTTCTTCAACTAGATCCTTCCAAGAATCTGCAACTCCTACTGAAACACAGGTGAACAAACTCTCACCTTGAGAACTCCAAAAGCTGCAAGTTGATACTTCATATCTTCATATTCTTCCCAGGTGAAATGTGATAGTATCTGCTTGACTTTCTTTTGGCTAACTCCACTTCTCAATCAAGTGATAGGATCTGATGGGACACTTTTTGAATACAAGCATGTATCCAAAAGTCAAGATAAACATAGAAAGTAGATTCTCCAACTGACTGGCACATAAAGAAAATCTGAATTTTTCTGAATTTTCTGAAAATACTGAATTTTCTGAATTTTCATCCTGAAAAACTCTGAATTTTTTGAATACACTGAATATGAGGTAACTTTTCCAAACACAAAAAACCTCACTCCAAGTCTCCAACATCTTTTACAAATACTCTTTTACCTCAAGAGTTAGGTAAGGAAGAAAAAAAAACTTCTCTGCAACTTGTCATATACCAAGTAGCTCTGAATTGACACTCCACGAATTCTTTGAGGGAACATATAGCTGCTTGCTCAAAATCTTCAACTTATACATAACTCATACACATATGAGTCAAAACATATAAGTTGTCTTAGATATCTGCTCCTTTTCTTTCTCTCAATGCAATTCTTTGTCAAACCTACTAAAGCATGACCAAGTATAATGCAAAACAAGAAACTGTTTCTTCTTTAAACTATCTTCACTTCTGTAAAGTATTATCATACTTCCAAAAGTATTTGGCTGCTAACAGATCATCAACTTCATACTCCACACTGATAAATAAACATGTGACTGAATTTTGTCTAATTCTCAAATCTCTACTAATCTAGATTAAGTGTGTATGTCATATGTCAAATATTAGAAGATGCACTAAAACCATATGTTGTAAACCTGGGAGCTTTGATACCAAATGTTGAAAATTAGGTAGGCCCATAACTAATTCCACAGGTCCCATAGGTCCAAGATCTACAACACAGATTCTAGCTTCTTCCAAAATTGACAAACATGAACATACAACACTTAATCATACAATGATGAGACAAAGATAGAGAGAGATTAGACAACATATTCAAAGTGTTACATAAGCCACTGCTTACTCACACCATCATATATACAAATGTCAAATTACAATGTGGGAGTCAAAATCTCAACCACTCTATGTGAACAAAAATAGATGGAAGAGTGTACGTACAAAATTTACAAGAATATTCAGATGTAGGGACAGAAATCTGAATATGTATGAAATGATGACCTGATAGATTGTAGAAGAGTGTATATGAGTGACAGAAAGAGGAAAGATCAGTTTGGAACTGATATTCAGCAAACCCTAATCTGAATTTAGGCTATGGAAGACTCTAAATTAGATGTGTGTGTGAATGATTACATACTTACCCATACTCATGTGGAAACACCTTTTGTAACACCTCATAATTTCTCTAAGATTCACAACTGAAATTCTCGAAAATGACACAAGGGGAAAGTTTGAGGGGACCAAATACCTATACCTCTATGTACTTTGTGGATTTTTTGACTCCTCTCAAAAGTATGTATGGCATAACTCCTTAAACATAGGAAACTTGAAAGGGGATTAAGTGTTTCTCATAGGCATGGAGCCATGGTTAGGCCATGTGCCTTCCACGATCTTGGTGAGGGTTCAATCACCACATAGCCATGCAAACTTCAGGAGTGGATATGTCTTTTCTGAGACAAAGTCACCAGCGGACAGGGACGGGGACGGGTCCCGGGAACGATGGTGTCCCCGAGACGGGGACGAGCTTGGGGTGTCCCGAGGATGCGTCCTCGGGACGACACTAAAAAAATGCTTATATTTTCAAAATAATCAAACAGACGTCGTGTAGAATGAATTTGTTAGCATATGAAATGAGCTATAACAAGAAAACCATAGAGCAAAGGTGTTTTTTGAGTATAAACAATGGACACATACAAAGCAATGTCTTCTTCCAACTACCAATACATCTATCATCAACACCACCATCAAACTAAGGGTTATGGAAACCTAAATAATTGTTCCCTACATACATACATACATTCCTCGAGGGTCAAGACCTAATATTGACCAATAATTATCGAGTACTAATAAAGAAACCTCACAAGCCTCAGTTATTAACAAATTAACATCTCTTCCACATAGTCAATGATGATGCATGGACAAAAAATGCAAACAGTTAAGAGCTTTGGAGGCCATATCCACCTTTCGAAATTGAACATTTCACTTGCAAGAGTGTTACATATAAAGATCATTGCACAATTCTCATAAAAAAATGGAATGCCATATCTTCCTCAAGCTCTTTCTTTTCCTCTTCAATATTCTCCTCCTAAACTACTTCAAAGGCCAGGGCCTAGTACCCTGCTAATAGGTGCACTAACAACCCCTCCGGCAGCCATTCTTGAAAGAGAGGCAAGCTTCTCCTTCTTTGTAGCAATAAGCTCCACAATATATTTTCTTTTCAATAAATAATTTATCCTTTCATCATCAACTTTAGCTCCCACTAGACCTAGGAAACACTTAATGTCATCCAATAGCAAGCAAAAACTAGTCACCCAGTTGTGAGAGTAGGTAACCACCTTCATGGCAAGAAGCCCTCCAAAAAGGGTGCAAACATTAGTGGAAAAACTCGAAAACTCTTGAAGTGTTTTCCTCTTAATTTTGGCTCACCACTATTAGCCGTCCCCGTCCCAAATTCGGTTTATCATATGAGGGCGTCCCGTGAACGCGTCCCGAGGACGGGAGCTTGTTTCAAGAGAATGCTTGGGGACGTTTTCCATCCTGCATATCTGTCCCCTAGATTCTGGGGCCGGAGACGACGTCCCGGTGTCCCAGGGTCCCGGGACGCGTCCCCTTTTGACTATGCTCTGAGACAAGTATTTTGTGACAACCAAAACCAAATCAGGCTCTAGTGGAATATATCGGGGGGCATCCTCCAAAACTCAAGATCTCCTCTGGAGGTATTACAAAATTATCCTATCCAAGTCTCTTTTTCAAGAGATTAATGTGGAATATAGGATGTATAATTATTCTTCGAGATAAATGCAACTCGTAGGACACACTAGTTACCCTCTTTATGATCTGAAATGGAGCATAAAATCAAGAAAATATTTTCTGAACATATCAAATTCAATCATCTCGGAATCACGTCATACCTTAAGATACACCCATATACCCACCACCTAGAGGTCACGAAACCTATGGTGCTTCTTAGCATAGAAAACTCAATCTTGGGTCGTCTTTACGGTCTTCCTCTCAATTTGTAGCATTTTTTGCATATCTTCCAGAAAAGGATCACGGGGCGTGACCGCACATATGTAAGTTGAGCGGCCATCAATGCTATGAGCTTGTCTCTACTCATAACCATACATCAACATGAACACTCTATATCCATTAGCTGAATGCCTAGCATTTTTATAAGCAAACTCAATATAGAGAAGGTAACACTCCTATTAAGACTGGCGTCGGGAGATATATGCACACAACATATCCTCCATGGTGTGATTCATGCTCAATATGTCCTTCAGTCTCTAAGGAAGACACGCACAATCAAGTTTCCAGCTTCTAGAAGACTATCTACCAAAAGTTATTAGTGGACTTCATATCCCAATCACTAACAATCTCCTCAAAAAGGTTGCAAGGTTTATACAAATGCTCCATGAGGAGTTTAGCTAACTCATGACTCTTCAAAGCGGTACGTGTCAGTATAAACCTCGTAATTTTCATAAGTTGATCAACGAGCAAAATGGAATCATGAATCCTTTGGATCCAAGGTAATCCAATCACAAAGACCATAAAAATGGAAGATCATTTGCTATCAGAAAATTGTAATGATGCAACAACCGAGCTCGTCTCAATAAATTAAGTTAGCATTGAGAACACTCATGTGCATACCTCTGAACAAAGCCTAATGCAAAGCCAATAGAAATACCTGCCTACTAGAGCAAAGGTATAGCATATGCAAGGGTGTCCTACACTTGATGCATCATGACACTCACATAGTACTTCAACGAGTATCCTTATCATCGGGCACACATACCTTGCTCTTCCCAAAATTAATCCATTTTGGGTGGAAAACTTTTCTCTATACTTGAAAGAACAATGATTCATCCATATGATGAAGCAAAAGCCCTTTTAAGTAATGGTACAAAACCTTCAAAGCATGGATAAATACCAACAATTTCTTCTCCTATGTGATGGAGTGCATCCTGAAAACAAAGAGCTTATGACTCTCAAACACTACAAGTCGACCATCCTGGAAGAGAGCGACATCTATAGCCACATCGCTAGTATCTTTCTTAAACACAAATGGCCTAGTCAAATCCACAATTTGCAACTAAAGGTGCAAAAGTCACAAGTCATTTCATTGTTTGAAAGCATTGATCGAGCTTTTCAATCCACTCAATAGGCGATCTAAACCTATGCCTAATACTATGGAATCTTGATGTGAGAGGAACATCAAATTATGCCCTCTCACTAGACTGGACAAGATTTCAGAGATATAGTTTTGATTCCAAGATCACCCACATAGGAAAAAAGTACAAGAATATACAACTGTTACATGAAGCCGCACAACTCAAGGCAAATTGGTATGGATAACTAGAATAGACACGATACGAGAGATCCCACAACTCGAGAATGCAAGTGTGAAACAAAATATCAGGAACTACAAAAACTCCCTTCACAGAGATGAACTAGATACAAGATGTAACTTCATAAGATCTCATACTACAAGATTACAATATAACAAGACTAATTGTCTAAAGACTACACTAGACAAGTCACAAGATTCGAACAAGGGGCTAGACAAGAAAAGGAATGGGAACTTAGAAAGTACTTACTTGGTGAACGTGATTCCGTGAGCTCCCAAGACTGGCATTGGAAAGACCGAGGATATATGTGGTCAAGCCCTCCTTATATGGGTGTTGAGGGTGTTTTGTCAAGGGCAATTAAGAATTGATGATGCTATTGATGATGTCATCAAACCGAAATAAGTCTCTAGGTATCGAAACAAGGGAAGTTGATAGTTGTTATGAGGCTTCTGAAATGCTCCGAACACGATGATGATGTTAGATTTTCCAAATTCATCACCAATCATGAGATATGCAAAGTCATATGAAATTTGGGATGCAAGATGGTCCCTTTGTGTCCATGATATCACCTCCCCCTCAAGCAAAGAGTTCCATGAGGAGTGATCATATTCTCTGGCTTGAGCTTTATTAGATTCTTCTTATAAAATTCACAAACCTTGATTTGTGCTCTTTGAAGATCTTCTCCAAGTTCCCATGTACAATCACTGATGTCATATCCTTTCCAATGAACAAGGTGCTCCAATCTTCCTCGGGATATTCTCAAATCTAGGACTTTCTCTAACTTCAAATTCTTCATGGTCTTCAATCTCAATAGATGGTGAACGACTAGGTCTCTCCCCCCTCAATGGTGAAATATGATATGGTTCTAACATGGATATATGGAAAAATGGATGTATTCTCATGGCACTTATTAACTAGAAGCTTGAAGGTGACTGGATTAATCTCACTGGGATGGTAAAAGGACCAAACCTATGATGATCTAACATTGCACAAAGCCTTGAAGTCTGCAAGATATTTTTGAGTAACCACACTTTATCCCCAACATGATAAGATGGATTCAGAACATGGTATTGATCTACATGATACTTATATTGTTCTTGAGCTCTATGGATCTCTTGCTTGAGTTCTTGGTAAATATCCATGAGGTAGCGAGCCTTATCTCTGAGAGCTAGATTTTTCACATGATTTGAAAGTTGTACATTCATCTTTGAGTATTATCCATAGTTTGCAAAGAAGCGAATCTGCTTGATAGATGTATGAACATTGTTGTTAAAATAGGCAAACTTTGCAAAGATAAAGCTCAAACTAATCATTTTGAAGATAGTTGATGATGCAACTGAGATACTATTCTAAAACTTGATTCACTCGTTCTGTTTGGCCACCAATCTATGAATGATTGATTGTAGATAATTTAACTTGAACACCAAAGAGTTTGCAAAGACTATTCTAACAGCTTGATATGAATTGTAGACGTCGATCAATGATAATATTATGAAGTAATCCATGAAGCCTAAAGATGTATATGAGAAAAAGTCTAGTCTAGCAGTGATTTCACTTGTGATTGCCTTGGTGGTTGGAATGGAGTGTGCCATCTTTATGAATCTATCCACTACAACAAGAATGGCATCATACTCATTTGACCTTGGTAGATTTGTGATGAAATCCATAGACAATAAGGACCATGGTTGTTCTCGTATAGGTAAAGGTTGCAAGTGCCGAGAGACCATGGGGTTTATGGCGAGATACCTTAGATCTATTGCAAGTATCACAAATTTGAATGTAATCTTTGACTTCCTTTCACATTTGAGGCCATCGAAAATCTCTTGATATGAATTTTGTTGTTTTATTCACTCCAAAATGTATGGCTACAAGATTTTTGTTCAATTGCATGCTCCATTGTGCCTCGTCTTGGTTAGAAGCTAGTCTTACCAAGATTAATCATGTAATGGAAATAGTCCAAGAATATACCCATAACCTGGGACTTATAGATTAGATAGGATCTAAGAGTTCCCACAATCCAAGACCACATGTGCTAAACAAGATATCACAATTACAAGAACTCCTTTCATAAATATGAACTAGATACGAGATATAACTTGACAAGATCTCGTACTATGAGATTACAAGGTAACAAAATTAGACTAGACTAGACTAGACTAGACTAGACTAGACTAGACAAGACTAGAGCAAGGGACTAGATGTCTACATACTAGACTAGACTAGACTAGACTAGACAAGACTAGACTAGACTAGACTAGACAAGACTAGACAAGACAAGACAAGACTAGAGCAAGGGGCTAGACAAGAACAAGAACTAGAACTTGGACGGTACTTACTAGGTGAACGTGAATCCTTGAGCTCCCAAGATTAGCATTGGCAAGACTCAAGATATATGTGGCCAATCCCTCCTTATATAGGTGTTAAACGATGGTTTGTCAAGGGCGGTTACAAATTGATGATGTCATCGATGATGTCATCAAACCGAAACAAGATCCGTAGATGTTTAAACAAGGCAAGTAAATAGTCATTCTTAGGGTTTTAGCATGTTCTCGACGCAATGGTGATGTTAAAATTGCATTCTTCTTGACGAGGGCTACTTAAATTACATTCCATTCTTCTTACCGAACTGTTTAAAGCTTGATTCTTTATTTATTGAATAACCAATTTTCAAGTGAACCCAAACTTTTAATAAAACATAACAAACATAGTTTTTCCAAAACAAGATTAGTCATAATACACGACTCACATTATGTATGATTCATCCACCTTCCTTGATTCTCCTTTTGCACCTTAAACTCTTCTAGTAATCCTTCTCAACAAAATAACGCATACTTAGATTCACATGTTTTACATATATGAATACAAATACATATATAGTGAATGCACATGCAAACTTGTAGAACTTAAATTTTTCTACATATGAAGATAGTGAAATTTTAATGAGAAATGTGAGAAAGACCTTTTCATAATGAGCACATGGGTACTCTTTTATGTAGAGGCGATGAATGTCTGTAGGTGGAAGCAAAGTAAAATGTTTTTCACCCGCAATGACTGCATACAAGTTTTCATAATGATCTTTGTGAAAAGATGTGACAGCCTTCTCATTGCCAATCCAAAGATTCACTGCTTCTGGAAGGCAACCAAAAGCCTCGGTCGCCCAAGGAATGTGTGTATCTGCATCTGCAGAAAGGGCACTGTACTCTGTCAAGAAGCAGCTATTCTGCTCCTGTGCATATGCCACCCCACTTCCAATACTTGAGTGTAAAATCATATCTAGAGCTTCTGGAAATGGCACATGCTCAACATATGCAGTTGCAAAGAAAGCTTGCTGTTGGCTCCCTTCTTTCCTGCACAATCCATGAGCAGTGTCAATGGGCAAGCCTGTCATCAAACTGCTTTCTTCGTCATGAATCTCTACAGCGTCCTTTGATAATTTTTTCTGCCCTTTCAGATGAATGTCCAATGATGAGGATTTGAGGTCCCTGCAATTACATTCCAAAAGCATAACGTCATCATGCCCTTCTTGCTTTGAGATATAATGCAAATTTTTTTCTTGTAAAGGATCGATGAGATAGATTCTCTGACCAGGAGCACAAAATTTGCAAGGACCTTTATCACCTTCGCATCCATGAGCAGACAATATGTGGGTATTACGTGCTTCATGCATGTCTATCGTTGTAGACTTCTGACCGTCTAAAGGACAACACAGGCCTCTGACGGGATAACCTTCTTCTTGCACTGAAAAACTTTCATTCCCCCTAGCAAGAGAGCCATTGGAAGTTAAATGCGTAGTGCAATGCAATTGATCCACATCTACAACCGCGTCGGCCAAACCATTAGGGGTAGAATGAACGCTCACCCTTTGATTCCAGAGAGAAGCCCGTAGGTAGGAATTAGTCCATGATGTGAGTGCGGGCCAGTGATCAATCGCACCTGTTATGATGCAAGGTTTGTTGGGCAGCACGAAATCGCGCAGGAAACGCAAAGACGTGGGCGCCCCACAGATACGTTCTATCTCGCCGCTCGTGCCGAGAGAAAGCTCCCTCACCTCCAAACAGAGTTGCTCTGCTAAATTCTCCACCTCCATGCACAGCTTGTTGACGATAATTTTGCAGAGAAGCCGCTGAGGTGGAAGCGTAGGTATGTTTACTCCTCTAACAATACAGAACAAATGGGAACCTTAAGCACCCATCCACCTCAGGGTAAACATTTCCAAGTAATTCTTCAAGAGCTGCTCCGCTGAACTGTCTACCTCCATGCCCAGCTTGTTAACAATAATTTTACGAAGAAGCTGAGGTGGAGCCATGTTTACTTCTCCCCGCAATCCAATACTACACAAGAAGGAACCTCATGGACCCATCCACCTGATTGTGATCATTTGCAAGTATAATTCCATTAGTCTTTTGAGAAATTGACATCCCAAAAGAGTCGAGTCGTAACACATTGAACACCTTTGAGGAATATCCCAAAATAGTCAATTGTAAGCCCACTAACCAGATTCTTTCACTACTTCTAAGCTTTTATGAGAATCGGGATGTTCAACCTAAGGCATCATGATCTGCATCCTAAACTTGGAGTTTCATAACTCTTTACCAGGTATTCCTTTGTAATACTCTAATGCTTGAATCATTCTTACTTGACCATCACATGATAGTCCTGTGGAGATGATTTTTTTATTTCTTTTTCTTCCAAGTTTGTTTTTTTTTCTATTGGAGTATCTTTTATACCTTTTGATTCAAGCCTCAGCTTGAACTCTTCACTATTGGTACATGACTTCCAGAGTCTACCACTTTTCCCTCTTGAGTTTATATTTAAAACTCGTATAAGGTTTTATCCTCTTTTTTGTATAAAAGTGCACTAACTCTATGCATTATTCCCAAGGGAGAACAAATCCACCTTTAGAGAATAACTAATTGATGTTCCCTATGGATATGAGCCCTTTTCTTCCTAGCCATGGAAGAAGAGTTCCCAAAGGGAGTTAGTAACCCACTATCCCATGATAGTGGATACTTCTTCCAATCCACAAAAACACATCATGTTTTGCCCTACTATGCACCTTCTATGGCCTCTTATTATCGTCTTGAGCAGTGAAGAGAAGTGCCCCTAAAGGTTTGGAAGATGCCATAAAATTAGCATAGATGTACAAAGATCATGCTAAGATTGGGGCACCACCACTTCATCTTACTGGGGAGAATAAAATATTTGAAAGAAATAAAAGAAAATTAAGCACTTTCAAGAGAGATGATGTTAAGAGTCCTCGACTTTCACAGCCAAGACTTTACCCTAAGGTATGGGAGAAAGCAAAGAATGAAAATGTTTGTTTCAAGTGCCTAAGCCTAGAACGATTAAGTAAAAAATGTACTGCATAGGTGCAATAGAAAGCCCCATGATCAAAAAGGGGAGAAAAAGGCAAGAGTCCACTTAGTCCAAACTTTAAACATTGAAAATAATAAAGTTTGGAAAAAGTGGAAGTTTTTGCATGGAGATTGCATGCATCAATACTGTTTGTCTGATTTTATGTGGGTCCAAAATTAGTTTGGACCATATGGCTTAGTCAAACCCATTCCTACATACAAGTGGAAAGAGTCAAAGTCATGATAGGTGACTCAACCGCCCATAACTTCCTCAACTACTCATTAGTAAAAAGAATGAAGTTTCCTTAGTAGAAATGTCCACATCAATATGTAGTGTCCATGATGCAAGGACAAGATAAGAGAGCCTCGGATGTTATGATCTGTGGTCTTGAAATTGAGTTTCAAGGATACAAAAGATACACTTCATTTCAAGATCATGCATATGGAAAGAACTGATGTGGTGTTGGGTAGGGAATGGCTTTTGGGTCTAGGTAGATCACTAAAAAGGAGTTATCTTCTCAAAAATTTAGAATTTGAAAGAATTGTTATCTGTCACTTGATTCAAGGGGAACATGATGTGCCAAGTACTCCCTTGATCTTAAATATGCAATTGAAAATGCTTGTAAATACTCACAAAGCAAAAGTTTACATGATACCTCTAACTGATATAAATGATGTATATAATATAAACCCAGATCCATATGTCTTGTCTCCTTTGTCTTATCATGAAAAGTTTAAATTTAAGTGTTTAATGAATAAATAATGGGATGTTTTCCAAAAGAACTTCCCCATGGCTTACCACCGCCTCATCGGAAAGTTGATCATGTTGTAGAATTTCTTTCAGGAACTAAGCCTATATGTAAACCCCCCCTATCGACTTCCATTTTCCCAACAAGCAGAAGTAGAAAAATAGCTGAAAGAATACCTTAATAAAGGATTCATTATGGGAAGCACCTATTCTTTTGGTTAAGAAAAAGGATGGATCGATGACATTGTGCATTGATTATCAAGCTTTGAGCAAATTTATAATTGAGAATAAATGTCCAATGCCCTGAATAGATGTTATATTTAATCAACTAAAAGGAGCAAAGATATCTCCAAAGCTTGATCTTTGTCAAGGATATCACCATATTATAATTAAATAAGAAGATGTCTCCAAAACAACTTTTAGAACCAAATACAGGATTTTGAATTCTTAATCAAGTAATTTGGATTAACAAATGTGCATGCTACATTCATGACTTTCATGAACACAATCCTAAGCCCTTGCTTAAGAAAATCTATAGTTGATTTCCTTGAGCAAATTATTGTCTATAGTCAAGATACAATTGCCCATCTAGAACATTTGGAGAATAATTTCCAAGTTCTAAGAGAAAACAAGCTATATGGAAAGGAAGCCAAGTATGAATTCTTTTCCACAGAAATCACATATCTTGGACACATTATATATGACAAAAGGAATTCAAGTTGATCCTGAAAAGATCCAAGCTCTTCTTAACTAGATGCACCCTGAAACTATTATAGAGCTCCAAAGTTTTTCAAGGTTAAAAAGATATTATAAAAAGTTTTACCAAACTTTGCAAAGGCCTTGATACCTTTATTTGAGAAACTAAAGGGAAAGCCTAAAACCCTTACTTGGAATAAGGAACAAGCTGAACGTATGGAAAGGCTTAAGAAAGCCTTGGCATCGACCTCGATTCTGTAGATAATAGATCCAAAAGAACCCTTCATGGTTGAAACAAATGTTAGTGATCTAGCAATTGGAGCTGCATTGAATCAGAATGGTTCGCCAATTGCTTTTGAAAGACAAAAGCTAAACTCAGCTCAATAATATTATTCTACCTATGAGAAGGAGCTTTATGCCATTGTGCATGCTCTAAAGAAATGTAGAAATTACTTGTTTGGCGCAAAGGTGACTATTATTTTTTATCAAGCAGGTATCAAACAATTTGCAAGTCAATCTGATTTAACATGTAGAAAGGCTAGGTGGGCTGAGATAGTCCAAGAATTTGATTATGAACTCAGATATTGAAGAGGGAAATTCAATGTAGTCACAAATACTTTAAGTTGTATGCCTATGTTGAAATCTGTGAGTTTCATATGAATATCCAATGACTTAGTAAAAATGATGAAAGGCACTTATCAAGAAGATAAAAGTTTTAAGGAAGCATGGAAGAAGGCCTTAAACCAAGATACAAACTTATCATACGAAGATAAGGTTAAACACTATAGTATTCAAAATGAATATCTATTATACAAAGGAAAGGTATGTGTACCTTGTGATCAAGAACTTAGAAGGAAATTTATGTTTGAATGACATGATTTAGAGAGTATACATGTGGAAGCAAAGTGATCAAGCAGATGCTCCATATATATGCCACCAACAAGGTACAAGAGTGAAACAAGATCTCACTAGACGAGATCACCTCTATGCAAGATAGATAGGATGACTCCATGTGGTATGTGGGATCCTCCAAAGCTTTGAAAATATCCAACATGATATGTTTATCGCCAAGAAATAACTCTTACAAAAATGAAATTATAATAACATGGTAGTACAATTGTATGTTTTAGTTCTCCATGTAATGTACAAAGTCCTCATATGTGTCGGTAGGACCATGAAAGCACCCTCTGAACCAAGAAGATGGCTCATAAAAGGATCCAACCCAATGATGTATCCATGTAGATCCAAGAGTATCCTATGGAGAATGGACGAATGTTGAACTCCATGAAAGGAACATTGTATGCTTAGAATGTTGTTGTAAATGAGGTAAGTGTACTCTCAAAGAAATGAAAATTATGAGCCACTGATCCTAAAGTAAAGCCCAAATGAAGCTAAGAAGAAATGAAAACCGTCAATGGTACAATGGGAAGTGTAGCCATCTGAGGTGTAAACTGAGATTGTATCTTTGAGTCTTAGAAAATTGTACCATGATCTAGAAAGCCATGTACAAAGAGAGCATACTCTACATAGTGTGATTGTGCGGTAGTGGAAATATCTCCCTCTAAAGAGGAAAGGGGAGGATCCGGATCCAAAATGAATGAACACTTAGAGTATTCATCAAAAGTGTAGTCCCTAGTAAATGTAACTAAGTGACTCTTAGGGTCATATAGTTTGTCTGTTGTTTGACAGTTACTATAACTGATGAAAATGTATTGCTTTGTCCCATCATTGTCAAGGCATTTCACATAGGCATCACTAACAAAGACTCTGAAATAGATCACACTGAGTTTCCTTTCCTCGAATGGGGTTTGGTTCTTCAAAACATGTGAGAACCCTTTGTTAAGAATATGTATACAACTTCAACCCAAAACTTTTGTGAAAGTCACTTCTGATGAAGCATAAACTTGGCCATCTGGAACACATTTTGAATCCTCTATAGAGCAATACCTTTTTGAGTATCCTTCTTTGCTTGATATGTGATACCTTGCTACTTCAAATACTAAAAAAAATTATGGCTGACAAAGCCATTGTCTCCATCTAATCTGGTCATCTTTAAAGAACTTGGAAAGTCAGCTTGAATGATCGACGTCCACTCCTTGAACTTGGAAGGTGCATCCTCTTTATGTTTTAGTTAATGAAGCCAAGTGTACCTAGTGAATTAATTGACTATCAAGAAGAATTGAAGTGATCCACTTAGTGATGGTGTATGTGTAAAAGATCGGCATGGACTAATGCTAAGGGTTTAGATGAGGATATGGATGCATCCATAAGCCAAGGGGTAAATTTTTGCTTAGCACATGCTTAGTAGCTCAACTCCACTTATGCAATCCTAGGTAAAACCTTGACAACATGACTTGAAGAGAACTTTGCTAAGTAAGAGGTGTGTCCAAAATTGAAATGCCACAAGCGAAAGCTTGAATCCTTGGCCATGAAACTTGAAACCTTGTAGAGACCTTTATCTTGGAATCCTTAGGCTATGGCTTATTTGGATGCTCAATTGATGACTTGAACTTTTTCATGATCAAATTGCACCGCCATGTTGCACTTAGTAATGGCCTTCATTGAGAGAAGGTTCTTACAAAGGCTTGGTACATAAACAATGTCTTTAAGTGACTTGGTCTCACCTTTTGAGTTTGTGACGTGGACTTTGCCTCTATCTTGGATCTCAACACACTTGTTATCTCCAAGATGAATCTGGCCTCTATGCTCTTGAAACTCATGAAAATCTTCTTTGTCATTGCATATGTGTGATGAAGCCTCACTATCAAAAATCCATTCTTTGCTAGAAGTGGACACAAAAAGTGCATTGTGTTCACTTTTAAGGAAAAAAAAATCACTTGTGCACTAAGTTTGATGCTGTGTATTTGGAGTAGACTTGCAATTGTCCTTGTCTTTCTTCTTGAAGCAATATTTTTCTATTGTCCAAGCTTGCCTCAAAAGTTGCAAGTAAACTTCTTCTTGTCCTTGTCCTTAGGCTCTTGAGTGTGTTTTTGGCCTTTAGTTTTGTTGAAAGTATCTTTGACCTTCATAGCTATTTCTTGTGTAGCTTGAGTTTTTGCCTAGAGTCATGAAGAAGCAAAAAACTTCTTATTTCTTCCCAAGTGAGCTCTTGACCTATGTTGTAAAGAATGTTCATAAAAGTTTCATAGGAGCTAAAGCTTATTAAGAACTCTAATGGCCATGTCTTCACTTGAGATTTCGTCCACAAAGTGCTAACTTTCTTTGATAATCTTCAACCTGTGCTATCACCTTTATGATGATGTCTTGAGGACAAGTAGAAAGATTATGGAACTCTGCCTCTAAATCATAAATCTTTGAGGGATTTTTATCTTCATATAGACTTTCTAGTGTGTCCCAAGCTTCTTTGGAAGTCTTAAAGGCAGTGATGTGACCCTTTGTCAATTCAATTCATCACATGATAGAAGAATTTGACCTAATGCTCTTTTGTCCTTGACATTCCAAATATTCCAAGACTCTAAATCTTTGACTCTATTTGGTCTAGGTTCTGCGCCATCTACAACTTCATGGAGAAGATTTGTGTACAAGTATGCTCGCATGATATCTTTGTATAGATTATAATTATGGCCATCTGAGTGTTCTTCCTTAGGCGTAAACATGGGCATAAAGGAAGGTAGATAACTTGTCACAAAATTGCTTCTCTCTTTGATATTGTAAAACCTAAAAAAAAGAGTTTGAAATGCTTGAAAAAATGAACTTGGAGGGGGGCTTAGATTAGCCCAAAATTGCATTGAGAGAGACACACTTGGGGGCTTAGAATAGCCTCACTAAACACACACAAAAGAGCTTTTTCTTATATTCTTGAGTTACAAAGTTAAGGCACGCTTAATGCCAAATAGTGTGCCTATTGATATATTTCAGAAGTGATGTGTGTGAGCACACTTAGGACTGTCAGGGCACTTTTTTACTTCTTTAGGAGGTTTTTTTTCCTTGGCTTGTATATATGCCTATAACCCTAAGGGGTTACTTATCTTTGTACATTCACTTTGTAATGCATTTAGTATTGTGTGTTGTGTTCAAGATTCTTCTTCTTCCTTATGTTGTTCGTGTGCTTCTCTAGATCTCAAACTCCAATACTTGGTATCAGAGTAGGTCGCCGCTTCATCTAGGGCATCATCGAAACCCCTCCGGTCACAATCTTAGAATCACACAAAAATTGGTGAGCATACTCATTTTGGCCTCCAAACGTACTATCACAGTTCCTGAGTAGGCAATGTTTTCCTTTTGTACCAAACATATATACAAGCTTTGGTTCGCGAGTACAAGTAGATTGAAGTTTGCTATAGGTATAACAGATCTTGACATGGTAATTCTGTTCAATTTTTTGAGATACAATTAGATAAATAAACCATAAATCCCAAGGGTTTCACACCTAGAAACACAAGGGTTCTACCCCTTAGACCCATGTAATTATACAACATTCTCCCCCCCTTAAAAGCATTTCCGTCCTCAAAAATGAGTGGAGATATATACCTTGGGGTATTCCCCCGTGCCCCATGATCAATCTTAAGGATCATGGCCTTCATTATTAAAAAAGGGTGATTTTTATCCCGATTGAATTTTAAAAGAGGAGATTCCACATGTTGTCTAATTCTCCACCCTAGTCATTCAATTTTCCATCTAGTTTTGCATACAAAAAGAACAGAATCGAATGCAAATAATGAAAATGGTGGAAGAGAACATCCATGCCTATTTCCTTGTTTAAGCCATGTGCCATCTAGGTCTCCATAGCTCAAGCATGTGAATTAGGTGGATTCACAGTGACTTGAGCTAAATTGCTACCTTGGTCCATCTCTTTGCACCACTTGTGCACGAAGCTAGCAAAATAGATGAATGCTTCTTAAGGTTTCCTTATCAGATTCATCTCTTAAGTCAAAATCCAACTTGTTCTAAAAGGAAGATGAATCTTTCATAATCCTTGCCCGAATCACTTCCTCTTAGATGTATACAAAGTCCATACTTGTAGTGAAATGAGTGGATTTTCTTGTTTGCAATTCACTTCCAATAAATCTAAATAGAGGGGAATTTCATTTTATAATACCTCTCCAACTAATAGAATGGTGTAGCTGGATTATCTGGTTTTAAGAGGATATAAAATCCTCTTCATTTTTGGAGATAATTTGGATAGCTTACTAAAAGTGGGTCAATATTCTTTCAAAACTTTACGTAGTTTTGAGAATCCATTTTAAGGGACTAGAATCCATAGGGAGCAATCTAACTATTGAAGACTCTAGTTGATTGACATCTATTTTACTTGTTCTTCCAAAAAAATTAAGATCTTTATAACTACACCCCAAGATGGGAACTCATAGTGTAAAAGATCATGTTATCTTTAAGGTCACAAGTAGGAATAGGCTATTCCAACCATTCCTTTAATACTTAATCCTTATGGATCTTTAGTTGAATCTCAAACCTTAAAGGTCTTCTTGATCCCCTTTTATATTCTAGATCTATTTTAAGATGCCTTATATGGACATCGTAACTAGATCTCTCTAATGCTTCTTGTTGACTTGAACTACCAAGTATCCAAAAGATGATCTTTTTCTCAACATTCTTTCAAGCTTGGCTTAAGATCATCTTTGTGTTCCTTGAATTTCAAGTCATACTTTGGGATGAAGCTTTTAGAGCTTCATCCATTGGATTTTACCTTCAAATTCAAAGAAATTGATCCTCTCTTTATTTCTAACTCTCTATGAGATATAGATCCTTTTGTATCTTTTTGGAAGAATTCTTTTTCCCTTTCAGAGGATAATTGAAGAAGATGCCGATTCCTAGACATTATCTTCTTGACTTATTCCATTGGATCATGAGTCCCTTTTTCTTCTGGCCATCAAGAAAAAGTACTTAATGGGAATCAATACCCATTGTCCCATACTAGTGGATTCTTTATCCAATCCACGTAACTATGTCTCTATACCTTCTCACCTTCTCTATCCTTTTTAATGCCCTTCATCTGCTACCAGCTATGGTACCAAATTATGAGAGCAAGGACTAAGGTGCTTAGATACACCACTACTAATCTTACTTAAATATTTGGTTAACCATTTAATGTGGTGTGACTAATCTTATCAGACTTATTTTGACTTGATCTTTGCCCTACTTGGGTCTTTTGGCTTTTCTTCTCTTCTTTAGCCAAAATAAGAGATAAGAGTAGGCCTTTCTTGAATAGATCCCGTCATGTTCAATGCTTTGCCCATGGGTTTCAATTGGGGATCTAGCTATTATGCTTCATACAAGTATCCATTTTCCTTGGTTCTGTATTATTGGAATCCATAACATATGGTATGTTGTCCCATGAAGCATCAAGTTACCTCTAGGAATATGCTTTATAGCTTAACCAACTTCTTTTCCAAACCCACTTAGGAGTCGTACAATCCTTATGGTGTATGAAAATCTTCCCTTGCATTTGAGGTTCTTTGAGAGATCCTAATCCTTGAGAACTTCATCTAGTTGGAAGATGAAATGAAAGATGTATGAAGCACTAGCATACAAGGAAGTACTTCAACTCTATTTCTTGCATATCTTTTACCTTAGAACACTTTATTTGGTCTTTTCAAGGCATTCATGGGACCTTCTTCCCTCCTTAAGAGTTTTCACCCCTCGAAAACTGTCTGAGGGTATATTGAAATTTGTGCTCTTTCAATAGATTTTGAAAGGGTTTATTTTCAATCTTTTATTGTTCCCCCAAATTAAAAGAACTATTTAGAGCTTTTTACTTTCTCTTCTCTAAGCTTATTAAACAAATGTCCCGAAGTTATGATATGTCTGGTCTTGTGTGAGTAGCATATATCAATCTACAACTAAGCTTTGATACTCTTTAGGATCATCAATTTACTCACCTTTGTAAACACTTAGTTTATGGTTCAATTCCAAAGGTGTACTTGCAAGCTTTGTGTTCTCCATTTTGAACTTGAGAAGTAGGAGTTGAATGTATCTTCTTTGAGTTAGATACATCCCTTCATCTATATAAATCACTTGCATACTAGAAAATATGTGAGCTCATCTAAGTCACTGATTTTGAACTCCTCTTGCATGTGTCTGTTGATACTTTGAATGCCATTCTAATCATCACCTGTCACAATAATATCATCTACATGTACATATAGATAGATAACCTCATTGTGATCCCTTTTGATGAACAAAGAACGATCTGAGTTGGTAGGTTTGAACCCTTGATCTTGAAGGTATGTAACCAACATGTAATTCCAAGCTCTAGGAGATGTTTCAATCCATACAATGCTTTTTTAAGTCTCCAAACATAAGATGTATGATTAGGTTTTTCAAAACCTAGTGGTTGTGCCATGTATACCTCTTCACTTGTCCAACCATTTAGGAATGCATTTTTCACATCAAGTTGGAGGAGTCTCCAATTTCTTGCAGCAACTACACTTATCAATGTTCTGATTGTAGTCATCTTTGCAACTGGTGAGAATGTTTCCTCATAGTCTATACCATGAGTTTGTGAGCATCCTTTGGCAAGTAATCTTTCCTTATACCTATAAAATGATCCATATGAGTTTCTTTTAACTTTATATACCCATTTGCAACCAATTACCTTTTGATTGGGTGACATTGGAACCAAATCCCAAGTGTCCATCTCCTTCAATGCAACTATTTCTTCTTTCATGGCCTTTTCCGAATCAGCATTTCCATTTGCCTCTTCATAGGTTGAGGGTTCCTCTGAAATTGAGTCCTTTGCCAAGTAAATTGAATGATTTGTAACAAATGTGGAATCGTATCCATACCTTTTTGGTTGTCTCTTCTCCCATGTTGACCTTCTAGGTGCTTGCTTGGAGCATTCTCCACACCCTTGCATCTTTGCTTTGCCTCTTGACTTCAATAGCTTGTAATCCTTTTCCTTTTCATCTTGGTCATCATCTGTATCACTTCTTGGATCCTGGGCATGTGTATCATGCTTGCTTCCTAATTGATGAGAATCAGAATCAAGATCATATGGTAGAGTTACCTTTTGTTTGTCTTCATCATACCAAGACCTGTGTTCTTCAAACACAACATCTCTACTTGTAGTGAATTTTTGGTTGAAGGATTATAAAACCTGTAACCCATATGAGTTGAGTCATATCCAATAAACACTGCCTTTGTTGCCCTTTCATCTACCTTACCTCTTATTTGTGATGGTACATGAATATAAGTTAAACAACCAAACACCTTGCAATGTCCAAGACTAGGTTTTCTTCCATGACATGCTTCATAAGGGGTCATACCTTGAAGTGATTTGGTATTCTCCCCCTCCATCAGATCTGAGCTTCTTGAGTGATATACTTGTATGGTCGTGCTATATATTTTTTGAAGCAATCAAACACTTCAATCTTACTCTTGATACAGTACATAATAGTCCATCTACTATGGTCATCAATAAATGACACATAATACCTTGATCATGCCAATGAAGGTTCTTGACTTGGCCCCCATACATTTGTATGTAATAAGTCCAATAAGTTATTGTGGATGTATCCTTTGTGGTTGAATGGTTGTCTTTGTGCCTTTCCAATCTGACATGCATCACATCTATTGATCATGTGTTGCTTTCATATGTTTGGCAATCCAAGAACACTTTGATCCCTGCATATATCTTTAGAGGTTCCTTCATTCACATGAGCTAGCCTCTTATGCCACACTTCAAGCTCACTTGGGATTTGACCCAAAATTGAATAGAGCTATGTTTTTGGTTTCTCCTACTTCAAAAGTAAAGAGCCTAGCATGCTTCTCACCTCTAGCTATCTTATTGAAGCCTTGACATCGATCTTCCACAAAAGCTCCATTTTGGGTGAACCTAACTTGCAAGCCCTTTTCAAGTATTTGACCTACACTTATTAGGTTTTTTGTAATAGTGGGAACATAGAGTACCTTGCTCAAAATATTTGTCCTACCATTGGAAGCTTTGACATTACCAATCTTCTCCGCACTATGCTTTGTGTCATCCCTTGTTTGAACTTCATGTCTATGCTTTGGACTTTCCAGATCAAATAAGAGAGCTATGCTGCCTGCAACATGATTTGAGCATCTTGAATCTGTGTAGAATAAATGTTAATATTCTTTACCTTCCTTCTGGCTTAGATTCATCAAGAGCAATGGGTCTTCATGTTGTTGATCTTTAGAATAATTGTTGTAGTCCCTTCTGTTATGGCCTCTACTGTTATTGTTGAAGTTGTGTCCACTTGTGCCTCTATTACTTCCGTATCCACCTCTTCCACTTCCTTTCTTGGTCTTCCCATTTAACCAACAATTCTGAGTGGTGTGGCTGGTCTTCTCACAGATGGCACAAGGTTGAACATTCTGGCTTTTGGTCTTGTCATGCTTTGGTCTTTTCTTCCTCCCTTTCCACTCATTGTTGCCTGCAAAGTGGCTTGTGAAGTCTCCTCTTCATCTTCTTCCTTCTTCTTGCCTTTTAGTTTCTTGTCCATCTTATTTGCATATAGAGCACTAGTTGAATTACCACAGTAGGAGTTACCTTCCTTTATGCTATTGTTGGCCTCTTGATTGAAGAGTTGTCCAAGAAAGATGTTGAAGTCTGGAGTTTGCACATCCATGATGAGATCATAGGCTACAGTGAAAGATTGTCATTGCTTATCACCTCTAATACCATTTAGAATTTTCCTCATGATGGCCTCTTCTTCAATCAACTCTCCAATGGATGCCAATTGATCAACAATCTCGACCTCTGTAACAAACTCAGTGATGGTTTTTTTTGGAGTCTTCTTCATTTGGTTGAACTCATTCCAAAGATGGTTCTTCCTTTCTTTTGTACTAGCAAAAAAGAAAGTCTTTAGAGCATCCAAAGTCTCTTGAGATGTCTTGCATCCTCTAATATGTGGTAATAGAAGATCAGAGATAGAGTTGAGTATATATGACCTTGCTTGAGCATCCATTTCACACCAAAGTGTGAGCCTATCTGTTTCCTCTTGAGTAGGTCCTCCTTTGGATCTTGAAATAGGCACTGCTTCATCACCTGATACAATTTGATATAGGTTTCTTCCTTGAAATAAGCCCCCATTCTAGTTTTCCAAGTAGCATAATTGTGTCTATCAGAATTTCTCAATCATTGATGGAAAACCATCTCCCATCTTGAAGTTTCTCTGATACAACTAAAAGAAGTTGGAGAATCTTGGAGAGGTTTGGAAAGTTGAGTTGTCAAGTGGTGAAGTTGGTCCAACAAATCAGCATAGGACCAGCCCTAGCTCTTTGTATATGTAAATTAGACCTTTTAGGCTTGTTTTTAGTGCAATAAAACCCAATAGGTACTTTGGAACATCAACAAGAACAAGTTGATGCAAAATAGATAGCTTGCGCTTTGACTAGCTCACAAAAACCTTCTAAAAATGGATGGAAGTTGTGACTTAAAACACTGAGAGCAGCCAACATAGTAAGAATTGGAAAAATTCCTCTTAAGGGAGTGTCGTGCATAGGGTTGTCTTGCTAAAATGCATACAAGCCCTTATTTATAACAACCAATGAAGGAACAATCACCTTAACACTGATTAGGTGTCATCCTGATTTTTTAGGGATGTGTAGAGAATGATCCCGAGACTATAAAACTCAAATTTCTCTGAAATCAATGAGCCAAATGACTTGAAAATTTGTACACATAAATTAG
The DNA here is from genome assembly GCA_020310875.1 of Ceratopteris richardii. Classification (NCBI taxonomy): domain Eukaryota; kingdom Viridiplantae; phylum Streptophyta; class Polypodiopsida; order Polypodiales; family Pteridaceae; genus Ceratopteris; species Ceratopteris richardii. Next base: position 175,660,487 of record CM035414.1, read on the forward strand.
AAAATTATATCTTTCCAATGAATGCTTAAAAACTTGATTTGGAGCTTTGTAGAGAGAGCATCAATCTCCACAAGTTGACTGAGTTTGAGGAAAAAGGAGCAGAGAACAGAAATGGCACCAAGCAATGATCAAAGAGTATATGTATTGCTTCAAATCAACACTCTAGTTAATGTAAAAATGTTTTGGAGTCTTTATATAGATTCTTGAGGATATGAACACTCCTTTTCTTCATGAATTTGAATTCAAAATTAGACGGGTTTGATAGTTTAGATTGATTGGAATCTTTTCCTACAATCTAGGAAAAGAGAAAGTTGAAGTCATATCTACTTTTTGATTGATTGGTTGAGAATCAATCCCAACCAATTATAAGTCATGGCTTTTAGGCCTTTTACTCTTTCCTTTTACAAAGATAAATAATTTGGAAATTACATAAGAAGGTGATCCTATGATCGAACTCTCAATACAATAAATGAATGCAAATACAATTCTACAAGGAGTATATGTGGCATCATTCAAATGATGGATTTGATGAAGGTCATGTCCACCTCAAACATAATGAAAGCTTTATGCTCCAAAAATTTATGCACAAAACCATATGAATTCGAAAACCATATGAATTCGAAACCATATGAATTCGAAAACATATGAATTCGATGCATAGTACAAATAATTTCTATGACTTAATTGTATATGTGACCAGACAAATAAGGCCACCTCAATCTATGCATCCCTTTTTAAATTCATGTCTATTATGACATGCACTATGTATTATTTGGTCTAGAAGGAAAAGAACGAGGTGAAAATGGTCCATCCTTTGTCTTTACTTTAGTGATCTCATGGTGATGAATAAGCTTAGGCCATCCCATCTAGTCCATTGAAGTCTCTTTTGGGCATTTTTATACTTACTTGTGTGCCCGAATATATGCATAAACTTTTTCAAAACTATACAATTCATTATATGCATGCAAAATAAAGGGCACAATCTTTATGTATAATTAACGAACTTCACACACATGTATCCTTTACTTAAAAAAAACTTTATAAAAAAAGAACCATGCTTCTTATGTATGCAAGTATTATCTTTTTGCGTAGAATTGTCCTTTCTTTATGTAGAACAATGCACATGACACATATGTGTCATCCATTATCAAAATTATTCATCTATGTATGTATACTAATAGGGTGAAAACTTTATGCCTTCACATTTGCATTACAAAACTATTGAATGCATGTACTCATTCAAGCATATAAGAGAAGCTATCAATTTCGTGTTCTTTCTTCATGCATATCTTCACGATTACAATGATATGCAAGCTAAATGACTATAAACGAAATCATAAATAAATAAATAAATAAAAGAGGTACTTCCTTGAATCTCATTTGATGAAGTAAAGTGCTTCATGTTTCCTCCTAAATCTTCTTTTGAAACACCACTATTGCTGGAGAACTAGAGCTCCAAGTTTCCTTTGGATTGTGTTCTTGTAGCCTTCCATACTTATCACCTCCATGCAAAATTGCTTCCTTGAAGAGTATAAATGATTTTCTAATGAAGCAAATATAGATATTTTCTGTTAGCAATCATACGCTAATAGTATGTGGGCGGGCGGATTTGGAGGTGTGTGGCTCGATGAGAAGTCTAGAGAAAATGAAATGATGCTCGTTGTTGAATCCCACATACACGACATTTCTCCATTTAGTGCTTGTTGAGAGGGAGAGGAGGCAGCCCACGGAGCGCCATGAACACCTCTCTCTTTGGTCAACTATGTGGTCAATCATGGGCTTCTTAGCCTGCCCATCGAATACCTGAGATGCCAATGTTCAATATGAAAAATACCTCAGAGATGGGGGGGCACGAAGTTATTCTTTTGTTTGCTTCTCTAAAAAGAAGATCTAACCCTCTGAGCAATTGGAATCTACTCAAACTCTTGACAGTTGGAATCTACTCACGCAAACTCGGAATCCAACCACTTCAACAAGATCTCAAGCCTGAAAATCCTAGCTCTGATACCACTATTGTGTGAGAGCTCCATAGCCTCCACACACAACTAAAAAGTCTAAGAAACTAACTAGTAAGACTCACAAGCTATACCATTCTAGGAAGAGAGATGCACTTTCCACCCAACCAACCCCTCCAATATATAGCTTCAAGTCCAAGGGGATAAGGCCCTGTCAAGGGGACATGTGTACCTTCCATCACATGGATCCCTAAGGTGTTCACATGGTTTCCAAGCTTAGGAAATCACATGAAATCAGATGGCTTATAGACTCTCCAAACTATCAAGGGGACATGTGTACCTTCCATCACATGGATCCCTAAGGTGTTCACGTGGTCTCCAAGCTTAGGAAATCACATGAAATTAGATGGCTTGTAGAATCTCCAAACTCTCACGTACAAACCAAGTGGCTAAGAGAAGCTTCCAATCAAGCCTAAGGTACTCAACCTTAGAGAATTAGCCCTAAGGTTCAATACCCATCTAAAATGGATAAATAAACCATAAATCCCAAGAGTTTCACACCTAGAAACCCAAGGATTCTACCCCTTAGACCCATGTAATTATACAACACCTTTGCACCCACATGTCAAATGAACACTGTTCATAGCACCTGTGCAATTGAAGCTCATCATGGTTGGAATATACATCATTTGGACATTAAAACTACATTTCTAAATGGTGACTTACATGAAGAAGTCTATGTTTTATAGCCCTTTGTTTTTATGCAGGAAGGGCATGAAAACAAAGTGTGTAGGTTGGAAAAGACATTATATGGTTTGAAGAAAGCACCACATGCTTGGTATGAAAAGATACATGCTTACTTGATTGCACATGGTTTTGAGAACAATCCAATTGAGAGCACCTTATATGTTAAGCATGCAAATGATGTGCTTCTGATCATTGTTTTCTATGTTGATGACATGCTACTCATTGGTCCTAATGAGAAGAATATAGCTGATTTATGGTTGATTTGCATGCCTCTTTTGAGATGTCCAATTTGGGGCATTTGGATCATTAGTTGGGCATTCAATTTATGCAAGTTGATGGTGAAATTGCTTTGTGTCAAACAAAATATATCCTAATGAGAAGCATGTAGCTGATTTTAAGGCTGATTTGCATGCTTTTTTTGAGATATCTGACTTGGGGCATTTGGATAATTATTTAGGCATTCAGTTTATGAAAGTTGATGGTGGAATATCTTTGTGCCAGACAAAAAATATTGACATATTATTGAAACATTTCAACCATGAAGACTGCAAACCTATTGCCACTCCTATGGAAACAAGTTTATGGTTGAGTCTTCATGATGTTGGAGATGGGTTTGATGTTGTTCTCTATTAACACGTTGCTGGATGCTTGATTTACTTATGCATAACTTGGCCTCATATTCAGTTTGTTGTCTCTCACATGAGCAGGTTTATGCATTGCCCAATTGTCAAGCATTGTCAAGCAATTAAGTGCAACCTTTGCTTCTTGAGTGGTACCTAGCTACTTGGATTGTTTTATCCCAAGGGGGGATCATTACCACCAGATTTACATGTTTTTTCTGCAAGAAGCAGCCTACTGTGGCCACTTTTAGTTGTGAGGATGAGTATAGGGAAGCTTTCATAGTGACTGTTGAGTGTGTGTGGCTCACATGCATTTTGACTGATTTGGGTGCTGGTTAGTTTTTTGCCACCACCATTTTCACAAATAGTCAAAGCGCATTGGCAGTTGCAACCATCTTCGCAAATAGTGAGAATGCATTGCCAGTTGCAACCATCTTCACAAATAGTGAAAGCGCATTGACAGTTGCAAGGAACCCTGTGTTTCATGCTCACACAAAGCACATTGAAGTGCATTATCATTATGTCAGGAAGAGGTTCTCTATTGGAGAGATCAGTTTGGCATATGTGCGCACACAAGATAACACTGCAGATCTTTTCATAAAGGCTCTACCTCTAAAGAAGTTCAAAGCTTTCTACAAAGCTTTGGGCTTACTTCTTTTTGGGGATCGATCTCTTTCCACATAGCTTGGCACTTCCTTATACATGAGTGTCAACTTCTTGTTCACCACATCACTCTTAGGGGGGATTTGTTGATATATTTCGGTAATGACGTGTGTGAACACACTTAGGACCATTAGACACTTTTTTCCCTCTTTAGAAGGTTTTTTCCCTCGACTTGTATATACGCCTATAACCCTAACAAGTAATTTCTTATCTTTGTACATCCACTTGGTAATACATTTAGTATTGTGTATTGTGCTTCAAGCTTCTTCTTCTTCCTTGTGTTGTTCATGTGCTTCCCCATACCTCAAACTCCAATAGTGCCAAGATGAGGTTTGAAACCCTTGGAACAAGAACCTTGTGCAATGTGGGTTGTCAAAAGAGTTGCCCAAAAGAAGGGTTGATACTCTTTAACAAAACAATCCTCACTAATGGGTTACAGTGGTGACCAAAGATAGGATTTTAGTACACTCAAATAGTACAAATGAAACCTTGGATAATGTTCTTTGAGTGAAGATTACAAGAAAGGGCATATAAAGAGAGAGCAATAAAGTAATGTTAAGACTTTACAAGAGAACCCCCTTTGGAGATCGAGGTCAATTGTGAGGGCACTTAGTGCATATAGATATGTCAAAAGGAGTGCCGAAAAAAAAAGATAAAGCCATAAGATATGGAATGTGCATGGACGAGTGTTTTCTCAAGAATCCAATGTGAGACAAATGAGATGTTGAAATCCTATATGACCCCTCCGTCTTTATAAATAAAGAAGCATTTAATGATTGCACAGATGCAAGAGCGAAAATCTGCCAACATCAATTGCAATAGATACTTCTAAAAATGAATACTACTTTTGGAAGCTCCTTAGCGCTATCAGTGTTGTATTTTGACGGTCGACTATGCCCTTCAATTTTGAAGGCCATCTACAAATCATAACTGTATATGCAGTTTTTAATGTATTTTCTGAAGGTCATATAAATTTTTTGACCTTATTTTACGGTAAAAAAGGGCCAAAACGAGCATATACGGCCGTAAAAAATCAACACTGAGCGCTATCTCACACCTCCTTTTGCCATGCGTCAACATGTGTTCATTGTATTTGTTTCTCATGATTTGTGTGACTAAAAATGGCATAGATTATCATCTATCCTCTCTCTCTCTACGCATGCTGATCATTGTGTTCTACTCTATCTTACTTTGCTCGAATGAGCCCGTGCATGTGCCAAAGGTCCTCTATGGATGGAAATGGTATCAATGATAGCGAGTGTATCCATGAAACTTATTCAGGGATTTATGTTCGAGCCCTTCTCTTTTTCAATTTCCTCTCCCCCTTTGACTCCCGGTCCCCTCTCGCTCTATAGTTGTTTCTTTTTTGGAGAGTATAATGAATTGGAAAGACACACACCCCTAATCTCGTAAGGTAGAGACACCCATCCTGGGGAACTCTAAAGCATCCAACCCTGGGTGGGACTTGAACCCTGGCCATCTGCCTAAGAGTACAAGGCACATCCACTAAACCACGGCCACTAGATCTCTCTCTATAGTTGGTTGTCGAAGTGTTTATAAAAACAACAAAGACAAAGAATTGGATTATTAATTGTTCATAACCTCAAGGTAGAGCAAATATATGGAAGGGTGCACTTTCAGATGCTTTGCTAGTACTACTTCAGTCAAGCATTAAGCGAGCATGTTTTGTCATGCTACAACAGGGCTCTATCACTGAGAGATAGGGAGCTAAATTCACACAACCGTATTTGGTTGCATCAGCTCTTGTTCAGCAAACATCAGCCAGGGAACCGAGGGCTTGGCTCTTAGAAATTTCTACACATGCATGCTTCTATAGCAATTGTTGTTCTCAAAGTGCCACCAAAGAACAAAAAACAAATACCAAAGTGTTTATAAACACTTAAAGGTTGGAAATGTAGTACTAACCTCACAATAGTACCACCAAAATGAAGGAAAAAAGTCATAATTCTACCACAAAGAGGGTGGAGTGGTGCGAAAATAGATAGATTGGAGTGGGAGGGTGGGCAAATGGGCACAATATTGTCACTCAAAATGCTCCATGAGGATGATCTTCATGGCAAAAAGGCATTAACACCAAAAGAAGAACCATCACCACCACCAAATGCACCACCAAAAGAACCACTAAGACCACCACCTAAATCTCTGATACCATGTAGAGAGTACACATGTAGAATCAAAATGAAAAGAAGAGTGTACTCACATAATGAAAGAGTATGAGACTCAAAAAGGAGTAGACCATGAAATGGGAAAACTCACATAGATTAGAGTGAGCTTGTCTAGAGCATTGTTGACAGGATGCGGGAAGAAGCAAGTATGGACACACATGAAGATCTAGCACTGAGGCAACTTATTTTTTTCAAAACCCCCACATCATTCTAAAGTGATTCTCATCACTACGAACCCTTGTAAATATCATTTCACCTTTTTGTAGCTCCATTTTGTACAAGCCGAGGAGTCCTCGAGCTTGGGGAGCCTTAGATGTAGTTGCCTGTCAATTTTCATAATTTTTAGATCTCGTTTGGGCCCTCAAATAAGCCCCGGAACCTAATTTTTAACTAGGCCGGACACTAGGTCTGAACAGGGCCAAAGCTAGTCAAGAACTATAAATAGAGCTAGAGAGCTCATTTTAGAGGTTAGCTTCTTGTAGTTTGAGCTTGTATGAGAACTTTCTTGCAATAGAAGTGATTCCATTGTCTTCCTCTCTTTGATCTTACTGTGTGTGCGCGTGTGTGTATGTGTGTGCATGCTTGTGTGCTTCTCACTCACACACTTGTGCTTCCACTTGCTCGTGGTCTTCATACCATCCTCATGTCTTCCCGGATTGACATTAAAGGAGGTGCTACTCATCTCTGAGCTACACCAAATTTTGGCGCCGTTGCCGGGGATCGAGCTTTGAGGACGAGCGTGTGATGGTAAGACGTAGAGAGGACGCGTTGGAATGGTAAGTAGTAGGTAAATTTCTGATTTTCCTCCATCTCCATCTTCACCTTCACCTCCTTCTCCATCTCCACCTCCACCTCCTTCCCCACTACATATCCCCTCTTCCCTTTCTTTCCCTCATTTGTTGTGTGCGAGTTTGAGAGAGAGCGATTGTGTGTGTTTGCATTTGTGTGTTTTTTGCATGTTTCTTGCAGGTACCAGCTCCATCATCATCTCCAGCAAGCTCAGCAGGTACAGAAACTGCCTGCACAGTCCCCGAGGCGTTGAGCTCGAGCTATCGCGACACTCCGAAAAGTTCGACTTCTCACGATTCTGAGTACACCACGGCATTGCGCAGGCCTAGAGCTCCTAGGAACCCTAGATAGAACAGGAAAATTCGCCATATCTCGAGCTATCGCGACACCTCAAGGTATCGCGACACTTCACGACCTATCGCGACACTTCGGGGTATCGCGACACTTCACGAGCTATCGCGACACTTCGGGGTATCGCGACACTTCACGAGCTATCGCGACACTTCGGGGTATCGCGACACTTCACGAGCTATCGCGACACTTCACGAGCTATCGCGACACTTCGGGGTATCGCGACACTTCACGAGCTATCGCGACACTTTCGGGGTATCGCGACACTTCGAGCCGACCTATCGCGACACTTCGGGGTATCGCGACACTTCACGAGCTATCGCGACACTTCGGGGTATCGCGACACTTCGGGGTATCGCGACACTTCACGAGCTATCGCGACACTTCACGAGCTATCGCGACACTTGGGGGTATCGCGACACTTCACGAGCTATCGCGACACTTGGGGGTATCGCGACACTTCGACCCGACCTATCGCGATACATGGCCTTAACGCACGAAATTTTAGAGTGAATATTTGGAGTAAATTGAGGTACAATTGAGCTTAGTTTTGGTCACATTGGAGTAACATTAGAGCCTTAGAAGTGGGACAAGACCTAGGAACCTGTGAGGAAATCCCTGAACCCTGAGAGCCTGTTTTGACCCCTATCTGCCTGAATGGTCACAACTTGACCATACGAACTCCGATTGATGAGATTTTGGTCTCGTTGGAAAGCTCGTTGAGAATCCTACGTGGACCTCGACTGGTTTTTGTAAGAATCATACGCAGAGTTTCAGAACATGCATTTTTAAGTTGACCTTTAGGTGGAACTAAGTGGTTCTCAGATTCAGGGGGTACAGTGAGTTACTCCAGGGGGACTAAAATTATTGAAGTGTGTCTTTCAAATACTTGTGGCAATCAATCTATACTAACTGGTGAGTTCTTGCAGGAACTTTGTGGGCACTCAAGGCAATCAAAGCAAGCTAGCGAGGGTGAGTACCGGGCCTGGGAGAAGGCTTCCTGGGCTTGCATAGCTGTCGGGTCAACCAGCTGATTGAGGTTGGAAAATCTCATAACCCTCCTTTGTCAATTCCTAGCCTAGACTAAGTACGACTTAGGTGTGGTAATTAACTAGGGCAACGTTAGGCACGAATCAAGTCCAAGAGAATTAATCAACCAAGTGCAAGAAAATAAATAGGTCTTAAGTACGAAAACACTAAGGGACAAAAAGATAAACGGGAATCGATCACTCATCAAGTGCGGAAATTCACTTAAGTACCCCTGACGACGCAATTTCAGACAAGACCATAAACATAATATTCAACTAAAAAGAACGAAGTGATTGATGCAAAATCAACCTGCAACGAGAGCGTGCTTGGGTTCCAGGGGGTAAATAAATCAGGCATATGAACCTTAGATCAGGCAGACATTTAGGCCGAGACAGACGAAGCCTCAGATCTTCTGAAGCTAGTGTCAATCACACTGCCAGGTCTTGGGCCCAGCAGTTGAGTGATTACCCATACACTCCCAGATCAGAAACCAGTGATTCTGAAATGTCCTATCACATGGAGAGACCCGTAGGGAGTTCAGGGTTGGCTTATCTAGAAAAGCCAGAGGGGCCTTATAAGACTCAATTGGAATATATCAGGACGAATCGTCTAGGTGCTCGCATCTACGAAGACGGACTGAGAAGATCAGTGGTCCAGATTAAGAACCCGGACCAACCCCATGGAATAGACCACCCGGTAGTCAAGTTTGAGAATGGAGCATACCTAGATAAAGAGGGGACTATATATGTAGTCACCACTCTTCCCGATAGAACTGATGAGTTTGGAAATGTGATTGCAGAGACCGACATGGGAGATATAGAGCAAGGGAACTTAGAGAGAGAGCCAAGAACTCCCCGTGGTAAGTCTGTCTTGACCAGAATCATGACTCCTGAGTGGATTCCACAAGATAATAAAAGCATAGATCTGCTTTTAAATCGGGAAACCGATGAGGCTTTTTGGAGATATAGAACCTCTCAACCTCAGGAGGGGAACACCCTCACAATCTACGAGTTTAAAGACCCTGATAGTCCAGGCCAAGTAACCTACCTAGACACTGCATCAGAGAGAATCTTCGTGGTCACTGAGCAGGGCAGACATGCCTACACTTGGAAGGGTGAATTAGTTTTTCCCCAACCAAGGTCTAATGTGTCCTTTGGTCATCAAGGAGCTGGGACCTCCCAAGCTCATGGCGCTCAAAGAGATAGAGGTAGAGACAAACCTGAGGTAAGTTTCGCCAACTCCCTGGGAAGAGAAAGAACGGGAACAGAAAGGAATAGAGTAGAAACTGAGAGACATAGAACCCCATGGAATCACCGGGACATTGATGATTTTCCTTTGCCAAGGCCGAGAGAACACACTAGGACCCTGCGTCCAACCCAACTTGTGAAGTCCATGAAGAATTACTTCGATGGCACGGGAGACCCGTATGACCATGTGGCAGAATTTCGACAAGTGTTGAAAGCTGAACAAGTGGAGGACCTATTCACGCAATATAATGCTTTCGGTCTAACCCTTAGGAACACTGCCCTTACGTGGTTCCAACCACTGAATGAGAGGCATTTCAGAAACATAGACCAACTCTTAGAGGCATTTATTGTTGAGTTTTCTAAGAGTGGAATCAGGCACAACACCTCCTCACTAATTCATAGCTTCAAACAAACACCTCAAGAGACGGTCAGACTAGCTGGAAGAAGATTTAGACAGTACCTGGAGAGATGCCCTATGTCGGAGTTGCCCACACCAGCCAAACAGGTGGCCTTGTTCCTAGATGGATTGTTGAGCACTAAGCTCAGGTCATATGTGTACCTGAAGGACCCTAGAACGATAGAGGAGTGCGTGCGCATGTGCATAGACATTGAGGACAATCTCGGTGAGGAATTAGGACTATCAAAAATCTATAAGGATTCTGATAACGCTAGCACACAGACATCTGGTCAATCCGCATCCATCGAGGAACTTGCAGAGAAGGTAGCCCAAAAACTAGGCGTCTCTAGCAAGCAAATTCCAAGATTTGCCCCAGTTAAGCGGTGTTACAATTGTGGCGGCGAACATATGGCAAGTGTATGCCCCATTATGGCTCAACCTCAGGCGAACCTTAGTGGCCAGTACTGCACCATAGAGCGCAGGTACACCAATCACATGGCACAAGACTGCCCATATAACAAACAAACTGTTAGGCAAAATTATCCATATCCACAACAGGGTAGATACCAGAATCAGTACCCATCACCACAATACAACAGACCGCAACAAACTTATCAGCCACCTTATCAAGGGCAGCAGAGACCTCAACCAGTCCTAGTGCAGCAACCCCCTACGCCAACCAATGTGATCCCAGTGAAGTATGCATCTATTGAAGAAAATCCGAACAGAGCCATAGTCCCAGTCACCCCATTGCTATCAGACAGTGACCCCAGTGACCATAGTTTTGACTCCGCACATATTGATAGCCCACAGGCTTACTACATGCAGTCACCCGAGCATAACGAGTCATACTACTATGAGGACCCAAGTGAAAATAGTGGGGAACCGGAGTATTCTAATGTCATGTACACAAACCCCAACTCTAGACCTCAACCTAGGCAGGTACGACCCCCATTTCCTAGAGGGCCATGTTTCAGATGTCAGGGAGATCACCTTGTACGTGATTGTCCACTACCTATCCCTACACTACCTCAGCCAGTAACCATTCAGGGCTTTTGTCAAGAATGCGGGAAAGAGCATCTCCTACGAGATTGCCCAAAAAACCCCAATAACATGCCTAAGATCACTCCTATCAATGTTGTGGGGTTAGTTGTAGACTCCATAGGAAGCGGGACTTCCACTGCACCTGTGCAGGTGATCACAAGAGCCCAGGCACTTCAACAACACCAAGGTGTTGGTCCCGAAAAGAGCCCCGAGGTGAGTGAAACAGAGAGCATACCCAAAAAGAGGACTAGCACCTGGAAGGATAGTCGTGAAAGAATGAAGAGACAATGGGCAAAAAAGATAAACGAACTTGAAGAAAGCGTGAGAGAAACCAAGGCAAAAATCACTGAAATCACATCTCAACCACACTCCCACACACTTCCACCACTACCATCCCCATCACCCTCCATTTCTCCACCCTCTAACACACCCCTCGTAACCCACCCACCACCCCGAGTAGGATCAGTATTAGCTGACCCCACTCCTGAAGGCTTGGACATGATGTTTAAAGCCTACCAGGCTCGACTTCAAGAAGGGCCAACAGCTGCAAACCTAGACAGGAGTTATCCTAGAGCCGACTTAGAGATTGAACGGATGAAGATGTGTATGAAAATGGTAGAACAAGCTCAAGCTATACTTGAGACTAGCCAAAAGTTCAGTCAGACGAACGCTGTCAAGCCGGATTTGCATTTCCAAGGCTTACTAGAAAGATTAGAGCAGTTGGTAAACAAATCACAAGTTTCTTTACCTCCACAGGCTCAACCAGTTGTTGAAAGAGGAAGCGCACCACAAATGGTAGCTTATGTTCCTAATTCTACGGATGCTGGAATACCTCCTTCAATACAACAGTACTCTCCAGAGTTCTTGCGGGAAATACAAGAAGAGAAATGGGCCAAAGAGAAGGGTGATTTCCCTCCTATTCCTGAGATTGATGACCTTCATGATCAATTTCCCCAAGACATTCCCTCTATCTATGGGGATCAAGCAGAGCAACAAGAGGATGAGAGATTAGATTTTGAATCTAATTCTTTACAAGAGTTGCCTCATTTCATAGGCCCATGGGAATCTGAATCTCTCCAGATCAGAGCGCCCACGATATTGGTAAGAAACGAAGACTCAGTGATTCCCAGGAACACTGATGTTGTGAAAAACACTAAGGTTCAATGTCACCTCACTGTAGAGGAGCTGCTCAAGGCAAAACCGGAGCTCTGGAATCATGTGAAGGATCAGGTTCCAGAACTTGAATCCAATATACCAAAAGTAGACTCTAAGCAGAAAGTTCCCGAGATACCTCTCGACAAGATAGGAGACATGAGCGAAGGTGAAGAAGGTAACACTTATCTTCCGATCACCTATCAAGGTTACACAACCAAAGCAATTGTGGATTCGGGTGCCGGAGTTGCTATCGCGACCATCTCCCTATGGAAGCGATGGGGCAAACCCACCTTAAGACCAACGAGAATGAAACTTCAAATGGCAGATGGTCATTTTGAAAGACCTCTCGGATTGCTTGAAGGGATAACTCTAACCACTTGTGGTGTGGAGTTTGAACATACGTTTGCTATATGTGACTTTGAGAAGAATAATGTTTACGAGATGATCCTAGGAAGACCCTTCCTACGACAATTACAAATAGTACAAGATTGGGGAACCAACTCCTTGTACTTACAGCACTTAGGGGTCACCACCAAGGTCAATCTGAAGGATCACACCTTCAGAGATGTACCACCCCTACAGTGGAATCCTATCCACAAAGCGAAAGAAGAGTCTATCTCCGTGCATTCTGGAAGTTCACCTGAACCATCCTGGTTGCAGGAAGATACTCACTTGTGGATGTGCAAGGTCGCGGAGGAAGAGGAAAAGCGCCGAAAAGCGAGAGAAGAAGGAGCTCCCCCAGGAGATAGACCAATAAAAGACCCAGCCTATACACCGATGATATTTCCAGATGAGGAATTTGAGCCTCATGGTTGGGCAGAAATCTTAGCTACCATGGACATTGCAGTCAATGAAGAACAATGGACACCTCATTGTGATGAGGAGGGTTATGACATTTCAGTGTTCATGTGTCAGCCCTTGTTGGAAGAGTGTGATCCTAGTGAGTCCATGGAAGAAGAAGAGAGTGACGATGATCTAGAATCCATTGTGATGGATACTTACTTTGACTCAGAGGAACACTACTTAGAAGACATAGGAGTGTTAACCCAAAAAGAAGAAGAACCCCTTGCGAGTATTAAAACGATAAATTCAAAGAAAGGAAGTGAAGGAAGTCAAAAGAAAAAGAAAAGGAAAGCAGTAAGACAAGAAGAGGAAGAATCATTGTTTGAAGTACCAGAAAATTTCAAGAAATATGAAGTGGAAGACCGGAAAATTTTGGTACGAATGCCTAAGAGAGAGGCCATTATAGGAGAAGCATATGACAATAAAGAAAAGACCAAAAAAATTGTAGTGACCATTGAAGGGAACGAAGAACGATGTACGTACATAGGAGATGACCTAAGTGCAGAAGAAGAAGCAGAGCTCGTAGCCCTATTAAGGGAATATAGGGATGTGTTCGCATGGCATTATAGAGACTTGAAAGGAGTAGATCCAGAGATCTGCTCTCATACGATTCCGATGACCGCTGATGCTAAGCCCACCAAACAAAAACCTTACACGTATAATGACAATTATGCGGCCAAAATAAAAGAGGAGATTGACAGGCTGATTGAAGCCGGATTCATCTATGAGATTGAGCATACTGAATGGGTGTCCCCTATCGTAGTGGTGCCCAAGAAGAATGGGAAATTGCGAGTGTGCATTAACCTTAAAAAAGTTAATGCCGCTACGATCCGAGATAGTTATCCTCTTCCAATCACCGAACATCTTTTGGAGCGTGTTGCAGGCAAGGAAGTTTACAGCTTCCTTGATGGATTTTCAGGTTACAACCAAGTAGCCATTGCCCCCGAAGATCAGCACAAAACGGCCTTTGCCACAGAATGGGGAATCTTTGCATTTCGTGTGATGCCATTTGGGCTCACCAATGCACCTGCAACATTCCAAAGACTCATGTGTCATGTCTTCAAAGAGTTCTTGCGAAAGAGCTTAGAAGTATACGTGGATGATTTATGCGCTCATTCCCAAGAAAGGAGTCACCACATCCCCGAGCTTAGGCAAATCTTCAACAAGTGTAGAGATTATCGAGTGTGTCTGAATCCAGAGAAGTGTGTGTTTATGGTACGCCAAGGTAAGATCTTAGGTCACATTGTTTCGAAGAATGGAATATCAACAGACGAAGACAAGGTGAGAGCAATAGCAGAGTTGGCCAGACCAAGAAATGTGAAAGAGGTACAAGCCTTTATGGGCCATTGTGGATATTACCGTAGATTTATCCACATGTATGCCATCATAGCTAAACCTCTTTATGGGCTGTTAACGAATTTTGAATGGAATGAGGAATGCGAGACTTCCTTCAATGAGCTGAAGAGACGTTTGTGCACAGCACCAATATTGACTACTCCGGATTGGAGCAAACCCTTTCATGTCCATGTGGATGCCTCCAATCATGCAATAGGATGTGTGCTAGCACAACCCACAGGTGAAGGAAACCTAGATTTGCCGATAGCATATGCTAGTAGGCAATTAAATGCAGCTGAACGAAATTACACCACAACGGAGAGAGAAGGCTTAGGCATGATATATGCTGTGAAGAAGTTTAGACACTATCTATTGGCCAATAAGTTCAAGTTTTTCACTGATCATCAAGCGTTACTATATTTGGTCAATAAACCTTGCAATACAGGCCGCTTAGTAAGATGGTTCCTCTTACTAATGGAATACGACTTTGAAGTGGTTGTCAGGAAAGGTAGAACCCATCTTAGGGCTGACCATCTTTCTCGCATCACTTCAGGAGAGCCACCGCAAGGAGTGTCTGATGAGTTGCCCGATGCTTATCTGTTCAATTTAGAAGTTGTACCTAAATGGGCAAATAAGTTGGTACCAGTCCTAACCTTCGGGCCTGCAAATAAAAATGTTAAGACAAGCAAAGAGGAAATTGTAAAATCGCTAAAGTATCAAATATTAGCCGGAAGCATGTACAAGCAAGATAACGAGGGCATATTAGCTTGTTGTGTCGAGGATGATGAACATGCTAGTTGGCTGCAACAAGCCCATGAGGGACCGCTAGGGAATCACTACTCTAAACAACGAACCTTGCAGAATCTAAAACGCTTAGGAGTGTATTGGCCTAGCATGGACAAAGAAGTACAAGAGTGGATCCAGAGCTGTCCAGAGTGCCAGGAGAGACCCCCAGTGGAGCATGCCACTCTTTATCACATGTCATTAATCCCAGATTGGAGTGCTCCACTGGTCGAGTTCATGAGAACAGGAACATTAACCAATCAGGCTAGTATTGCAAGAAAACGGAGCATGGAGCAAGAGGCTCAAGACTATGCTTTAGTAGGAGACAACCTGTATCGAAGAGGCAAGGATGGTTACCTAAGACTGTGCGTACATGAATCAGACTACTTGAAAGTCTTAGAAATGGCACATAGCGGTGCTGCAGGTGGGCACTTTGGGCCTGACAGAGTGATTAAGACTATTCTCTTCTCAGGACTGTGGTGGCCCACTCTTCATATGGATGCACATACTTATGTGAAGAGTTGCGACACATGCCAACGTGCCCAATATCCGACAAGAAAGGATGAAATGCCCTTGAGGCCAATGATGGGAGGACGTGCATTTTCAAAGTGGGGTATAGACTTTGTAGGTCCCATCAACCCCCCAGCTAGGAGCTCCCATGCAGAATACATTATTGTAGCCACAGATTACCTTACAAAGTGGGTGGAAGTAAAAGCCACGGCAAAGAATGATGCTCAAACGACGGCTAAGTTCTTATTCGAAAATGTGTTCACTAGATATGGGTTACCAATAGAGTTGGTTAGTGATAGAGGAACGCACTTCTTGAATGAGGTCATTGAAAATCTCCTTCAAGAATTCATGGTGGTACATAAGAAGTCTTCACCCTATCACCCACAAGCTAACGGACAAGCCGAGAGCACGAATAAGATCCTGTGTAACGTATTGACGAAACTGGTCAATAATAAACGCTCTGATTGGGACAAACAACTTCACCATGCTGTTTGGGCATACCGAGTTGCTTACAAAACGGTACTCAATGCCACCCCATTTCAGATGGTCTTCGGACAAAATGCGGTGCTACCCTTAGATTTCCTAATTCCAGCTTTAAGAGTAGCACAAGAGCATGAGTGGAATGGACACGAGTTGTCCTCTAGGATCTTTGATCTAGAGCGTTTAGGTGAGACGAGGCTACGAGCAGCAGCAGGCATCTATGCTGCAAAGAAACGGCAAAAAGCATACTTTGATGCCCATGTGAAGGATAAAGGCTTGAAGGCAGGAGATCTAGTGTTAGTCTACACATTGAAACAACACGCAAGAAAGCTAGAAAAGAGAGGCTATGGACCTATGATCATTAATAGGATCTCCACAAGTGGAGCAGTACAACTAGCCACTTTAGAGGGGGATGTCCTCCCAAACTATATTAGCGGATGCAGAGTCAAACTGTATCAGGAACCCCTCACGGAGGAGATGCTAAGCCGACTCAATATTGCTAAGCAACGTAAAGAGGAGGAAAAACGAATTCGGGAAGAAGCACAGGCAGAGGCCTTAGAACGTATCAGAAGAATGAAGTTGAGGAGACGAGGAAGGGACCAGCCTATGACTGACACTCAAGAGTCTCCAGGCTACCACATGGCCATGTGTGAGGCTTCAGGTGGGCGCACCCATAAGATAGTAGACCGACGACCTTTTGTGACCCTAGAAATAGGACAAAAGGACAGCACAACAAGCGTGAGGGCTTTAATTGATTCAGGAGCAGCCACAAGTGCAGTTCGGCTTTCTTATTGCCAGCAGCTGCAGTTGGAGGTAAAACCCATAGAAGCATATCTGATAGGATTAGGAGGTGTTGAAACCCCTTGTATGGGAGAGGTGGATCTTCCCCTCTACATACAAGAGGTCCTCATGCCAGCAAAAGTGCTAGTGTGTGAAGACGAGGATCTGATAGAACCTCTTGTCTTGGGCCAAGACTGGATCTATGATTACGCAGTCAACCTGAACCTAAGAAGTGGACTTCTTCAGGCTTGGGTAGGCCAGAGTCGTCTCACGATTGAATTAGAAAATCAAGCACTCAAACCAATAGAACAGGCAACAACTCCTGGTCCCTCCAGGAATCCACACGAAGATAACCACGTTGTGCTTGTCCAAACTTCTATGGTGCAGAGAAATGTCAATCTTACTGAAGGCTCAGGAGCCAAGAAGGAGTTCCTAATTGATCCAAAGAAGATTCTAAACGAACGGACCGAACATCACTCTATACGAAGGAGACCGCTGATCAAGAGGAAGGAGCGCCAACCCGCGCAACATGGAGCATCTCGTGGCGTGAAGCAGATCTGGATACGCAAGGATGGGAGACCCACAGCTCCAATCGCAGATTCTCAAGGAGACAAGAAACGAGCCAGGGGATTTGGGAGACGCAGATCACATCTGGGAGTCCAAGATGGAGTGTGGAGGGGTTTGGTGGACCTTCCAATTCTTTTCAAGAGAATTTGAGACCTTGCAAAATGCAGCTCCACTTCAAGAGATCTGGCAAAAGGCGGGACTTCAAACTTACTTCAGTGCAGCTCTACCAAAACCTGACTTCCTCAGGTGTTACTACTTGATTGCTACGTTGAAACCTACCGGGGATAAAGATCATTCAGGCACATTCTGGGTGCCCTCCTTATCTAATCTGGAGGAGATGAGGAAGTTTGAATTAAATGTAACCTTAATCAGGGAAGCCCTTCAAATGTATGGCACTCATGTGCCTTCAGATCGTGACCCCTTGATACCAGAATCAATGAAAAGCAATAGAGTCAAGAAGCTTAAAGACATGTGCGCCCTCACCCCCAACATCGCCATACCCCTGCGGATGTGCCTCCAGCACTTCGCATTTCCAGCTCAAGACCGCTTCACTCAGCCTCACAAGAAGATATGGTACGGATTGTATTTAGCAGAGACCGGAAGCTTGCCCATTAAGATGCCGGTATGGATCTTAGATCAAGCGTATGAGGCAGGCAAGCGGGGGGTGAGGAAGCCCACTCTACATGGTTGCTGTGCGTTGACTAGAATCATCTACAGATGTCTGGCGTATGATGTGCCAGTTGCTCGAGCCCTAAAGTATGCACATCTAGAATTGTTTAAAGGGCGAAAGTCAGGGAGTCAGCCTGCAAAAAGAATGCGTGGATCCCTTTCACAAGTCCTGATCCCTCCAGCAACCACTACCGAAGTCTCCACTAGAGAGGAAGCCCCGGTGGCACCAATCACAATCCATCTCCAGGAGTCTCAACCAAGAGAGGTGGTACAGCCCACTCCCTCTGCCCCTCCGCTACCTACCGATGCAGAATTCGCAGCGATGGCCACTTTCACCGAAGACCAAAATTTTGATTTTGAAACATTTCTACAGACGGCTCATCTATCAGACAGTGAAGGTTGCCCTGACAATATCGATCCGGGGACATCAACCCAAAGAGAACAGGCACGAGGTGAGACAAGCAGCGTACAGGAGCTAGGAGTGACGCAACCTCCTCAAAGTCCAAACACACAAGCTCAGGAGCAGGCACCAAGGAATAACCCAGAAGAGAGTGAAGACGAAGCCCCTGCATATACGGCACAGCTCAAACGGCTATACCAAACAATCAAGCAGGTACAACGACGCCATAAGATGACAGAAGAAGCAAATAGGGCCCTAGTAAACCAGATGTTACACTCAGAGCATATCGATCCCCAGTTTGTAGAATCGCTAAATCTTTTGGCGGACACCTGTGGCATCAGTGAAGCAATGAGAACCTTGGTCTATCAAGAGAACCCTGCTTATGACCAAAGAAGAATTGATACACGACCTCGACACGGAAAGATGATTCAGATGGAAGTCTCTACCGCGTTAGCTACGTCCACAGCAGAAGATGTGCACATGATTAGCCCTAGGCCCAATGATGAACCGGAGGAAATTACGCATGCCCCATCTCCCCCATCGTCTCCTATCCCACCCTCAGAGCCTCTCTCCACGTGTCTTTCTACACAACCATTCACCTCCTATAGTGAGACCATTGTACACACCCCCGTTTCCACTTTCCTTCCTTCACCCTCATCCATCTCTGTCACTCAGGTTTTTGAACCCCAATTAGGTCACCCATTCTTCCCCCTTGCCTTTGGACAACCATCTGTCACTAGTCAGACTCTTTCCATCTCCTTACCGTCCACCCCTCCATTTCCTTCCCCCCAAACTCTACCTACCCCATTCCTTGTAACTGCCCCGGGCACCCCACTAATCACCCAACCCTCCTTGTGGACCCAATTTGTAAACATTCTTCGACAGGTTGATGAACATAAGAAAAAGTCCCTTCCCCAAGTTCACTTCCCCACCTTCACAAACACCACTATCACACCACCCACCATCCCGGTGTTCACGTTTCACGAATCACACTCTCTCATGTCCGATCCCATGGACATCTCACCATCCACTGGGTCACCCACTACCACTGTTCTCACAACACCATCACATGTTATTACACTCACATCACCACTTCCACACACAATAGGCACAACATCCACTTTTCCCATTCCCACTTCCCAACCCCCTGCATCTTCCATCCTTACCCCCGCATCCACCTCATTTAGTCTTGCACTCGACACGATGCTCGAAGCTGCCACTCAGCTTAAGCAGGAATATACATTGTTGGAAGAAAATAACAAAGACCTTTGCACCCTCTCAGCAACTCTCCAAGAGCGTGTCAATGCTTTGGAGTTCAGTCATAAGGAGTCACAAAGAAAGATATCCGCCCTCGAACAGACAAATGCGCAACTCGAGGCGAGACATATGGAAGAGCGCAAAGCCATGGAGGAACAGCTGCGAGATCAGATGGGCCGCAACGCAAGGCTTCAACGAAATATGGCTTTGCTACGACGACATCTAGCGGCAGCTCAAGAAGAGAACAGACGGCTTCAACAACAAAACCAAGAGAATCTCGAGGCGGCCATGGAGAACACCCCGGGAGCACCCATAGACCCGGTCAAATTTCAAGCGGTCCCATCAGAGAGCATACAACAAATATTGGAAACGTATGCCAATCTGTTAGAAGCACATGATCAGCTTGCCGACCAGCTAAAGGACTTGCAGAGACCCCAAGAGTCTACACCACACCGACAGGAGCATAAAGAAATGACAGACGCTGCTACTTCAACCGAACCTGAACCTTCAACGCCCAACGACGTGCTGGAGTTACGGCAGCAGATCGCAGAATTAAAACTGAAGTTGATGCAGTACGAACGACCCCCTTCCCCACCAGAGCAACCGTCAGAAGAAGAAGCAGTTACCATCCCAGTGGAGGAAGCATTAGTCGACGCCTACGAGCCTCAACCATTCCCAGGAGGACGCGTAACAGAAGAAGGTCAAGATACCTATGAGGAACCCCCATCAGCATGGATGAAACAAGTAGAGGAGATGGGGCAAACTCATCAGGAGCGGATATCCACTCAGATGCTGGCAATGAAGGCCATTGAGGACACCATCCTTCACTCAGAATACTTCAGGCACATCGCCCCTAGACGCCTTATCACTAGTTCAGAACTGCAATACAAGCCCTATTTTGTACTGTTAGCTGACTACAATGCAGAAATCAAACGGGTCACCAACAAGTGCCCCACATTTGCCACACAGTTCGAACCAGAAGACATACCAGAAGCGGCACGAAAAGGGGTCATATTCCAACCAACGTGGAGGCAAAAGTTACTCGAAACTTACCCAGAAATGCTTCGAACATGGGATCATGCCCCCATGCATTTGAGGTACAATCCGTGTTTTGGGCCAGTGCAAAGACGCCGATCATGGAAAGCTTTTGCCATCAAGGTTCAGAATAATGCAAACTGTAAAGAATGGCTCAATTACCCCGCTATCGCCCCCCCAACCAGTACTCCTACAGTGTCATACATGATTGCAACCATCAGACATTGGATACCACGCCTCCACCCTATGCCAGATGTCGCTGCCCAGATGATGCTCAAGATCTTCGACATGATGCAGGTCGTACTCAAAACTTTTCGCAATGTATGCCGTATTCAACCTCCTATTCCCGGGTTTATTAATGGTAATTACGACCTGCTATATGATATGAGCACAACCCCGAGCATACGAGTGGCTTACGCATGGCATGCACGCATAAGATATCTCCCTGCCTGCTACAAGCAAACATTTGACGATATGTTCACCACGGGGTTTTGGGAAGCACATTCAGAGGTATTTGCGCCACGGCCTACGCATCTACTCCATCTCTTTGCATGCGAACAAACGATACATTCTGAGCTTTACACGATGCCACAACCTGACATGCCTGGTACAGTGGATTGGGAGGCTTTGCAACGAGATCTAATCAGAGGTTTAAAAATCAAAGAACAAGAATTGACAACCGACCTCCTGCAACAATACATTGATCAAACGGCGGAAAAGAGGTCTGTCAGAGGCGACAGACCCTAGGGGGGGGAGAGTGTTGACAGGATGCGGGAAGAAGCAAGTATGGACACACATGAAGATCTAGCACTGAGGCAACTTATTTTTTTCAAAACCCCCACATCATTCTAAAGTGATTCTCATCACTACGAACCCTTGTAAATATCATTTCACCTTTTTGTAGCTCCATTTTGTACAAGCCGAGGAGTCCTCGAGCTTGGGGAGCCTTAGATGTAGTTGCCTGTCAATTTTCATAATTTTTAGATCTCGTTTGGGCCCTCAAATAAGCCCCGGAACCTAATTTTTAACTAGGCCGGACACTAGGTCTGAACAGGGCCAAAGCTAGTCAAGAACTATAAATAGAGCTAGAGAGCTCATTTTAGAGGTTAGCTTCTTGTAGTTTGAGCTTGTATGAGAACTTTCTTGCAATAGAAGTGATTCCATTGTCTTCCTCTCTTTGATCTTACTGTGTGTGCGCGTGTGTGTGTATGTGTGTGCATGCTTGTGTGCTTCTCACTCACACACTTGTGCTTCCACTTGCTCGTGGTCTTCATACCATCCTCATGTCTTCCCGGATTGACATTAAAGGAGGTGCTACTCATCTCTGAGCTACAAGCATGGAGTAGGATCCTCAAGCTTCTAACCAAGTACAAAGTGGAAGAGAGGCCCTCCTTATATAGACTTGGAGGGGCTCTCCAAAGTACATCATATCTAGGATAATTCCCCTTGAAAGAGAATGAATACATTGGTAGAAGCAAGTGGTAAGGTACCTAAATACAATGAGATACAATATAAAAAGGAAATGAAATGTAAATGGAGTGTCTTCTAGATAGAAAATGGAGATGCACTCTCATATTCTCAACACATGATGTGCTAAGTGTTGGTCATATAGGAATCAACAAAACTTATGAATTAGTCAAAAGACAATTCTATCGGTCTAGTGTACATTAAGATGTGCAAGACTATGTACTGAGGTGTATGAAATGTCAAGTAAATAAAATGGAGAAGTTCAAGATAGGAGGCTTGTTACATCCTTTGGAAATTCCTAATTTCCATGGAATTTATTACGGACTTGCCTTGAACCCAAAAAGGACATGATGTTGACCAATCATTTTTGGAGAGTTGTATTCAGTAGGCTAGAAACAATGTTGAATATGAGCATAGTTGAACATCCATAAATGGATGGGCAAATAGAAAGGGTGAATCAAATACTTGAAGATATGTTACGAGCCTACACATCTTCATTCAAACTCATTGGTAAGTCTATTTACATTTGTTTGATTTTGCTTACAATAGTGCTTAGCATTAAACAAATGAATATAGTCCCTTTATGTTAATGTAGGGGTTTCAGCCAAGGGCACTATATGAAACTGGATTGCAAAATGAGAAAGTCCAAGCATCTAAAGATTTCTTGGAAGATATGAACTTTAAGCTGAAAGTAGCTAGAGAAAACCTAAGGAAAACCTTGGATAGACCTAAAGTATTTAGCAACCCTAAGAGGTGAGATATTTCCTTTCAGGTTGGAGAACAAGTATACTTGAAAGTTCTCGAGAAATTTGAAACTTTGAAAACAATAG
Source organism: Ceratopteris richardii (assembly GCA_020310875.1). Classification (NCBI taxonomy): domain Eukaryota; kingdom Viridiplantae; phylum Streptophyta; class Polypodiopsida; order Polypodiales; family Pteridaceae; genus Ceratopteris; species Ceratopteris richardii. Next base: position 175,683,626 of record CM035414.1, read on the forward strand.
CATGTCCTAAACCACCTCCAAGATTTTGTGGCCCTTTCAAGATTCTCATTACGGTTGAGACTTTGACTTATGAGTTGGAATTTCTAGACGATTGTCTACTTCACCTAGTATTTCATGTCAATAGACTAAAAAGACTAATTGGACAACACAATCTTGTATCTTCAGATACAATAGTCCAAGCTATCTCAGTTCAAAACCTCCATCATGAACCAAAGAAAATGCTATGCACTGGAGATAAAAATAGTAGGAATAATTTATACAAAGAGTGCCTAGTTAAATAGAAGGATGGGATAGAAGAAAGTGACACTTGGGAATGAGTAAGTTGTTGATATATTTGGTAGTGATGTGTGTGAACACACTTAGGAATGCAGGGGCACTTTTTTCCCTCTTTAGGAGGTTTTTTTTCCCCAATTTGTATATATGCTTACAACCCTAAAATGTTATTTATCTTTCTACATTCACTTGGTAATACATTCAGTATTGTGTGTTGTGATCCAAGCTTCTTCTTCTTCCTTGTGTTGTTCACGTGCTTCCACATACCTCAAACTCCAATAATTGGTAGCAGAGCAGGTCACCACCTGATGTAAGGCATCGTGAACACCCTCATAGTCTCATAATTGCATGAAAATTAGTTACAACCTCCAAAGCTAGCTAGGCAATATGCCAATATTAGTTACACAATCAAAGGATTTCTTCAATGCAACCTATGCAACTTTGAGGCGAAATATGGAGGCAATCAAGACTCAACAAAAACTAGAATTATAGACAAAGTCCAATTTTTTGAGGATGTTGCCAAATTAGTCTTAAAGGTTTTCCTATATTGTTTTTAAAGCAATATTATTGATGCCATCACTAAGTTTTTCCTATGCAATTTGTGAATTAATTCCTCAGGTTGATTCCTCCAGAATTATTTTTGTGTGGAAGCAATAATTGTGCACATTGATGGTGTCATCAGAGATACTAATGTTTTTCCAATCCCGATGCTAAAGGAATGATGCCCTACCAAGATTCAATAGCTATCTCCAATGCAGATGCTAATGGTGATCTATTAGGTAGGGTTTGGTGCAATCACCAATCAACAAAGTGTCACCAATGGACTAATTTATAAATGATATTGCCAAAAATAATGATGCTCTTGGGAAACCTCACTACCAATCGATGCAATGGAGATCCCCTCCACAACTTTGTCGATACTATTGGACAAAAACTTCACCACATCAATGATGGAACTGAGGAAACTCTTTGCTATTTTTCAAGGCAATCTAGAGAAATTCTCATGAAATCAGGAAAAAAATCCATGAGTGGAAAGGAAATATGCTAATGGGCAAAAAGACGGGTAACAAAGTGTGTTATGATGAGGTTGGCACACACTTATGATGACACACTCAAGCACGAAGAAATTTTGGACATGAAATCAAAGAAGAGAAACACTAAGTAGAAAAAAATGACTTCCCTTTTTCTTATCTTACTCCTTTTGGTTGCTAAACAACTTCAAATGTACAAGCCATTGATGATCATGCAAATCCTACACCGAGAGGTAAGAATGATGGTGTGATGGTATTATGATTGAGGAGGTAAGAGTATTAATTATGCTATGGATGCCTAGTTCGCACATAGAGAAACATTGAATTAGGCAGGGACGATTTAATCCACCCTTATGATTCTTTCCATACTATTTAGTCTCATGTGCAAAGTTAGGAAATGTTGAAATTATTTGGATAGGGATTTTCCTGCACACACATTCCTCTCTTATCACATCCAATTTGGGATAGAATCCCCTTCTGATAAAAAGTCAAATCAAAGAGATGAAGATACATTTTCAAGGACAAAAATGTTTAAAGGGGGAAGAATGTTGTATAGCTATGGGCCCAAGTGGTAAAAGACATGAGCTTTGAGGGTCCAAAGTCACTTGGAGAACCCTTCAAGTTTATTGAAAAACCTTTGGAAAAGTGTCTCCAAGACTATTGTTTGAATCCTTGAGCTATTTGGATTTATTTACTCCCAATCAAAGGGTCTCGACTCGTAGGATTGCTACAGGGTCTGAACTCTTAGGGTTGCTATTTCCTAAGGGTATGATATTTAACCTTTAGGGAAGCCTCTCAAACCTTTGAAATCAACCCTAGTCCATTGCAATGGGATCAATTACAAGCAAAAGATCGTTATTTATTGTCTATGCCTAAGAACTAAGAGCCACGCATGTTCACTGTTCTAGGCAAACACAAAGAGTGAACTTATGAAAACTTTAAGAACATGCGTATGCTAATACGTGAAAGAGAGAGATGTGGGCTGGTTCAATGCCTCATCTTACAGATATTAAAGTGGCTTGCTTCACGAATCACCACCTCAAAGAGAAAGACAAAACGTCTTGCCTAAATAGAAGGAGTGTGTCCAAGCCCGCATAGCCTAGTGTGTCCAAGCCCGCATAGCCTAGTGTATATGCTTTGAATCTCTGAGAGGAAGTCCCGGGTTCAAATGCAAGCTGGACATATCCATGAGTTCTCCAAGATGAGTGCCTCTACCTTACGAGATTGGGTGTGTGTGTCTTTCCAATTCATCGTACTCTCAAAAAAAAAAAAGGAGTTTGATCAATGGCATTGACTTGGATCATGCACATGCATGGGTAGCCCCAAGGATAAGAAAACTTATTTTAAATTTCATAGCCTCCTTGAAGGGAAGAGGGAAAGTCGAGTAAGCCTTCCCTCCTTAGATAAAGGAGATCAGCTATATTCTTCCATGAATATACCATGTTTGTTAACGAACGCATCAAACTCTCCAAAGGGATTTGTCATTATCATCATTATCATCAACCTCCATGTAAAGTACTTAGGCACCACCACACGAAAGTGGTAAGAACTTCCCTACTTATCATATGAACATATTAAGTTTTTTAATACAAGAGCATTATGCTATGAGGAAGGGATCGAAGCATGTAATGAGCAAAAGGCACCGGCTATATGCTGGATGCAACCTCATGCACCTAAGATGAGGGGATATGCCTACCATGTTCATTTTGATAGAAGTTCAAGAATAATAGGATGAAGAAATTAGAGCATAAAGACATATCTACAAGCATGAGCAATGGGTGAATCGGATTACATCTAAGGTTCACATGAAGATAATTAAGAACCCAACTCTAGCTGGGTCTTATCTTGACAATGGCCTCAAGTCAAGCCCCTGCATGAAATCTAATTATGTATCCCTCATCATTAGCTAGTTGAAAACACTCAATCTTGAGTGTTTATAAGGGTGAATTCAGGCTTGGGCTCAGGAACAAGCAACGAGAAATGGATATTTCTACTTAGAACCATGGATGTATGCACAAATCTCCACTTCTATATTCACCCAAGGCGATCGAAGGAACACAGCAGTACAATTGAAGCAAGAATTTGAATTGGCACCGTAGAAATCATTTGTGACACCGGAAAACATGTTAGTTATCATTGAATTCTTCAATTTCTTATTTATGAAAATACGACACAAGCACAGACCGCAACTTGAGGTAGAGAGGAACTGCATTTATGCAAATGTACCGCTTAGTCAACACTCTAGCTGAGAGTGCCTTCGTGCAATGTGAATATTTCGTAAGGACTTCCACATGGCATTATATAATTTGCATACACACACAATATAGTAGTGTCACTGCGCAGTCTGAAGTCTGCCTAAAAGACCACCTAACAATGTGAAGAGAACCTTGAACTATGTTTTTTTTTTAATGGAGGTTCAACCGAAGCTTATCTCTCTGGGCTTTAACTTTGAAAGAACGGTTGTACATGGTCAATGGGCATAGTACTCACGGGACCCCCTTATCCCACAGAACATGGGTCAAACGAGAGACTACAACAGCCTAAAGGCTTCACAACTCGTTTAACTGCCAGAAGGCTACAACTGGGTTAAGTGCCCAAAAGCATTTATATGTCTTGCAGGTGGGGAGGATTGAACCCTCACCCCCACCCCAAGAGACGAGGGACACAACCAATTGACCCAACGTGCATGAACAACTTGAACTATGTTTACAGTATTCCCACATATAAAATTACAACCTAATCATCTACACTAATAATATGATATGGTATAAAATCTAGTTCCTCATAATTTAGCATCATGTGAAAGCATATTGAAATAGGGGTATGTGTCACACAATCTCGCCCTCACTCGGATTTCTAATTATGAGTCTATATTTCAACCTAGACTTTTGCGATGCAACATGAGAATGGATGCAACAATAAGGAAGTTTGATGTGTGAGAGGTGGATCTTGGGATGGTGAAACGAAGATGTCTGAAATGAGTTATAAGTGAAGCAAGATCATCTCAACAACGCAACGAGGACTTGAGTTACCTTCTGTTCAACATCAAATATAGCTATCAGATGCATAAATCTGCTACGGCTCATCCTTAAGTCTTGAAAAGACATTGTAGTACCATGAGTGTTGATATCTGTTTTCAACCCCCTCGTGCTACCCACATACTTTCTCAGGTATGACTTGGTAGAACTAATATATTTGTTTTTTAATCTTTTCCGGGAAGCATAAGGGTAATACAAAATCTGTAATTTCGTTCCAAGATTGCCCCTTTGGTGCATTCAAACTAAACCATTACAACTTTCCCCATTACATTAAAGAAATATCATATTAGTTTCATGGTGAACTGGTTCTTTTTTTGGAGGCAATAGACTCCCTATTGATAACTTCCTAAAATTATTCTCTTCTTCTTAAATATATATATGTTTTTTTTAAATTATATACAACCCTTATCGTAACAAGGTCCCATGGTGTAGTGGTTATGACGTTCGCTTTACACGCGAAAGGTCCCGAGTTCGAAACTCGGTGGGGCCACTCTATCGTTTTTTTGGATCTCGCGGATGTTTATTGAAAGCATTCCATGTTTTCTTTTGGAAAGTTTCATAATGGATTTGACTAACAAACGCATGCAAACAAAAAGCCAAATTAAGGAATGGTCATCATAAAGTTCTAATTTATTTAATATAAGAATCGAAAATAATGAGAGTAATACCCATTTATACATAAGAATAGCAATATACTAAAAAAGAAGGTGGATCCTTCCATGAAAGAGATGAAATAATTTTGAGTCTTCTTTATCTTTCATTAACTTTCTTGTTTTTTTAAGGGGGAGTTCAATCTTACGATCTATATCTCTCTAGGCTTGAATTAATTGAAAGCGTGCCTCTACAAAGAAAGGCATAGTACCCATGGAACCTCAGAATCCCACAAAGTAGAGATAGAACACTTTAAAACCTACTAGGGATGAATAAAGCCCGAAGGTTTGCTAAAGATAAGAACTGGGAAAGGATGGCTCTAAGAGCAAATGAAAATAATGGTTTGAATAGTTAAAATGTTGCCCATGGCATGCATGGCCCTTGTGACTCTCGACATAGATCCTTGAGAATACCCAAAGACCAATGAAAGGTTCCTCAAGGGTACTGGTTTCATCTCATCTCATCTTAGGGATGAGGAGTTGTCCCTATAACCCTCTTATACAATAGAGATATTCCTTTTCTACAATGGAATTCCATCCACAATAAGGATGATGATGACAAGACCATCGACGTAGAATTATATTTTTGGAAAATCTCAACCACTATCTATGGATAGAAAAAGCCACAATATTATCAATACTTTGGAAGCTCACAAATCATGCCATGGCCAATTGTCATTAATATCGGCAATAAGTGAGGCAAATTCATGCATACTAGCCAAGGTCGTATCCTTATGTCCCTTGTGGAGATTATAATAACTGGTAGTACTATCAAGCACCTAGGCAACAAATGGATCAACAAGACCATAACCCACCACACCCTACCCTAGGACCAAAACCCCCTCCACCACAAAATGTTGTTCTTGTGAAATATACTCATCACGACGACAACGAAGAAAGATTCATAGTGCCTATATCATCAACACGACCTCCAAAAGTGCAAGAATCCGCTTAATATGAGGATCCTGGAGGAGAACACTACTCCTATGAGGCAGAATAGAGTGACATCTAGGAGAGGGCCTTATTACAGATGTAATGGGGATCAAGTTTTTTCGCAAATGTCATCATCCTTCAAAGTATAAGCCTAGTACAAGAACTGACTGTGGACTTTGTCAAATTGTGGAAAAGAGAATATCTTCAGAGGTTTCCCTAAGAAAATCCTTCCAAAGCAAAGAACACATAGACAAATATCATAGAAATAGTAGGAACAACCTACGTCGGCTATGATACTTCAAGTCTCGTGCATGCAATGACCAGAGGCCAAGCACAACATAGAGAAATCCAGACAAAGATTGAAGTGTTATGCTTATCCGACAAAGATTGAATGTGGTAGAAATAGAAAATACCCTAGCTGACATAGATGAAGCTTGACCTCAAGAACTTTGGGAAAGAGCGCATGAAACTTCATGGAAGAAAGAGCGATAGACCAATTTGCCTATTTCTGAAATAATTGGGGAAAAGTAGCGTGAGTCCTCTTTAAGATTCTTGCTATGGTGATGCTCACAACCTTAGTGTTCATGAAGAGGAAGCAATGAGTGTTCACACTCTTCCTAGCTACATGGGAGAGTATGAAGCCAAACAAGAATGCAAGAGAGCACCAACAGTGAGAAGAATATGAATAAAAGATAATGAGAAGAAGCCATCTATAATAGAGGAACTTGGAATACAAAAATTTGATGTATGCTCACTTTACATGCATTTTTGAAAGTAAAGCCGCATCTTTGGGATAAGCTAGCCCAATGAGTGAAGCCATACAAGGAATCCAACATAGAGATCACGTCCACTCAAACAAGCTCTTGCCTAAAACAAATCCCATTTTATAAAATTGGAGATTATAGTGAAGGGGATGAGGGAAACACATGTTTCCTTGTCCTCTACAATGATTAAACAACGTAATCCATACTACACTCAGGTGCAAGAGTTGTCATTGCTACAAAAGAGATTTAGGAGAAATGGGGTTTATCAATGATGGAGTCCACAAAAATGGATTTACAATTGGCAAATGATCACATAGAGCATCCTCTCAAACTACTGGAAGGGATAATACTTTCAAATTGTGGAGTAAATTTTAAGCATACATTGGCTATCTGTCACTTCAAAAAGACTGGGAACTATGAGATGCTCTTAGGAAGGCCCTTCGTGCACTAAATCAAAGTGGTTGAGGATTGGGGATCAAATTCCTTATACTTGCATCACATAGGTGTGATAACCAAGGTAAATCATAAAAAACTTTATTTTAGGGATATCTCTCCAATACAATGGAATTCCTTTCATGAGGATGAAGCGACAACCTCTATACATAGTGTGCATTTTGAGGATCGCTATTGGATGTAACAAGACAGGGAAAGTAGTGGGATAAGAACTCCAAATCGGTTGTTCAAAAATACCTTCGAAATTTCTAGATAAGGCCCAACTAGTTTTATTGTAAGCTCCACCTTATGGAAGTGTTGCTTCCCCTAGAGGAAACTTGTTAAAAGAAGGCAACCATCCTATGAAGGAGGGTAACCATTTCTTCATTACTCATTTGGACTTGCATGGATATAACTGCAAGTTTCACTTCCATGTCGGTTGACTTTGGAGAACAAAAAGGGATATCAAAGCTTATCAAAACATGAGCCCTACTAAGATGTACCAAAATTTTGTGTCTACCCATTATCAAACTATATTCATCGAAATAATCACTTCATACAAGCTAGATCAAGGAAGAACACAAGGGTGGTCATATATTTCACATCGAAATTAATCAAGAAAACTCTTCACATCACCCTAGTTCCAATAGACTCTTGGAAATCAATGTACATTTGGTACGTTTCCAGCAAATCATTTTTGGACTTAGCATTTGTACAGTTTGGGTAAAACTTTTTTGAGGCTAGATAGATAGAGCTTGGCAAGATCTATCTAGTGGTATGCTTCATTTTTCCATCAGAGGTCAGAGTTGGAAGAAAAGTCAAACCCTGATTGTGCTCAAATAATAAAAGTTAGGTCATGTACAAAAGCAAGTTAGGCGATGAGTTTTTGAAAACTCATGAAAAGAAAAGGCTACTTCTATTTTTAATACTCGCTAGCATGAAACAAAAGTATGCGATCATAAGTAAAACAACGTTGGAAGTTTTTTATCTTGCGCACGTGTTTTTTGCTTTATTGAGGACACTACGTTTTTGCTTTATTGGTCATGCACACGTTTTAGCTTTATTGAGAAGTCCTTCACTATAGATTTATTCATGAAGACTTAACCTATAAAAGGAGCATGGTGGGCACATTATGAAATATCACTCAAAGATCTCAACCTAGAGTTTGAAGATTCTAAAGCTTTAGAGGTGAAGATTTGGTGAAGGAGAGGCTACTCTCTTGGAGCAAGAAGTCTCCTACAAGGTGGTGGTAACTATCTTTTGTGAGTTAACCTTATATTTTGTTTTTAGGGTTCTCTACCCTAATCTCAAAATTAGGGTTGGTTGATTTACAATTTTGTTACACTATTTTGTGAGAATAAGGTTAACTTCGTTGCTCATTCACTTCATACAGTTAAATTATTTCAACGTAATCTAACTTTTGTATCATCATCTTCTTGGCTATTCTTCCATTAGTGAGTGCACCACATCATATGGTTGAGTAGTACTCCCATGTTGTAATTTGGAGGTCTATTTTTTAGTGAGTAAGCATCTTGCTTACATTCTCTAATCTTGTCTCAAGATCTCTATCTTTCTCTATCTCATATACCATCTTGGTTAATTAAGTTGTGTATGCTCAAAAGGTTTTAGTTTGGAACGATCCTGGGGCCCCAAATTCCAACACTTGGTATCAGAACATATTTGAAATACACACTTAATTAAACATGAGTGAGATAAGAATTGAGATTGAGGACAAGTTAGATGGTTCTTCACATTATCCCATGTGGAGTTTCATGATGATGAATATTTTATTGACAAAGGATTTATGGAGTATCGTCAATGGATCCTTAACAAGACCAAGACGAGAAGCTGAAGAAGGGGATACAACAACTTCAAGAGGTGCTTGAGTCACAATCGCAGAACCAATTGAAGAAGTGGTAACCACTTCTATATCCAGGGTCACTGCTAGGTCTTTACCTAGAGTTCCTCCTACTGAAGATCAGGCAAGATGGGATGCTAGAGATGCTTTAGCAATCTCATACATAGCGATGAGTGTCAAAAAGCATATTCTACCACAGATTAGATCTTGCAAAAGTTCTAGACAAGCTTGGTTGAATCTTGAGAATCTTTTTTAGAGCAGAAATCCAACTAGGAAAGCTCACTTGAGGAGACAACTAGCAAATGTTGGAGTTAGACGTCTGCGGAAGCACGCGAACAACACAAGGAAGAAGAAGAAGCTTGGAGCACAACACACAAGACTGAATGTATTACTTGAGAATGTACAAAGATAAGTAGCCCATTAGGGCAATAGGCGTATATACAAGCCGGGGGAAAAAAACCTCCTAAAGAGGGAAAAAAGTGCCTCAGCGGTCCTAGAGTGTTCACAACATCACTACCTAAATATATCAACAAATCCCCCTTGGGAGTGATACGATGAACAAGGAGCTGGCACTCATGTATAAGGAAGCTATGTGTAAATCACTCCACAAAAGGAAGTAAGCCCAAAGCTTTGCGGAAAGCTTCAAACTTCTCCCTAGGCAGAGCCTTCGTGAAAAGGTCTGCAATGTTCTCGTGCGTGGGCACATATGCCAAGCTGATCTCCCCAACAGAGAACCTCTCCCTGACATAATGATAATGCACCTCAATGTGCTTAGTGCGAGCATGGAACACAGGGTTCCTTGCAACTGCCAATGCACTGTGACTGTCAGTGAAGATGGTGGTGGCAGAGGACTGACCCTAAACCCCAAACTATGGCCACTTCCAGTTGTGAGGGTGAGTATAGGGCAACTTTCAAAGCTACTATTGAGTGTGTGTGGCTCAGACGCCTTATGGCTGATTTGGGTTAAACATGAATGAGATAAGAATTGAGATCGAGGACAAGTTAGATGGTTCTTCAAATTATCCCATGTGGAGTTTCATGATGATGAATATTTTATTGACAAAGGATTTATGGAGTATCGTCAATGGATCCTTAACAAGACCAAGGCGAGAAGCTGAAGAAGGGGATACAACAACTTCAAGAGGTGCTAGAGTCACAATCGCAGAACCAATTGAAGAAGTGGTAACCACTTCCATATCCAGGGTCACTGCTAGGTCTTTACCTAGAGTTCCTCCTACTGAAGACCAGCCAAGATGGGATGCTAGAGATGCTTTAGCAATCTCATACATAGCGATGAGCGTCAAAAGCATATTCTACCACAGATTAGATCTTGCAGAAGTTCTAGACAAGCTTGGTTGAATCTTGAGAATCTTTTTTAGAGCAGAAATCCAGCTAGGAAAGCTCATTTGAGGAGACAACTAGCAAATGTTGGAGTTAGACATCCGCGGAAGCACGTGAACAGCACAAGGAAGAAGAAGAAGCTTGGAGCACAACACAAAAGACTGAATGTATTACTAGAGAATGTACAAAGATAAGTAGCCCATTAGGGCAATAGGCGTATATACAAGCCGGGGGAAAAAAACCTCCTAAAGAGGGAAAAAAGTGCCCCGACGGTCCTAGAGTGTTCACACACATCACTACCTAAATATCAACAAATCCCCCCTGGGAGTGATGCGATGAACAAGGAGCTGGCACTCATGTATAAGGAAATGCCAAGCTATGTGGAAATCACTCCATGAAAGGAAGTAAGCCCAAAACTTTGCGGAAAGCTTCAAACTTCTCCCTAGGCAGAGCCTTCGTGAAAAGGTCTGCAACGTTCTCCTGCGTGGGCACATATGCCAAGCTGATCTCCCCAATAGAGAACCTCTTCCTGACATAATGATAATGCACCTCAATGTGCTTAGTGCGAGCATGGAACACAGGGTTCCTCGCAACTGCCAATGCACTCTGACTGTCAGTGAAGATGGTGGTGGCAGAGGATTGACCAACACCCAAATTAGCCATAAGGCGTCTGAGCCACACACACTCAATAGTAGCTGTGAAAGCTGCCCTATACTCAACCTCACAACTGGAAGTGGCCACAGTAGGCTGCTTCTTGCTCAACCAAGATATGCATGAGCTACCAAGAATGAAGCAAAAGCCACTAGTGGACACATGAGTGTCATAGCAACCATCCGAGTCTGAGTCAGAAAAAGCATGCAAATCTGGCGGTAGTGATCCCCCCTTGGGATAAAACAACCCAAGTAGCCGAGTACCACTCAAGTAGCGAAACATGCGCTTAGCCACCTCCCAATGCTTGACACCTGGGCAATGCATAAACCTGCTCATCTGTGAGACACAAAACTGAATATCTCGCCGAGTAATGCATAAGTAAATTAGGCATCCAACAACCTGCTGATAGAGCACAACATCAAATGCATCTCCAGCATCATGAAGACTCAATCGTAAACCTGTCTCCATAGGGGTGGCAATATGCTTACAGTCTTCAAGGCCAAAACGCTGCAATAATGTGTCAATGTATTTCCTTTGACACAAAGCCAATGCACCATCAACTTGCATTAAATGAATGCCCAAATAGTGATGCAAATGCCCCAAATCAGACATCTCAAATGAGGCATGCAAATCAGCCTTAAAATCAGAAATATGCTTCTCAATAGGACCAGTGAGCAGCATGCCATCAACATAGAGAACAATGATCAAAAGCACATCATTAGCACGCTTAACATATAAGGTGCTCTCAGTTGGACTGTTCACAAAACCATGTGCAATCAGATAGGCATGTATCTTCTCCTACCAAGCACGTGGTGCTTGCTCTAAACCATATAATGCCTTCTTTAACCTGCACACCTAGTTTTTATGCCCTTTCTGCACAAAACCACGGGGCTGAAAAACATACACTTCTTCATGTAAGTCACCATTTAGAAATGCAATTTTAATGTCCAACTGATGTACATTACAACCATGATGGGCTGCAAGTGCACACATGCTCCGAACAGTAGTCATACGACATGTGGGTGCAAAGGTCTCATCAAAATCAATGCCTCTTTCCTGTGCATAACCCTTTGCAACAAGCCTAGCCTTATACCTATCAACTGCACCATCAGGTTTACGCTTCAGCTTGTATACCCACTTAGTACCAATGGCTTTCTTGCCAAGAGGCAAGTCACATAAAGACCAAGTACCATTCTTCATTATAGCATCATATTCAGATTGCATAGCAGCCATCCAATTTTCTGAATTTTGTGCTTCATCAAAAGAAACAGGCTCATTCTCATCACAGAGACTAGATGCAGCCATAGCATAGCAATCTGATGCAAAGGAGACACTATGAGAGCCTGAACGAGTACGATATGACAAAGGTGCATCTAGTTTGCTGTCACACAAAGTCTTCACCAGCCATTTTGGCATAGTTTTTGCCTCCTCAATATCATCTCTCTCATCAACAAGTGCATCATGTAAGTCTGCATCAGAAATGGGATGATCTGCATCATTACATGAAACCTGCAAAGGCTGAGAAGTTGCCTCATTAAGACCAGTAGTAGATTGTCCACCTGTAAAAAGAGGCATCAAAGTATCATACATGTCTTTGGAGCTAACAGATGTCTCCTTAGTACATGAAAGCAATGGCTGAATAGCATCTTCCACAAAAACAACATCACGGCTAACCAGAATGCGTTTAGTTTGTGGATGATACAGACGATAGCCTTTACTTTCAAAACTGTACCCAACAAAAATACATTTTACTGCCTTATCATCTAATTTTCTACGATGTTGTTCAGGCACTAGTGCATATGCCAAACAACCAAAAACCCGCAGATGAGCAACAGATGGCTTGCGATCATGCCAAGCCTCATATGGAGTGATAGACTGTAGCGCTTTAGTGGGACACCTGTTAAGTACATATGCTGCACACATGACAACCTCAAGCCAGAAACTATGTGGTAAAGCCTGACTCTTGACCATACACCTCGCCATCTCCATGAGTGACCTGTTCCTTCGTTGAGCAACTCCATTATGTTGAGGTGTATATGGCACTGTACACTGGTGTTTTATCCCACGTTCAACCAGAAATGCATTAAAATCAGAAGACATATATTCCCCCCCTTGATCAGAACGGAGGGTTCCCATTTTACATCCTGACATATTTTCAGCCAAAACTAAAAACTGTTTGAAGCACAAAAACACTTCGGAATTTGCCTTCAATGGATATACCCATGCATGCCTGGAAAAATCATCAATGAAAGTCATGAAGTAAAGATAGTTTCCAAAAGAAGGTGTTTGCATAGGACCACAGACATCACTATGTACAAGCTGCAAGTTCTGCGTAGCCCGAACTGAACCATCTTTTGGAAAGGAGGAACACTGCATTTTGCCGAAAATACAACCTTCACATACATGTTTTCCACGTGCCTCAAGCTTGGGCAAAGAAGACGCCATATCAGATTTCTACAGGCATAGCAAACTAGCAAAATTCAAATGACCAAAGCATGCATGCCAAAGCTTTGCATCTTACATAGCCTGAGGATCATGAACTGCACATGCGAATCATTCATAGATCTTTCATAGTCTATGAGCTTATACATCCCACGACATAAAATGCCAGAAGCAATAATAACATCACCATTCGACAAATCATGAACTGTACATCTGTCATCAACAAATTTCACAACCAAGCCAATCTTGGCTAATGCAGAAACTGATAACATATTCTTCTTGATCCCTAACACAAATAAAGCATCTGATAAGGTGAAAAAACTACCATCAGCAGTAGTCAGAATGATCTTACTAACTCCCATAACAGGATAAGAGGAGTTGTTGGCGCATGTGACAGTATTCCCGGTAGTGGCAGGCTCGAGTGAAGAGAAGAAACTACGCTGCGAGGTAATATGTTTGGTCGCCCCACTATCAAAGCACCAAACATCTGAGTCCACTGCAGACATGCACTGCTCATGAGAAGATGGGTCAAAACTGCAAACAGTAGTAAACGCCCATTCTTCTTCCTGCACAAGATTAGCAGACTCTATTTTTGGTGTAGAGGCTTCTACAACAATCATTCCAGCCTCCTTTTTCTTTGCCTCTTTTGCATCCAGTTTTGGACAGTTCTTTATGATATGATCATTCCCTTTATAGTACTTGCAAAACAATTTCTGCTTTTTTGATTTCTTCTCATCTTTATCCTGGTTCTTCGACTGTGCAGCATTTGTAGATTTCTGCTTACTAGTAGAAGAGCTCCATTTTCCTTTGCCCTTCTGACTAGCCAGGAAAGCTTGATCTGCAACACGCATAATGGACCTATTGTGCCTGGACTGATCTTCCTGTAACAGAACAGAGACTAACTCCTCAAATGACAAGGCATTTGGATTGCCTTTCATCATCAATCGAAGAGTAGAAGCAAAACTTTGATATGAATCAAGAAGACCATTTAGAACGGTCTGCACAAGTGAGCTATCTGGTATAACCTCATCAGCAGAAATCAACTGTTCCTTCAAGTCTTTGTCTTTGTTAGAAAACTGTCCATAGAACACCTTCATTCATGTGCTCACTCTCGAACTGTTTTTGGAGGTAAGCAACACGAGCTTCATTCCTAGCCTAGTACAGTGTGGTAAGTGTATCCCAAGCATCCATTGCTGTTCTGCAAGAGCGAATGTGAGGAATAATAGCATGTTTGAGAGACAAAGCTATCAATGCATGTGCTTGAGCATCTTTGCCATCCCAACGAATTTGCTCTGCAGTAGGTGCAACAAAAACAGCAGCACGAATAGGAATCTGCAGAATATCATCTTCGACACCATCTCCATCAGCTTCAACACCTGTATTTGCAATACCTGTAGTCGCAGGTGTAACAGGACATCTTTCAACACCTTGCACAATGTTCCACAGTCCTTTTGCAACCAATACATGTCGCATCATATAAGCCCATAATGAGTAGTTGGTACCATCCAACTTATCCTCAACAACCAACATACGGAATACATCACTGCTTTCAGCCATGGTCGGTGACTAAAATACCTTGATGCAGAAAATTGACTGTATCTCAAAAAGTTGAACGGAACTGCCCAGACGAGTTCTGCTAAACCTGTAGCAGACTTCGAGACGCTTATACTGGCGAATCGAAACAGGTATATACCTTTGGCACAAAAAGACAAAATTGCCTGCACAAGTGCTACGATTGTGCATTCGGAGGCCGAAACGAGCTCAGATCGTGACGATGATGCCCTAGATGAAGCGACGACCTGCTCTGATACCAATTGTTAGAGTTAGACATCTGCGGAAGCACGCGAACAACACAAGGAAGAAGAAGAAGCTTGGAGCACAACACACAAGACTAAATGTATTACTAGAGAATGTACAAAGATAAGTAGCCCATTAGGTTAATAGGCGTATATACAAGCCGGGGGAAAAAGACCTCCTAAAGAGGGAAAAAAGTGCCCCGACGGTCCTAGAGTGTTCACACACATCACTACCTAAATATATCAACAACAAATACAAGGATGAAAGCTGGTGAGCCTATTCAAAACCACATTACAAGACTCGTTGACTTGAGGGATCAACTTTTAAATGTAGGAGTTGAAGTATCAGATGAAGAAATGGTAAATACGTTGATTAATTCACTTCTTATTTCATATCGGTCTTTCATAACCACTCTTACCCTTACCACAAGAGATAGAGAGGTTACATTTGAAGAGCTAGAGTTTTTGTTTCTTCAAGATGAAGATCAATTGAAGGGAATGGAAGAGAATGAAGAAGCACTTTCATCTTCATCAAAGGGTAAAAAGAAGAAGACGGAGAAGAAGGACAAGCAATCCAAGAAGGAAAGTAGGTCCCTCTCACCTTCTACTTCAGATTCTGTTTCTACTACATCTAAATAGAAATCTTCTAAGAAGAAGGAAGTAATATGATATTACTGTAAGAAACTTGGACATTTAAAGGCATCATGTTCTAAAAGGATTGCAGTAGAAAAGAAAAAGGCATCAGGTGACGTTGTAGATGATGAGAAAAAAGGGAAGCCTCAAGGTGATTCTTATGCCTGTATCACTATTGAGGAAGTAGCTTTTGATCAGGCAGCTTTACAAGTTCTTTCACCGAATCCTTGGATATTTGACTCAGGTGCTACAAATCATATGAGAGGTTATAGAGATGTGTTTTCTTCTCTTTCCTATTCTTCAGGTAGAAGAGTTACTATTGCAACTGGCAATGATTTGGATGTTGTGGGAATAGGTACAGTAACCCTAAAGTCAAGAGAAGGTGGTAATTTTTAGATTTCAGATGTTCTATATGTGCTTGAAATGAAGAAGAATCTGCTATCTATATCTGCATTTTTGAGTGATGGTTTTAAAGTTGTATTTGAGAGAGATCTTTGTAAGATCCTATCACGAAAAGAAGGGAATTGTATTTCACAAGGTCAGCATAGAGGAGGGATTTTCATTTTGTAAAAAATCAGTCAGGCATATGCGGTCAAATCTTTGTCACCGGTGGAAGATATGAAGCTATGGCATGAAAGATTTGGACGTATTAGTTTTGGAGCTCTCAAGAGTATCAAAGACAGAGGTATGGTTAAGACTTTACCCTCATTCGAGCTAGCAGATGATTCAGATATATGTGAAGGATGTCTTGAAGGTAAGATGCATAAAATACCTTTCAAGAAACATGGTCATATTATAGTTACCATGAAATTGCAGATTATTCATTCAGATGTGAATGGACCTATGAGAGCAGACTCTATTCAGGGTTTTATTTATTTTGTTCTATTTGGTGATCATTTTACGAGATACTCATGGATCTATGGTCTTAAGTTGAAGTCAGATGTCTTTCCTATGTTCAAGAAATTTTTTGCTATGGTTGAAAATGAAAGTCAGACAACTATCTAGATTCTCAAAAGTGATAGAGGTGGAGAATACTTGTCAAATGAGTTTCAGACATTTCTTGATGAGAAAGGTATTACTCGACACCTTACTATTGCTTACACTCCTTAGCAAAATGGTGTTGCAAAAAGAAAGAATAGAGTACGTGTTGAGATGATGCAAAGCATGATGGCATCCAAGAGGCTTTCACCAAAATTCTGGTTTGATGCAGTACATACAACTAACCAGATTTTGAACAGATCATCTACAAAAGCTTTAAAGGTAATCACACCTTATGAAGATTATTATGGTAGAAAACCTAATGTGAGTTATTTCAGAGTGTTTGGATCACTTTCATATGTACATGTTGAAAAAAAGGACCAAGGCAAACTAGATGTAAAAGCAAGGAAAGCTATTTTCATTGGATATCCTATTGAGAGCAAGGGATAGAGGTTTTATGTTCCAGTGACAGGTGAAGTCATTCTTTCATGCAATGCATATATTGCTGAAAATAAGGTTTATGATAAGGAACCAGAAATTCTAGAGTTCATTAGTGAAAGTGACTATGGATTTTTTAGAAGGAATTTGGATGTACATGTTCAGCCATATCAGGAAGGAGCTAAAGTTCCTAGCCTTGAAGAAAGAGGAATTTCACAACCTTCTACAGATTCAATTCCATAAGAGACTTCAGTTCCAGAAATGGAAGAAGTTAGAGTTCTAGAAAGTTCTGTTACCTCAAAAGGACAAGTTTAAGAACCTGTGAAAGCTGAAGCATCAGAAAGAGTTTCACCACTATTTAAGGATACACCTACTTGGTTATATCAGACTTGGGAAGATAGTGGTATAAAGACTTTTGCTGGAAGAACAAGGAGTCAGACTAGACAACAACAACAAGATCATATAAGAACAAGAAGTCAGACTAGGCAACAACAACAAAGAGATCATGTAACTTTTGTTGAAGATTTTGAGATTCATGATATTTTGGCACTTACGACAGTTGAGGATGAACCTGCATGTGTTAAAGATGCACTTAACATTTGATTTGGAGAAAAGCTATGCAAGAAGAGATTGATTCTATTCAAACTTGGTAGCTATGTGAGTTACCAAAGGGAAAGAAAGCTATAGGTGTAAAATGGATCTTCAAAATCAAAAGGAAAGCAGATGGTACTATTGATAGATACAAGGCCAGGTTAGTTGTCAAAGGATATGCACAACAAAAAGGTATTGATTATGATGAGACGTTTGCTCCTACATCTAGGATGACTATTATTAGATCAATACTTGCTTTAGCAGCACATTTTGGTTGGCATATATATCAACTAGACATCATGACTGCTTTTCTAAATGGTGATTTACATGAGGATGTGTATATTCAACAGCCAGAAGGTTTTGAAGAGACATGTAAAGAACACTTAGTGTGTAAGCTAATAAAATCTTTATATTGATTGAAGCAGGCACTTAGAGCATGGTATGAATAGATACATATGTATCTTTTATCCATTGGTTTCCATAACTCATATGCAGCTCCAACTCTTTATGTCAAAGCTGAAACAGGTATGATGATTATAGCAATCATTTATGTGGATGATATTATAGTCACAGGTCCTAGAGATGCAGATTTGCAAATGTTTAAAGAACAACTGAAGCAAAAATTTGATGTGAGCGATTTAGGCATTTTGAATTATTATCTTGGGATTCAGTTTCTGTTTCGAGATGAGTGTTCTATATGACACAATAGAAGTACATTGAGAAACTTTTGGAAACGTTTCAGATGATTGATTCTAAACCTATGCAAACACCTATGGATCAGAACATGTCTTTATAGATGGTAGCAGATGTAGAGTCATTTGATGCTACTTTGTATAGCCAAGCAATTGGATGCTTGATATAGCTTTGTAATACACATCCTGATATACAGTTTGCAGTTTCTCAAGTATCAAGGTTCATGCAGAATCGGACAATGTTACATTGGAAAGCAATAAAGCGAATCTTTCGATATTTGAAGGGAACTTGAAATCATGCTATGGTATTTTTGAAATCTACACATTTGTTACTAAAAGGATTTTCAAATTTTGATTGGGCAGGTGATAGAGACACTAGAAGAAGTACTAGTGGATTTTGTTTTTATCTTGGAGATTGTCTTATCTCATGGCTTTCAAAGAGACAACCCACTATTGCAACTTCATCGTGTGAAGTTGAATATCATGCAGCATTTATGACTACTTTAGAGTTATTTTGGTTGTAGAAGATTTTTAGTTATCTTGATGTAAGAGTATATCAACCCATTCAGATATTTACAGATAGCTAGAGTGCAATAGCTAATGCTAAGAATCCAGTGCATCATGCAAGGACAAAGCATATAGAGGTACACTACCACTATATTTGAGAGCAGATAGCTAAGAAGCACATTGAGCTAGTTTATGTTCCTTCTAGTGAGAATGTTGCATATATTTTTACCAAAGCATTGACTAGAGACAGATATGAGAAGATTTGCAGGTTACTGAAGCTTGTACCAATATGACATTGAAGAAGGGATTGTTGGAAATCAATGTACATTTGGTACATTCCTAGCAAATCATTTTTGGACTTAGCATTTGTACAGTTTGGGATAAAACTTTTTTGAGGCTAGATAGATAGAGCTTGGCAAGAACTATCTAGTGGTATGCTTCAGTTTTCCATCACAGGTCAAAGGTGGAAGAAAAGTCAAACCCTAATTGTGCTCAAATAATAAAAGTTAGGAGATGTCCAAAAGCAAGTTTGGCGATGAGTTTTTGAAAACTCATGAAAAGCAAAGGCAACTTCTATTTTTAACAATTGCTAGCATAAAACAAAAGCATGCGATCATAAGTAAAACAACGTTGGAAGTTTTTTATCTTGCGCCACGTGTTTTTTGCTTTATTGAGGAGACTACATTTTTGCTTTATTGGTCATGCGCACATTTTAGCTTTATTAAGAAGTCCTTCACTATAGCTTTATTCATGGAGACTTAACCTATAAAAGGAGCATGGTGGGTACACTATGAAATATCACTCAAAGATCTCAAGCTAGAGTTTGAAGATTCTGAAGCTTTGGAGTTGAAGATTTGGTGAAGGAGAGGCTACTCTGTTGGAGCAAGAAGTCTTCCACAAGGTGGTGGTAAATATCTTTTGTGAGTTAACCTTATATTTTGTTTTTAGGGTTTCTCTACCCTAATCTCAAAATTAGAGTTGGTTGATTTACAATTTTGTTACACTATTTTGTGAGAATAAGGTTAACTTCGTTGCTCATTCACTTCACACACTTAGATTATTTCAACATAATCTAACTTTTGTATCATCATCTTCTTGGCCATTCTTCCATTAGTGAGTTCACCACATCATATGGTTGAGTAGTACTCCCATGTTGTAATTTGGACATCTATTTTTTAGTGAGTAATCATCTTGCTTACGTTCTCTAATCTTGTCTCAAGATCTCTATCTCTCTCTATCTCATATATCATGTTGGTTAATTAAGTTGTGTATGCTCAAAAGGTTTTAGTTTGGAATGATCCTGGGGCCCAAAATTCCAACATAGACATCAATGATATTCAGATCCATCCATAGAGAAATGATAAAAGATTAAGACATTTAATGACATCAATAGCCAAGAATTGGAGTTTGGCTTAAGATTGGTCCACTAATATTTCTTCTTCCCTAGTCAAGGTAGATACACAATTCTTCATAAAAGCATTTGGCATGGTTTGATGCATGTTGTGAGGTTTAGAATGACAATGGACATCACCATGTGGGTTTATGAACAAATAGAAACCGCTAATGCTCAGTAGAGGAAGAAGAAAACAATTTTTGGAATGCATGCCCTCACTAGAATTATTCACATAGCTTTGGCTAAACATACATGAGTACTCAAGAATTTCATGTATGCATGATACAACGAGGGAGACATAGCTCTCTACCTTTGAGTACTCTAGATATGCATGATATAACCAAGAATGTATGATTACTCAAGAATGGCATGTATGCATGATACAACTAGGGAACATAACTCTACCTCCATAACTTCATTACCAAAACAATGAAAGAAGATGAGAGACCTTGGAGGGATCAATGGGATTTCCCATTTATTCAATCTATAACTTCCAAAGGGAAGGAAAAGAAGTCAAGGCATAAACGAGCATCTTTTAGGTCCGCAGAAGAAGTCTCTCAAGGCTTACATTTTGTAACCTTCTCCTCAAGCAAACTCCATGAGACCCACCCATAACCTCTATTCTAAGAGAAGAAATAATTTCATCACAACAAAGATGCCTCAGTTGAACAACTAGTAGAAAGGTGTCTATATCCAATATAGAGGAAAGTATGGCCAACCTCCTAAGGGCTCAATAAGAAGAACTCAAAGGTTGAAAGAATGGACTGAGAGAGAACTAGGTTAGCTAAGAAAAAGGGTACCACCTAATTTTACTTAGCCTATAATACACAAAGAAAGAGAACTAGAGCCCGAGAGGATAACTCAATTAACCGTTGCAAAACAATTATTTAGTCCGATCATTGAAGTGTCCAATGGACGAACGCCAATTATCACTCCTCTTGAGAAATAAACAATTATTTAGTCCGATCATTGAAGTGTCCAATGGACGAACGCCAATTATCACTCCTCTGAGAAATTGCCACTAAAGGAACAGCTGAGGTATACATCTCATAAGGCGAAGAAGAAGAAAAAGATATGTTTTTGCATTGCACTCACTAGTTAGGGAGGGCTCGAGAGCCACACAAAGAGAATTCACCATCAAGTAATTATGGGGAAAAGCAAAATGTTTCCACTTCATGGACCTATCCTGCATTATATTATGAATATATTCAGTCATTAGGACCGTATTAAGATTCCATACATCCACGATTGAGAAGAGAATTCTTGAGAAAATCTACGCCTTCACAAAGTATTCAACAAGGACCCAAAAAATTTACAATAGAGACCAATGTATTGCCCCATTTGCTAGAAGCAAAATAGGTGCTCAATATCAAATTATGTGAGCCAATTACAAGAATAGAGATTAGTAGCTAAATTATCCATGTATTATAGCGCCACCAAAGGTTACATATCCTAATATGTTGAATGCTTTTTCACATTGGATTGAGAAGACACTCAACATCCTAGATCCCACTTGCATGATGCTCTCAAAAATTTTCATCATGATGCAAACTTTTTCATCGGATTCAAAGAGGTATGCACACCATTTTTTAATAGGTAGGGATTTAGACATGGGAATATCCTTATGACCAATCACCTTGAGACTTCCATGGTATTCCACGATAGAATAAAGGATCTAATAAGTCAATTTGTGTAAAATTTTGCAAAAGCCTTCCAAATAGGTTTCTTTGAGAGACATTCATAGACATTCTGCAGTTCCAGATTTGCGACATGGCTTCTAGTATCCAAAGTAATGCAAAAGAAATTTTCTAAGATGACATAACGTGAGATATTGCCTCAAGTCATATGTAGTAGAATAATCGCATGATTGGTTTCCAAATTCTCATAGTAGGAACACAAGAGCTAGCTAAAGGTCGTGGAGGAATGCAATTCGCAAAACCTCCTTTCTCAACATGGAAAGGAAGCATGTTGTCATGATATGGCTGCTACATATGTTGAGTTGACACTCAAACCACCAAGAGGGCTCATACAATCTCTCAACAAGATGAATAAGATGCGTGCATAGCCCCTCATTCTTGTTCTGCTCCTACACATAAACCTAGGTTAGGGAGCTTACATTTTTCTTTTTTGTCTTCTATATTGAAGAAGCAATAACAAAAGGACACAGATATTGAAATTCAAGGATGCATTCTTTTAATGAAACTTATCAATCAATATGTGAGAATAAAGATTTGGATAAAAATGGCTAAATTTATAGCCTGGGTTGATCCTTATTAGGATTGGCATGGGGTGGAGTCTAGCTGACTTCATGGATCCATATAAAATGAAGAAACGAACCAAATAGAAGTACAACCAAAGCTCATCAAATTGGGGTGGAAGATTATTATAATCAAGATCATTCTTTCCACACAAGAGAGTGAGAAAGTACATATCCGCCCATCCAACTCCACCCATAATTATACCTCTAAGCTAAGGGGATGTATGTTTTAGGACTCCTCCAAGTTTTCAAAAAAGTGTCTCACATGTGGACACTTTCTCAAGGGCCATCACATGCCTTCTTAATCTAACAAGGCTTCTCCTCTCACTAACATCCCAAGGTGGCACTTAGAGAAGCTTCACCTAAGACTAAGGTTCCCAATCCTTATATAAATCCACCTAAGGATTGGAACAATTAAGTTGGAAGATCAAATACGTAAATAAATAAACCAATGGTTCAATAATGTTCCAACAATAGATCAAGGCCATTGTGCAACATAGTTTCCTCCTTATAAAATTTTTGTCCTAAAAAATGTGTGGAAGTATACTATGTGGAGTACTATCGGGTGCACCATAATCGGTCTTGGGATCATGGAATCATCTCTAAGGTTTTCCTCTTTTTTTAACTTCATTTATTCACATGGAAAAGAGGAAAATCTTTTGTTGAAGGAACTTAATTGTTCCCAAGTGGCACTTTCCTCTATCCCTTGTTTCCATCTAACTAGGGACTCTTTATATAAGTGACTTCTCATCTTTTTATCTTGAGGTCCATATTATTCTTTGGTTTATGGTGGATATTTTGAGTTGAATAGGTTGGAATATCGTATCTAGATATACAATATTTACTTGTTCAATCATTTTATTTTTTCAATCTACTAATATGAAACACTAGGTAAATCAAACAATCTACTAGAAGCTTCAACTCATACACCATAGTTTCAACTTTATAAGGATTATGAAAGCGCTAGAATGTCTTGGAGATGGTTTTGGACAATGTCCTATTGTCAAAGTTTCAAATTTTTCAAGGACTTAAAAAAATACTTGATCTTCAACTTGAAAGGAGGTTTTTTGCCTCTTGGGATTGCTATATGCTTTTGTTCTATCTTGGGGCTTCCTCAAGTTTTCTTTAGCTACCTTCATCTTAGATTTCATGTATTCCAATAAATCTTTAGTAGCTTGGAATTTGTTGATTTGTAATGTGGCTACATATGGGGCTCTAAGTTACAACTCATACATTAGCATGAATGGACTAAATCTTGTTGCAAAATGCTTGGCACTATTGTAAGCAAACTTGCCTAAAGGTAAGTAGTCTTCCCAATTTTCATGATTTGAAGATACATATGCTCTAAACATATCTTCGAATATTTTATTGACTCTTTCTATTTGCCCATGTGATTGTGGATGTTCAATAGTATGCATGCTCAACTTTGTATCTAAGTGATTGAAAATAGCTCTCCAAAAATGACTAGCAATTTTTCTATCTCTATATGATATTATGTCTTAAGGTAGACCATCGAGTCAACAAATATGTTCAATAAATAACTTTTCCAATTTTTGGGATTTGATTGTAGTACAAGTAGGAATGAAACAAGCCATTTTAGTCAAGCAATCTACGATAACCCAAATTGGATCATATTGTTTTTTTATTTGAGATAATACCATACAAGATTACATGGAAATGCTTTCCTATTCTTCATTGGGAATTCCCAAAGGGTGTAGGAGGCCACCAATCTTAAGTTTCTCTACTTTATTTACATGAAATTTTGTACATTTAAGTACATAGCTTTGTGCATCTTTATGTATGCTTGGCTAATAGAACTCTTTCATGACAAATTCATAAGTTTTATTGATTCTTGGATGGATGGCACTAGGGGCATCATGGAATTCACACAAAATATTTCTTATTAAATCTTTATCACAAGGTATGTAGAATTTTCCTTCATACAATAACTACTCATCTTGAATACTATAATGCTTAGACTTGTCATCTAAAGGTCAATTTGTATCTTGTTAGAGTACTTTCTTCCAAGTCTGCTTAAGAATTAAACCTTCTTGACACTTTCCTTCCATTGACTTGATCAAATTATTAGAAACTTGTACAAAACTTTGAGAATTCAACATAGTCATGAATCTTAATGCATATTCAATTATATTGAACTTCCCTTTATAATATATGAGCTCATTGATGAAATCTTAAAGTATCTCGATCCATCTAGTTTTTCTTCCCTTTAATTTGACATGTTCTGCAAACCATTTGATACTCACTTGATTAGAAACTATGATTAATTTGGTGTCAAAAAAATAATGTCTTCATTTTCTTAGAGAATACATGATGGTATAAAGCTCCTTGCTTTTGACGTTCAGTTGGTTGACCATTATGTCTACGCAGAAGTCCAATTGCAAGCTCACTTGCATCCCTCTCAACCGCAAAGGGTTTGCTTGTGTCTTTAATTTGTAGAATCGAGTCTAATGCAATAGCGTTCTTTATTCTTTCAATAATTTTTCTTGTTCCTTACCCCAAGTAAGGCCTTCATGATATATTTGTATTCCTTTTTCAAAAATCATGTGGCCTACATATCTAATTTCGCATGCAAAAACTCACACTTAGACTCTTTGTCATACAACTTGTTTTCTCTTAAGATCCGCAAAATCTTTTCCAAATGATAAAAATGGGCAGTTCTATCTTACTATAGCCAAGGAACTAAATAAGATCTTAGAATTGTATTCATCAAATTCATAAAATTAGTAAGGTCGTTTGTCAAGCCAAATGACATGAATAAGAATTCAGAGTACCCATACTTGGTTCGGAAGGTTGTCTTGAGGACATCTTCATATTTGATCTTGATTTGATGGTATCCTTGTTGAAGACAAGATTTGAAAATATCTTAGATCCTTTCATTTGATCAAAGAGATAATCTATTTTGGGTATTGGATACTTATTATTGAAGCAACTTATTCAAAGCTTGATAGTCAATGAAATAATTACATTAATCCCTCCTTTTTCACTAAGAAGATGGGAGCTTCCCAAGATGATTGACTAGATTGAATGAATCCTTTGTTAAGATATTCCTTCAATTGTTTCTTGACTTCTACTTGTTGGGAATATGAGAGTCGATAAGGGGGTTTACATGTAGGCTTAGTACCTGGGAGCAAGTACATGGAATTATCGACTTGCCCTTTAGAACTGGGTAAGCCATGGGAAGTTCTTTTTGAATTCTAAGGTGTTCAATAAGTGACCATGCTTCAATGATGCCTCTAAGCCCCAAATCCATTTCCTTCCCAACACTATATCAGTCCTTTCTATGTGCATAATTTAGTAATCAAGTTTATTTAACTCAATTTCAAGATCAAATACCATAATACCCTGAACTTTATAGTTTTCTATTGCATTAGGGAAACCGTGTACTGATGTGATAACTCTTTCTCAGACAACTTAAGCTTCTTCACAAGTGAGTTATTAGGAAAATTTTGGGTAACATAATCATGTAATTTGATGAACTCACGTGCTTCAAGTTGGTTTTGGGTCCACATTGAATCAAACAAAGAACATTGTTGTATATTATTTCCGTGTAGATTTTCCACCTTTTTTCAAACATTACTACCTTTTATATTCAACGTTTGAGCTAGTGCAGTGCACTTTTATTCCTTCCTTTTTGCTCATGGGTGGGCTTTTTATATCCTTGCAATTCAAGTCCCATACCTCAAGGTCAAGTCTTGGACTTCACGACCATGGCTTTTTAGACGTATATTTACTGAAGTATTCATCTTATGTTTGTTTTTCTTAAAGTTATTATTCATGTTGACATGACTAATTTGTCATAAATGTTTGTTATTTTAATTGCACCTTCTTAGCTTGTGGAAGCACCTCTTTTTACTTCATGCTTTAATGTCTTGT
Organism: Ceratopteris richardii; assembly: GCA_020310875.1. NCBI lineage: Eukaryota > Viridiplantae > Streptophyta > Polypodiopsida > Polypodiales > Pteridaceae > Ceratopteris > Ceratopteris richardii. The sequence goes on from CM035414.1 coordinate 175,710,218, forward strand.
TGAGTCCTCCAATAAAGCCTTCGAATTTATCAAAATCATCTAAGTTCTGAAGCTTGGGGATTATTTTTTTATATTGAGGAATATAAAGTGAGAAAGGATGTCCACTTTGAAGGAATTTTTCCAATTCCTCCCAATTTATTTCTTCCTCATTTTCAAGTAAGAATTTCTTTTTGAAGTGTTCCTTGAATTGAAACCAAGTTTCAAGAATCTATTGGGATTATTTTAAGCTCATTCACCATTTATAGGTTTTAAGCCTAATTAGTAGTCTTATTTCTAAAACTTGATAATTTTCAAGAGTATTCTTTAGTTGATGCAAAATTTTCCATTTATCTAGAAATGTCAAGACCACATCTTTATTTCATCCTTTTTTTCTCTTGAAATTTGAGGGGTTTTCATATCTTTCATGAACCAAATATTTCTTGGTTGCAAAGAGGTAAAGGGTTGAGGTTTTTGGAGTCAAATCCTTAATCCCAACCCTGGGTGAAATGCCATAAGAACCATGCACTCTTGAATACTATTAGTGGTTTTCTCTAACCTATCTATATCTCGGTAAATATCTACTTCATGCATATCCTCATCATTCCATATTGCCCCTTCCTTGGATATACTGGGTTGGTGCAATTAGTCCAAGCCTAAATGTATGATCATTTATCCTAAGGCTCATATGTGCATTCATGTATTAGCACATGAATGATCTCTTGTACAAGATTGATTTTTTACTCCTTGTAAAAGTGCATATATGGAATCACTTCAATCACGAGTTCTCAAGAGAATATTTTCGCAACCTATTTGGTGAGGACTTATGGCAAATCAAGTCCTAAAACTTTGGAACATTTTTAGGTAAAGATTTGAATTCGAATTTGAATCTTGGCTCCAACAAAAAGCTATTAAAGAGGACTACCTACTTGCATGAAAAGAATCTAGATATAGCAGAGATTTCAGAGGAATTTGTGTGGCATATTGTGTTCACATTATAGCTCTAATATTTCCCTCGAATTGTGCAATCATTCATTGCCAATTTCAATGTAATTTATGTGCATTAATACATATAGTTTTCTCATATCTCATATTTTTTGCTCTGTCATGTACCACTCAGAATAGTGAGCTTCTCTGATCTGTTTCTCACCAGGAAATTGATCATTTTCAGTGACTCAAGTTGGTATAGATTCATAAGACTGTCTATTTTCTTGCTACAAAGTTTCATTTCTATTCACTTAGGCATTCTCGAGCTTTATGCCAAACATTTCCCACTGGTCTACATATTGTTAGTACCTAAAAATATCGGGATGCATCTCTAACTTGCTAAGCATCATTCTTTGAGCATGGTCTATCATTTCAAGTAAAATAGCTTGCAAAAGATAGCTATTCAAGTTACTTATATATGCCCAAAATAGGATTTTACTTAATTGTTAGCAGAGAAAGAGAACTGTTCATTTTTTTTTGAGTAGGTATAGTGACCAGAATTGCAAGTTTTCAGTTCATAGTGAAACCCCAACTTATTTGTTTTGATCTAATGATTTGAGGATCATCTTCCAAAGAACCTAGGTGATTATTTGTGCTTCTTGGAAAGCTCAAGAGGTATACTTTGCAGTCCTTAACTCAGTTTTGGCAGGTGTGAAGCACGAATTTGCAATATCATCTCATCTCTGGAAGGTGTCCACTATCTCCTCTAATAGTGGTATTAGAGCAACATCAAGGTAAAATGGGAGATAGATTTCCATCATTCATTGAAAAATTGGACAGGGGCAATTATCCAGCTTGGTCCCTAAGGATGAAGGCTTACCTCCAAGGAAGAAGCTTGTATGGATACATATATGGAGATGAAGAAATGCCAACCCTTAGAAGCAAACATCAACCTACAAGAGAGGAGTAAGAGAGACTAGCTACATGGTGTGCACAGGATGCTCTAACCAGATCTTATATACTCAATTCAATATCTTATTTTTTATTACCCATATTAGGAATTGCAAGACTTTCCAAGAGACTTGGGAAGTACTATCTTCATACTTCTCATCAAATACAAGGGCTAGGAAGAACGAGCTTTGGATGGAGTTCACAACCTTGAAGAAGCAACCAAAGCAAAGTGTAGCTGACTATGTGACCAAGCTGAGGGATGTAGTTGATCAATTTGGGAGTATTGGAGAAGAATAAGGAGAAGAGTAGATAGTAAGGCAGATCATAAATGGCATCAAGGCAGATGACAAATGGGAGTCCTTTACCACAACAATGGACCTATATATGGACATGCAGATACCTGACCTCAAGACATTGATGGGGCAACCCTTCACACATGAGACAAAGCTCAACACGAATGGAGATACTTCTAGAGGTAATCAATCTTCTACCCTTTACACAGATAAAAATAAAAGTAAAGATAAAGGCAAAGGTAAGAGGAATGAAGAAGAGGCAAGTACCTTACAAGTGAAATTCACATGTGTTGATATATTTAGGTAGTGATGTGTGTGAACACTCTAGGACCACCGGGGCACTTTTTTCCCTCTTTAGGAGGTTTTTTCCCCCGGCTTGTATATATGCCTATTGCCCTAATGGGATACTAATCTTTGTACATTCTCTAGTAATACATTCAGTATTGTGTGTTTTGTGCTCCAAGCTTCTTCTTCTTCCTTGTGCTGTTCGTGTGCTTCCGCAGACGTCTATCTCCAACAATTGGTATCAGAGCAGGTAATCGCTTCTTCTAGGGTGCCGTCGACACTCCTCCGTTTGCAGTCTCAGATTCGCACGAAATTTGGTGAGCATACTCAGGGTGTTTCCGAGATCAAAATAGCTTTGCTGTGAGGTGCTAAAATCGCGATCTGAGCTCGTTTCGGCCTCCAAACGCACTATCGCAGCGCTTGTGCAGGCTATTTTGTCCTTTTGTGCCGAAGGTATATACCAGTTTCTGCTCGCCAGTTTAAGCGTCTCGAAGTCTGCTACAGGTCTAGCAGAACTCGTTTGGGCAGCTCCGTTCAACTTTTTGAGATACAGTCAATTTTGTGCATCAAGGTATTTTAGTCACCGGCCATGGCTGAAAGCAGTGATGTATTCCGTATGTTGGCTGTTGAGGATAAGTTGGATGGTACCAACTACCCATTATGGGCTTATATGATGCGACATGTACTAGTTGCAAAAGGATTGTGGAACATTGTGCAGGGTGTTGAAAGACGTCCTGTTACACCTGTAACGACAGGTACTGCAAATATAGGTGCTGGAGCTGATGAAGATGGTGTCGAAGATGATATTCCGCAGATTCCTGTTCGTGCTGGTGTTTTTGTTGCACCTACTACAGAGCAGATTTGCTGGGATGGCAGAGATGCCCAAGCACATGCATTGATAGCTTTGTCTGTCAAACGTGCCATTATTCCTCACATTCGCTCTTGCAGAACAGCAAAGGATGCTTGGGATACACTTACCACTTTGTACCAGGCTAGGAATGAGGCTCGTGTTGCTTACCTCCGAAAACAGTTGGAGAGTGAGCACATGAATGAAGGTGATTCTATGGACAGTTTTCTTACAAAGATCAAAGATTTGAAGAAACAGTTGATTTCTGCTGATGAGGTTATACCAGATAGCTCACTTGTGCAGACCGTTCTGAATGGTCTTCCTGATTCATATCAGAGTTTTGCCTGTACTCTTCGGTTGATGATGAAAGGCAATCCGAATGCCTTGTCATTTGAGGAGTTAGTCTCTGTTCTGTTGCAGGAAGATCAGCCCAAGCAGAATAGGTCCATTATGCGTGTTGCAGATCAAGATTTCCTGGCTAGTCAGAAGGGCAAAGGAAAATGGAGCTCTTCTACTAGTAAGCAGAAATTTGCAAATGCTGCACAATCGAAGAACCAGGATAAAGATGAGAAGAAATCAGAAAAGCCGAAATTGTTCTGCAAGTACTGTAAAGGAAATGATCATATTATAAAGAACTGTCCAAAACTGGCTGCTAAAGAAGCAAAGAAGAAAGAGGTTGGAATGGTTGTTGCAGAGGCCTCTACACCAAAAACAGAGTCTGCAAATCTTGTGCAGGAAGAAGAATGGGCGTTTACTATTGTCTGCAGTTTTGACCCATCTTCTCATGATCAGTGCATGTCTGCAGTAGACTCAGATGTTTGGTACTTTGATAGTGGGGCGACCAAACATATTACCTCACAGCGCAGTTTCTTCTCTTCACCCGAGCCTGCCCCTACAGGGAATACTGTCACATGCGCCAATAACTCGTCTTATCCTGTTATGGGAGTTGGTAAGATCATTCTGACTATTGCTGATGGTAGTTCTTTCACTTTGTCAGATGCTTTATTTGTGCCAGGGATCAAAAAGAACCTGTTATCAGTTTCTGCATTAGCCAAGATTGGCTTGGTTGTGAAATTCGTTGATGACAGGTGTACAATCCATGATCTCTCAAATGGTGATGTGATTATTGCTTCTGGCGTGGGCTGTATAAGCTCATAGACTATGAAAGATCTGTGAATGATTCGGCATGTGCAGTTCATGATTCTCAGGCTATGTCAGATGCAAAGCTTTGGCATGCACGCTTTGGTCATCTGAATTTTGCTAGTTTGCTACGCTTGCAGAAATCTGAAATGGTGTCCTCTTTGCCCAAACTTGAGGCACCTGGAAAACATGCTTGTGAAGGCTGTATTTTGGGCAAAATGCAGCGTTCTTCCTTTCCAAAAGATGGTTCAGTTTGGGCTACGCAGAAATTGCAGCTTGTACATAGTGATGTCTGTGGTCCTATGCAGACACCCTCTTTTGGAAATTACCTTTACTTCGTGACTTTCATTGATGATTTTTCCAGGCATGCATGGGTATATCCACTCAAAGCAAAGTCCGAAGTGTTCATGTGCTTCAAACAGTTTTTGGTTTTGGCTGAAAATCTGTCAGCATGTAAAATGGGCACCCTCCGTTCTGATCGAGGGGGGGAATATATGTCTTCAGATTTTAATTCATTTCTGGTTGAACGTGGGATAAAACACCAGTGTACAGTGCCGTATACACCTCAACAGAATGGAGTTGCTGAACGAAAGAACAGGTCACTCATGGAGATGGCGAGGTGCATGGTCAAAAGTCAGGCTTTACCACATAGTTTCTGGCTTGAGGCTGTCATGTGTGCAGCATATGTACTGAACAGGTGTCCCACTAAAGCGTTGCAGTCTATCACTCCATATGAGGCTTGGCATGACCGCAAGCCATCTGTTGCTCACCTGCGTGTTTTTGGTTGTTTGGCATATGCATTAGTGCCTGAACAACATCGCAGAAAATTGGATGATAAGGCAGTAAAATGTATTTTTGTTGGGTACAGTTCTGAAAGTAAAGGCTATCGTCTATATCATCCACAGACTAAACACATTCTGGTTAGCCGTGATGTGGTCTTTGTGGAAGATGCTATTCAGCCATTGCTTTCATGTACTAAGGAGACATCTGTTAGCTCCAAAGACATGTATGATACTTTGATGCCTCTTTTTACAGGTGGACAGGCTAGTGCTGGTCCTAATGAGGCAACTTCTCAGCCTTTGCAGGTTTCATATGATGATGCAGATCATTCCATTTCTGATGCAGATTTACATGATGCACTTGTTGATGAGAGAGCTGATATTGAGCAGGCAAAAACTATGCCAAAATGGTTGGTGTAGACTTTGCATGACAACAAATTAGATGCACCTTTGTCATATCGTACTCGTTCAGGCTCTCATAGTGCCTCCTTTGCATCAGATTGCTATGCTATGGCTGCATCTAGTCTCTGTGATGAGAATGAGCCTGTTTCTTTTGATGAAGCACAAAATTTAGAAAATTGGATGGCTGCTATGCAATCTGAATATGATGCTATAATGAAGAATGGTACATGGTCTTTATGTGACTTGCCTCCTGGCAAGAAGGCCATTGGCACTAAGTGGGTATACAAGCTGAAGCGTAAACCTGATGGTACAGTTGACAGGTATAAGGCTAGGCTTGTTGCAAAGGGTTATGCAGAGGAAAGAGGCATTGATTTTGATGAGACCTTTGTACCTACATGCCGTATGAGTACTGTTCGGAGCATTTGTGCACTTGGAGCCCATCATGGTTGGAATGTACATCAGTTGGACATTAAAACAACATTTCTGAATGGTGACTTGCATGAAGAAGTGTATGTTTTTCAGCCCCGTGGCTTTGTGCAGAAAGGGCATGAAAACCAGGTTTGCAGGTTAAAAAAGGCATTATATGGTTTAAAGCAAGCACCACGTGCTTGGTATGAGAAGATACATGCCTATCTGATTGCACATGGTTTTGAGAACAGTCCAACTGAAAGCACCTTATATGTTAAACATGCTAATGATGTGCTTCTGATCATTGTTGTCTATGTTGATGACATGCTGCTCACTGGTCTTATTGAGACACATATTGCTGATTTTAAGGCTGATTTGCATGCCTCATTTGAGATGTCTGATTTGGGGCATTTGCATCACTATTTGGGCATTCAGTTTATGCACGTTGATGGTGGAATGGCTTTGTGTCAAACGAAATATATTGACACATTATTGTAGCGTTTTGGCCTTGAAGACTGTAAGCCTATTGCCACTCCTATGGAGACAGGTTTACGATTGAGACTTCATGATGCTGGAGATGCATTTGATGCTGTTCTCTATCAGCAGGCTGTTGGATGCTTGATTTACTTATGCATTACTCGACCAGATATTCAGTTTGGTGTCTCACAGATGAGCAGGTTTATGCATTGCCCAGGAGTCACGCATTGGAAAGCGGTTAAGCGCATCTTTTTGCTACTTGAGTGGTACTCGGCTACTTGGGTTGTTTTATCCCAAGTGGGGATCACTACCGCCAGATTTGCATGCTTTTTCTGACTCAGATTGGGCTGGTTGCTATGACACTCGTGTGTCCACCAGTGGTTTTTGCTTCATGCTTGGTAGCTCATGTATATCTTGGTTGAGCAAGAAGCAGCCTACTGTGGCCACTTCCAGTTGTGAGGCTGAGTATAGGGAAGCTTTCACAACAACTGTTGAGTGTGTGTGGCTCAGATGCCTTATGGCTGATTTGGGTGTTGGCCAGTCTTCTGCCACCACCATCTTCACTGACAGTCAGAGCGCATTGGCAGTTGCAAGGAACCTTGTGTTCCATGCTCGCACTAAGCACATTGAGGTGCATTATCACTATGTCAGGGAGAGGTTCTCTGCTGGGGAGATCAGCTTGGCATATGTGCCCACGCAGGAGAACATTGCAGACCTTTTCACGAAGGCTCTGCCTAGGGAGAAGTTTGAAGCTTTCCGCAAAGCTTTGGGCTTACTTCCTTTTGTGGAGTGATTTCCACATAGCTTGGCACTTCCTTATATATGAGTGCCAGCTCCTTGTTCACCGCATCACTCCCAGGGGGGATTTGTTGATATATTTAGGTAGTGATGTGTGTGAACACTCTAGGACCGCCGGGGCACTTTTTTCCCTCTTTAGGAGGTTTTTTCCCCCGGCTTGTATATATGCCTATTGCCCTAATGGGCTACTAATCTTTGTACATTCTCTAGTAATACATTCAGTATTGTGTGTTTTGTGCTCCAAGCTTCTTCTTCTTCCTTGTGTTGTTCGCGTGCTTCCGCAGACGTCTATCTCCAACAACATGTAGAGGAAGAGGAACTAGAGGAAGGGGCAGAGGAGCAAAGCAAGGTAGGGGGAGACCGTAAAACTCTTCACCTTGCAACATTTGTGGCTTAACCAATCATATCATAGATGAATCAGGAACACAAAGAATTAGAGAGGAAGAGGCTTCCATAGAGGAAGCTATGGACAATCAAGAGGCAGGTTCAATAATGGAGGAAACAACTACCATCACAATTACAACCAAGGCTACAACAACAACTATCAAGGAGGATTTAGAGGAAGAAGAGACTACAACAATTATACAGATGATCAACATGATTCCCTATTACTCATGAATATGACATCCAAGCAAGGTAAAGATGATGAGTACCTATTCTATAATGATTCTGGTTGTTCCAAACATGTAGCAGGCAATGTAGCATTATTGTCTGACCTTGAAGAACCGAAAGGAAACCATGAAGTTCAGACAGGTGATGACTCTAGGCACTCAGTAAAGAAGATTGGAAATGTTAAAGCATCTGATGGTAACATGAATCTTCTAAGAAGGGTATTATATGTACCAGCAATAACCAAGAATCTAATTCGCATTGGACAGATTGTTGAGAAGGGTCTACAGGTTAGATTCACAAGGCATGGAGCATATGTGAAGGACCCTCAACAAGGCTTTAAAAGGATTGCAAAAGGTGAGAAATCTGCTAGACTTTTTACCTTTGAAGTTGAAGATACAAGAAATATTTCTCTCTTCAATTATAAGGACCAAAACCTATCTGAATTAGAGATATGGCATAAGAGACTAGGTCATATAGGTGAAAGGACATTGAAACAAATATGCAGGGATCAGCGTGTGCTTGGCATCCCAAATGTGTCCAAGCAACACATGATTTACAAATGTGGAGCATGCCAATTTGGCAAGTCACATAGGCAACCATTCAACAAAAGAGGATACATGTATGAAGACTATTTGGAGCTTGTGCACACAGATGTGTGGGGTCCTAGTAGAGAGCCATCAATTTCAGGGTCAAGGTATTATGTTTCATTCATAGATGTCTATAGTAGATGGACAATACTTTATTTTATTAAGCATAAAGATGAAGTTTTCACTTGTTTCAAGAAGTATTAGGCATTGGTTGAGAATCAAACAAGTAGAAGTTTGAAGAGGCTCAGATCTGATGGAGGTGGTGAGTACTTCTCACATGAGTTTGACTCCTTCTTAAAAGACAGAGGCATGAAAAGAGAGATTACAACAAGATACACTCTTGAACAAAATGGAGTGGCAGAGAGGAGAAATAGATTAATAGTAGAGGCTGCAAGATCAATATTGAATGAGAAAAATCTTGCTAACTATCTATGGGTAGAGGCTGTTTCCACAGCCACTTACCTAATGAATAGGCTTCCACCCAAGTCCCTAGATGGAATGACACCTTATGAGGAATCGAATGGCAGGAGACCCTCTTTAGATCATTATAAAATCTTTGGGTGCACTGCTTATGCACAATGTCATACCCTCACATGTTAGAGAAAAGCTTGATCCAAAAGCTAAAAGATGCATATTCATTGGGTATGATCATAATAAAAAAGGATGTAGGCTATACAATCCCACTAACAAAGGATTTACAGTTAGTAGGGATGTAGTAGTTGATGAAAATAACTCCTGGTTTGAAGACGATTGCAGGAAAATAAAGCTACCGTATGATTTGCAGAATGATTTTCCAAGTCTGACTCAAGAAGAACCACATATATTAGAGGATGTCAGCTCAGAAGATGAAGAATATATTGATTTCAAGGCTTGGAAGTCCAAGGGCAAAATAAAGTTCAAACAATTGGAAGACATTCCAAAGTCATCCAATCAAGCACTTAAAAGATCTCAAAGGGAGAGCGAGAAATATGGCGATGACACATCAGTAGCCACCAAGCATTCTATATACATGGCTAAAGATTCTATATCAGAGGAACCTTCTTCATTTGAGGAAGCCAACAAGAAAGAAGAATGGAGAGAAGCTATGCAGGAGGAAATTGAAGCACTTTATGCGAATAGTACTTGGGATTTGGTTCCAAAAAAACCATTCATGAAGGTAATAGGATCCAAGTGGATTTACAAAGTGAAAAAGAATTCAGATGGCATAATAAATAGGCATAAAGCAAGGCTAGTAGCAAAGGGGTTTGCTCAAACCCATGGAGTGGATTATGCGGAGACCTTCTCACCTGTAGCTAAGATGCCAACTATCAGAGTTTTAGTAAGTATTGCTGCTTCAAAGAATTAGAACTTGTACCAATCAGATGTTGAAAATGCATTCCTCAATGGGTGGATCTCTGAAGAAGTCTACATGGCTCAACCACCACGATATGAAGGCAAAGATAAACTTGATTATGTATGTAAATTAAAGAAGGCACTACATGGTTTAAAGCAAGCTCCTAGAGCTTGGAACCATAAGCTTGTCACATACTTGTAGGACCAAAGCTTTGTTGTAAGAAAGGAACATTCTTCATTGTTCATTAAGAAGACTAATTTAGAGGTTATTTATCTATGTGTTTATGTGGATGACATTATCATTACAGGAAATGATGCGAATGGCATCAAGAAAATGAAAGCCTAGATGAAGGAGGAGTTCAAGATCAATGATCTTGGATTGCTTACATATTTTCTTGGCTTAGAGATTGTTTATATAGATTTTGGTGTTTTCATTACTCAGAGAAAGTATATACATGATATACTAGTTAAGTTCAAAATGGAAAATTCAAAAATTGCATGTACACCCATGGAATTGATTCACAAACTGAGTACTCATGAAGGAGAGCTACTTGAAGACATTACATGTTATCAAAGTCTTGTTGGGAGTCTCAATTATGCAACCCTAATAAGGGTAGATATATGCTATGGGGTGAGTACATTGAGTCAATTCATGCATACACCAAGAAAACCTCACATGGAAGCTACCAAAAAGTACTTGAAGGGTACTATAAATGAAGGGCTATTTTATCCATTCACATCTGACTTGGATATCAAGCTATACTCTGATGCACATTGGGTTGGCTCAAAAGATGATAGGAGGAGCATGTCTGGCTACTTATCTTTTGCAAGATCAAAGTTGATTTCATGGTCATCAAAGAAACAACCAAATCTGGCATTGTCATCAACTGAAGCTGAATATAGAGGCCTAGGAAATGAAACACAAGAGGCAATGTGGTTAAATCTACTCTACTCAGATTTGGGAATACATACATACACTCCAATGACCTTTGGAGATAATACTAGCTCACTTCATTTACTAATCATGTATATCCTGCAAGGACTGAGCACATTGAAGTTCTTATCATTATGTGAGAGAGAAGCGACTTTGCAAGGACATACAATTGTCCTATGTATCAACCAACTTGCAATGTGCACATATGCTAACCAAATCTTTGGATGGAACTAAATTGAGCAGGTTCAAGATGTTGATTGGATTGCAGGAGATTAAAGAGAATTCAAGCCCAAGCATATTAGGCTTGAGGGGGAGCCCTTGGTGCAATTACTCCAAGCCTAAATGCTTGATCATTTATCCTAAGTCTCATATGTGCATTCATGTATTAGCACATGAATGATCTCTTGTAAAAAATTGATTTTTTAATCCTTGTAAAAGTGCATATATGGAATCACTTCAATCATGAGTTCTTAGGAGAATCTTTCCACGACCTATTTGGTGAGGACTTATGGAAAATCAAGTCCTAAAACTTTGGAACACTTTTAGGTAAAGATTTGAATTCAAATTTGAATCTTGGCTCCAACAAAAAGCTATAAAAGAGGACTACCTAGTCGCATGAAAGAAAGCTAGATATAGCAAAGTTTTCAGAGGAATTTGTATGGAATATTTATCTCACATTATAGCTCTAGTATTTCGCTCACATTATGCAATCATTCATTACCAATGTCAATGTAATTTATGTGCATTAATTCATATAGTTTTCTCATATCTCATATCTTCTACTCTCTCATGTAGCACTCAAAAGAGTGAGCTTATCTAATCTATTTCTCAGCTTATACTTGATCGTTTTTAGTAATTCAAGTTGATATAGATTCATGAAACTGTCTATTTTCTTGCTACAAAATTTCATTTCTATTGGCTTAGTCAATCTCGAGTTATGTGCAAAACATTACCCACTGGTTTGCATACTGTTAGTACCCAAAAATGTCGAGATGCACCTCTAATTTGCTAAGCATCATTCTCTGAGCATGGTCTATCATTTCAAGTGAAGTAACTTGCAACCAATAGCTACTCGAGTTAATTAGATATGCCCAAAAGGATTTTTCTTTAGTAGAGAAAGAGACCTGTTCATTTCTCTGAGTAGGTGTAGTGACCAAAATAGCAAGTTTTTGGTTCATAGTGAAACCCCAACTTATCTGTTTTGATCCAATGATTTGAGGATCATCTTCCAAAGCACCTAGGTGATTATTTGTGCTTCTTGGAAAGCTCAAGAAGTCTATTTTTCACTCCTCAACTCGGTTTTGTTAGGTTTGAAGCAAGAATTTGTAGCACCATCTCATCTCTGGAAGGTGTCGACCATCTCCTCCAACATAATGAACCTCTTCTCTATGAGCATGATTCTCTAATTGGATGTTACTATCATTATGTGATTACCTCTCCATTGAATACATTTAAAAATAATGATGTGCATTTTCTTGATTCAAAGAAGAGATGAAAATAAATGTACTTCCCCTCAGTACTTCCAAGTGCTTACTATTGTTGTAGGTGAGAAAAAGGTTGCAAGAGGCCATGAGTTTCATGATGAGGTACCTTAGATCTATTGCAAGTGTCACATGTTTGAATATATTCTTTGACTTCCTTCAACATTTTAGGCTAGCAAAAATCCCTTCATATGAGTTCTATTGTTTTATTCACTCCAAAATGTCCTACTACAAGGTTATCATGATATTGCTGAAGTACTTGGATCTTGGGTTTTTCTTGGAGGGACATACAATAGGTTCTTATAGAATAGTAACCCATCATTTTCCTCAAACTCATTTACTTCATGAACTTTCCTTCTTGAATAATTTTTCTTGACGTTACAAAACAATTTTTCATGTTGTAGGGTCTCACGAATGAAATGGGTCAAGGCTGAATCTTCTTCATGATTTGAAGAGATAGCTGCTAGTTGGAGATGTTTAGGTTTGAGTAATGTATCAAAAGTCTCTTCACCTTTCTTTGGTGAAAGGTAAGATCTTCTTGATAAGGCATCTAAGTAATCTTGCTCGCATTATTGATATATTTTGGTGGTGATGTGCGTGAACACACTAGGACTGCTAGGGCACTTTTTTTCCTCTTTAGGAGGTTTTTTGTCCCCCGACTTGTATATATGCCTATAACTTTAATTTCAGTATTGTGTGTTGTGCTCCAAGCTTCTTCTTCTTCCTTGTGCTGTTCACATGCTTTCGTAGACCTCAAACTCCAACAATTGGTATCAGAGTAGATCACCACTTCATCTAGGGCATCATCGACACCCCTTCAGTCATAGTCTTAGAATCACACAAAAATTGGTGAGCATACTCAAGCTGGTTAGGAATTCAAAATGGATTCACTTTGTGGTGTCAAAATCACGATCTGAGCTCGTTTTAGCCTCTAAGCACACCATCGTAGCGCTTCCGTAGGCAATTTCATCTTTTTCTGCCAAACATATATGTAGGTTTTAGTTCTCCAATATAAGTGCCTCAAAGTATGCTATAGGTTTAGCAAAACTTGACAACATAGTTTTGTTTAACTTTTTGGGATACAATCATTTTTCTGCATCAAGGTATTTTAGTCAATGGCCATGGCTAAAAGCAATGATGTATTTTGTATGTTGGCTATTGAGGATAAGTTGGATGGTACTAATTAACCATTATGGGTATATATGAAGCATCATGTAATGGTTGCAAAAGTACTTTGGAATATTGTGCAGAGTGTTGAAAAACGTTATACTACAATTGCAAATACAATTATTGAAGGTGATGCAGATGGCATTGAAGATGGTGATCTTCAGGTTCCTATTCATGTTGCGGTTCTTGCTACACCTACTATAGAGCAACTTTGTTGGGATGGCAAAGATGCTAAGGCACATGCATTGATAGCCTTGTCTGTCAAACGTGCCATTATTCCTCACAGTCACTCGTGCAAAACAATGAAGGATGCTTGGAATACACTTACCACTTTATACCAAGCAAGGAATGAGGCTTGTGTTGCTTACCTCAGAAAACATTTGGAGAGTGAGCACATTAATGAAGGAGATTCCATGGACAATTTTTTTACAAAGATAAGAGATTTGAAGGAGCAGTGGATTTTTGCTGATGAATTATTGCTAAATAGTTCACTTGTGCAAACTGTTTTGAATGCTCTTCTAGATTCATGTCAGATTTTTGTTTCTACTCTTTGATTGATAATGATGAAAGAAAATCTAAATGCCTTAATATTTGAGAAGTTGGTTTTTGTTCTATTGTAGGAAGATCAGTCTAGGTAGAGCAGGTCCATTATGCGTGTTGCAGATCAAGCTTTCTTGGCTAGTCAGAAGGGCAACGAAAAATGGAGCTCATCTACTACTAAGTAGAAATCTGCTAACATGCACAATCAAAGAAGGATGACAAAGAGCAGAAGAAAACAAAAAAGTAGAAATTGTTTTGCAAATAATGTAAAGGAAATGATCATGTCATAAAGAGTTGTCCAAAACTAGCTGCAAAAGAGGCAAAGAAAAAAGAGGCTGCGATGGTTGTTGCAGAGGCCTCTACACCCAAATTAGAGTCTACAAATCTTATGTAGAATGAAGAATGGGCATTTACTACTATTTCTAGTTATGACCCATCTTCTCATGAATAATGTATCTCTGTAGTAGACTTAGATGTTTGGTACTTTGATAGTGGGACAATCAAACATATTACCTTGTAGCATAGTTTCTTCACTTCACCTAAGCTTGTCCCTACATGAAAATACTATCACATGTGCCAACAACTCCTCTTGTCCTATCATAAAAGTTGGTAAGATAATTTTGACTACTGTTGATGGTAGTTCTTTTAGATTGTCAGATGCTTTATTTGTGCCATGGATCAAGAAAAATATATTATCAATTTCAACATTAGCCAAGATCAGCTTGGTTATTGATGAAAGATGTACACTTCATGATCTCTCAAATGGCAACATCATTATTGCTTTTGGCATTTTATGTCATTGGCTGTATAACCTCATAGATTATGAAAAATCTGTGAATGATTCAGCATGTGAAGTTCAAGATTCTCATGCTATGTGAGATGCAAAACTTTGGCATGCACACTTTGGTCATCTAAATTTGGCTAGTTTGCTATGCCTAAGAAAATTTGAAATGATGTCCTCTCTGCCCAAGCTTGAGGCACCTGGTAAACATGTCTATGAAGGCTGTGTTTTGGGCAAAATGCAATGTTCTTCTTGCCCAAAAGATGGTTCAATATGAGCGACTCAGAAATTGCAACTTGTTCACATTGATGTTTGTGGTTCTATGCGAACAGCTTCTTTTGGAACTACCTTTACTTTGTGAATTTCATTGATGACTTTTCTAGGCATGCATGGGTATATCCTTTGAAAGCAAAGTCCGAAGTGTTTATACGCTTTAAATAGTTTTTGATTTTGGCTTAAAACCTATCAACATGTAAAATGGGCACCCTCCATTTTGATCGAGGGGGGAAATATATGCCTTTTGATTTTAATGCACTTCTGTTTGAAGGTGGGATAAAACATCAGAATGGAGTTGCTGAAAGGAAGAACATGTATGTCATGGAGATGGAGAGGTTTATGGTCAAGATTTAGGCTTTAACACAGTTTTTGGCACTGTTATGTGTCCTGCATATGTACTTAGCATGTGTCTTACTAAAGGGGCTAGGCATGGTTGCAAGCCATCTCTTGCTCATCTGTCTGTCTTTGTTTGTCTGACATATGCATTAGTGTCTGAACAACAATGTAGGAAATTGGATGATAGATCATTGAAATGTAGTTTTGTTGGGTACAATTATGAAAGCAAAGGCTATCATCTGTATCATCCACAAACTAAATGCATTTTGGTTAGTCGCGATGTTGTTTTTGTGGAAGATGCAATTCAACCAATATTTACATGTACCAATGAGACATCAGTTATCTCCAAAGATATGTATGGCTTTTTGCTGCCTCTTTTCATAGGTGGACAGTCTAGTGCTAGTCCAAATGAGGCAATTTCGTAGCCTTTGCAGGTTCCACAAGGTGATGCAAATCATTCCCTGTCTGATGCAGATTTACATGATGCTCTTATTGATGAGAGGATTAATATAGAGAAGGCAAAAATTCTTCCCAAATGGCCAATGAAAACTTTGCGAGATAGCAAATTAGATGCAACTTTGTCATATCGTACTCGTTCAGGCTCTCATAGTGCTTCTTTTGTGTTAGATTGCTATGCTATGGCTTCCTCTAGTATTTGTGATGATAATGTGCCTGTTTCACTCGATGAAGCACAAAATTCAAAGAATTGGATGTCTGCTATGCAATTCGAATATGATGCTATTATGAAAAATGGTACCTGGTCTTTATGTGACTTGCCTCCTCGCAAGAAAGCCATTGGCACTAAGTGGGTATAGAAGGTAAAGTGTAAGCCAGATGGAACAGTTGATAGGTATAAGGCTTGGCTTGTTGCAAGAGGTTATGCTCAAGAAAGAGGCATCGATTTCGATGAGACCTTTGCTCCTACATGCTGAATGACTATTGTTCATAGCATCTGTGCACTTGCAACTCATCATGTTTGAAATGTACATCAATAGGAAATTAAAACTACATTTCTGAATGGTTACTTGCATGAAGAAGTGTATGTTTTTTAGCCTCATGGTTTTGTGGATAAAGGGCATAAAAACAAAGTGTGGATGTTGAAAAAGGCATTATATGGTTTGACGCAAGCACCACATGATTGGTATGAAAAGATACATGCCAACTTGATTGCATATGGTTTTGAGAACATTCCAACTGAGATCACCTTATATGTTAAGCATGCAAATAATGTGCTTTTGATCATTGTTGTCTATGTTAAGAAGCATATTGCTGATTTTAAGGCTGATTTGCATGCCTCACTTGAGATGTCATATTCAGGGCATTTGCATCATTATTTAGGCCTTCTGTTTATGCAAGTTGATGGTGGAGTAGCTTTGTGTCAAATAAAATATATTGACATATTATTGTAGCATTTTTCCTTGAAGCATGTAAACCTATTGCCACTCCTATGGAAAGAGGTTTAGGATTGAGTCTTCATGATGCTGGAGATGCATTTGATGTTGTTCTCTATCAACAAGGTGTTAGGTGTTTGATTTACTTATGCATTACTTGGTTAGATATTTAATTTTCTGTCTCACAAATAAGCAAGTTTATGCATTGCCCAAGTTTCAAGCATTGGTAGGTAGTTAAGCACATCTTTAGCTACTTGAGTGGTACTCGACTACTTGGAATTTTTTTATCCCAAGGGGGGATCACTATCACCAGATTTACATGCTTTTTCTTACTCTGATTGGGCTGGTTGCTATGACACTCATGTGTCCACTAGTGGTTTTTGCTTCATGCTTGATAGCTTATGCATATCATGGTTGAGCAAGAAGAAGCCCACTGTGGCCACTTCTAGTTGTGACCCTGAGTATAGGGTAGCTTTCACATCAACTGTTTAGTGTGTGTGGCTCAGATGCCTTATGGATGATTTAGGTGTTGGTCAATCTTTTGCCACTACCATCTTTACTTAAAATCAAAGTGCATTGGTAGTTGCGAGGAACCATGTGTTCCATGCTTGCACTAAGCACATTGAGGTGCCCTACCATTATGTGAGGGAGAGGTTCTTTGCATCAGCTTGGCATATGCGCCCACACAGGAGAGCGTTGCATACCTTTTCACAAAGGCTCTGCTTAGGGAGAAGTCTGAGGCTTTCTGCAAAGCTTTGGGAGTACTTCTTTTTGTGGATTGATACCACATAGCTTGGAACTTCCTTATACATGAGTGCCAACTCCTTGTTCACTGCATCATCCCAAGGGGGATTTATTAACATATTTTAGTAGTGATGTGTGTAATCACACTAGGACCGTCGGATACTTTTTTTCCCTATTTAGGATGTTTTTTTCCCCAGCTTGTATATATGGCTATAACCCTAACATGTTACTTATCTTTGTACATTTTCATGGCAATACATTTAGTATTGTGTGTTGTGCTTCGAGCTTCTTCTTCTTCCTTGTGCTGTTCGCATGCTTTCACAGACCTCAAACTCTAACATGCATCCTGGATGGTACGTGATGAGAAAACTGAACATGGATGAAAAGTTGCTCCATCAAGATTTCCTTCTATTGAGGATGCAACTAGTTATAAAATACTCTAAATTCTTGTGATTTGTGTACAAAGTAACTTTGTGATTAGCTCCTTCTAGATGGTGACATCAAGTATCGAATGCATACACTATCATAAGATTTTTTTTTATCATTGATTGCACAACTAATCTTTGGAGGGGAGATTTTCCTTGAATGATATCAAATTGGATGTAGGTGTTAAGCATCCCCATGTTTGGATAGAATGGCCCCCAAGGTAGAGTCTAATGCATGTGTCTAAATAAAAAAGGCTTGGTAGAACTAGAAGGAGAGCAATGGTGAACGTTGTTTAAAGGCTTTTTCTGCTTTGATCCATGAAAATTGTGCATTTCTAGTAATCTTGGTAAGAGGTGTCACTATCTTGGATTAATCTTTGTCTAATATCTTATTAGAAAAACCCTAGAAAGCATTGTACATCTCGAACACATTAATGTGGTTGCCCATCAAGAATTGTCTCAATCTTCTTAGGATAATTGTCGCCTAAAAAATCTACTTCTTCTTTATGGAAATAGCACTTCTCCAATTTTACATATAAAACTTTTTCTCTTAGATTCTCTAGAGATAGATGGTTGTGAATGAGGTTGATTCTGATCGGTTCTTTGATAGTGGTGCTTCAAAGCGCATAACTTAATGCAAAAGGTTTTTTGCATCTTTCAAAAATGCAAGAAGTTGAGCTATATAATTAGTTTGAATCATTTGAACATTTAAATCTTATAAGAGAAGGGATATACTACAATTGGTGGATGCACAATGGGACACAATATATCATCATATCCATGGATTTTCATCCCTACTATATCTCTTTTTCAAGGGACTTACAATATGTTCATAGATGAGTCTTTGATTGATGAAAGATGAGCATATGGATCATATCTTGATGCCAAACCAATAGCTTAGATTCGATAGTGATTTTACTTGCTACATGAGCAATGTTAGTATTGCTTATGGATGAAGTAAGTTTCTTCATAAGGAGATGAACATGTGGCCCCTTGGTGGAAACATTATGGCTGTGATTGGAAGTCCCCCCACAAGTATAATAGCATTACTTTCTCTTTTATATTTCAATGTTGATAAAACTTCAAACTCTTTCTTTTGGAATATTGACAATGTATATATTCTACTACATAGGATGCTTCTTTGAGTGCACGTGTACATATTTAGAGCTCATATTCTTTTATGCACACAAAACTAGAAAATCATTTGAGTGTTGTACAATTGGAGTGTGTTACCTTTTGCAAGGATCTAAAATTAAATTTGATTTTCAGTTCTTGATTATTATTTTTTAATCTATTTCATGTTTCCAATGTAGATTTCACCTACCATATTTGATGATAGTATGGGTGCTCAAGAAGATAGAGGAGCTTGCATTAGAGATGAGCAAGAGGACATCTATGGCATGCTACATCTAGAGATCGAACTCATTGATAAGAGAGTGACTAGGACTCATTAAAATGTCTTATGAGAACGCAAGAAAACATTTATTGATGTTCTATCTACAAGTTATGTGGTAGATCAATGATGGAAGCTATACCCACGATGTAGAGGAGCCCACTCATTAAAGATGATGAGATTGAAGAGCCAAATACTCGAGCTTTGGATATGATTCTTATTATGGAGCCTTAGTATGTTGATGAAAGAAATGTCATTAGCACTAAAGAAATTCCTTCATAATTTTTATCATCGAAGGACTAAGATGAGCAGTTGCATGTGCCAATGACATGTGT
>CM035414.1:175732334-175784834 GCA_020310875.1 Ceratopteris richardii
TGTTAGGAGAATGACAAAACGAGGTGTTGCCTACAATTGCATTCTTTCATGAGTTAATTGAATGTTAATGCATCTTGTAAAGCAACACAGTTCAAGATCTTATCTTGTAATCAGCTCTCCCTACTCATTAATAAGCATATTCTGATCCATCTTTTGATTATAGAATTATCGATTTTTCATAAAAACATGCCAAAGTCATTTTCGTGCAAGATGCCTAGAGTAGAACTCTATTGATATTTATTTTTAGGGGTTTCTACAATCAATCTCCCAGCGAGTATAGGGGTCTACTTCTACTTTTCATAGTCACTATACATGAAGTACCTTTAGGATTACCAATTTCTGTTGTTGATTATTCAAACTTGTTGTTTGAATTCTTCATATGAAGGCCTAACCAGTTTACAGGGTTCATGACTGAGAATTTTAATAATATATACGAAAGGCAGCACAATAGTGGTATTTTTGTGTATAATAAGAATTAATGATCTAATGTGATCCTCTTTAAAGGTTCTCTCTCTCTCTCAACTCATCCATGGAAGAAAGGAGACAGAAAAGAGAAAAAGGAGAGGAATAAACATATTATTTGTAGCGTTGTCGGGTCGTGAGAGATGCTCGGATGGTGGATCAAGTCATCCGCCTAAATCGTTCGGCAATCGCGGGGTGTCTGTAGCAAACTCAGGCTTATGAAAATAAGGGTTCTAATGATAAAACAATTTAAAGTACCTAATTCTATGACTGAAACTAAGGTCTTTAAATAGTTTAAATAGCTATGGTCCGTAAGGACGGGCAGCCTCGTACATAGCAACAGCTTCCTGATATGAGATTGAGACTTCCATAATGGGTTCTTCTACTAAACTTTCAGGTAAGCTAGAGGGTTCTGGTCTGTCTAGAGTTGGCGGAACATTTTCAATATTTTCAATAGTACTGTGCTCAAACTCATGAACTAACTTAGAAGACATCAAGGAAAGTAATGGAAAATTAATGAAACAATATGATGCTAAACTGTTTGAATGAATTAATTGATATGCTAATGGTTCTAATCAATAAATCTAATACAACTGGAAGGCCTAAACAATTGGATAAATGTCTAGTCAATTGGATAGTTGACTAAATGAGAAATAAGATTTAAATGGATCTTTAGGCTGCCGCTTCACTTCAATTGTCTTCACTTCACTTTAATTGATTGTAATCTTCAATGTTTCTGCAAAAAACATTAGGACATTAGTAAATTTACAAAATCAATAAGAACATAAACTTACATTATCATACACATGCATATACTCATGCAAATGATTTAATTCTCATAAACACACACATGCATTATCACATATGCTAACATAAACTCATTCATTTAATGTTTGCTTAACTAATCTTACTTACATTCCTACTTGTACTTGTATTTCATCAAACATATGCTATTATGCTCTCACACATATTAGTTCTCATGAATGTGCGAATACTCATTTATGCTAATACTTAGATGCATTTATGCATATGCATACAATAATTCAATTACTTACCTATGCATTAAATCATATGCTAACACTCACACATATGCACATGCTAACACTACCTCACTCATAAACATGCATTCATGCACACTCATGCTCATACACACATCACTCACATGTATGTTCTCATGCACACATGCACACACATTGACATAAACATATATGCATACAAACACACACTTATCATTGTATAAATATGCATATTAGTAGTTCCTCTTATGAATACACACATATGGCATACATATATGCCAACATCATGCATAATTCATTTATTTATTAACACTCATTGCTATACACTAACTTCTAACATACTTCAATATTTATATATATGCACTCATGCATAGATGTATATATTTTCATGCATAAACTAATGCACATTCATGCTAGTACTTAGATGCATTTATGCACATGCATACACTAGTACAATTACATGTCTATGCATATGAATTACTAATACATACAGATGCATAATAAAATCTAACTAAACTTTTGCAATACTTATCTAATTACGCAATATCAATTGGTAATTAAACAATGCAATAGCTATTAAATATCATTAATTAAATAAAATATATATATATAATTATAACTAACTTCTCTCTCTCTCTCACTCTCCCTTTCACTCTTTCTTTCTTTCTCTCTCTTCCTCTCTTTGTGCTTTCTCTCTCTCTATTTCTTTCTCTGCCTATCTCTCTCTCACTCTCTCTCTTTCTCCCTAACTCTCTTTCTGTCTACCGTTCTCTCTCTCTCTCTCTCTCTCCTTCTCTTTCCTCTCTCTCTCTCTCCTCTCCTTCTCTTTCCTCTCTCTCTCTCTCCTCTCTCTCTCTCTCTCTCTCTCTCTCTCTCTCTCTCTCTCTCTCTCTCTCTCTCTTTCTTTCTCTCTATATTTTGTTCTCTCTCTTTCTCTCTCTCTCTCTCTCTCTCTCTCTCTCTCTCTCTCTTTCTCTCTCTCTCTTTCTCTGCCGTTTCTCTCTCTCTCTCTTTCTCTCTCTCTCTCTCTCTCTCTCTCTCTCTCTCTCTCTCTCTCTCTCTCTCTCTCTCTCTCTCTCTCTCTCTCTCTCTCTCTCTCTGCAGCGCTGCCGCGCGCAGCGTTGTGGAGGGAAAGGGAGGGGCTTCTCTCTCTCTCTCTCTCTCTCTCTCTCTCTCTCTCTCTCTCTCTCTCTCTCTCTCTCTCTCTCTCTCTCTCTCTCTGCAGCGCTGCCGCGCGCAGCGTTGTGGAGGGAAAGGGAGGGACATCTCTCTCTCTCTCTCTCTCTCTCTTTGCCGTTTCTCTCTCTCTCTCTCTCTCTCTCTCTCTCTCTCTCTCTCTTTCTCTCTCTCTCTCTACAGTGCTGCCGTGCGCAGCATTGTGGAGGGAAAGGGAGGGGCATCTCTCTCTCTCTCTGCCGTTTCTCTCTCTCTCTTTCTCTCTCTCTCTCTCTCTCTCTCTCTCTCTCTCTCTCTCTCTCTCTCTCTCTCTCTCTCTCTCTCTCTCTCTCTCTGTAGCGCTGCCGCGCGCAGCGTTGTGGAGGGAAAGGGAGGGGCTTCTCTCTCTCTCTCTCTCTCTCTCTCTCTCTCTCTCTCTCTCTCTCTCTCTGTGCAGCGCTGCCGCGCGCAGCGTTGTGGAGGGAAAGGGAGGGGCTTCTCTCTCACACATACATCACACACACACACACACGTCACATCATACACGCACACACACACATATCACATACACACATACACACATCACATACACACATACACACATCACATACACACACACATCACATAACTCATACACGCACATACACATAACACATTCACATCATACACGCACACACACACATATCACATACACACATACACACATCACATACGCACATACACACATACACATAACACATTCACACATAACACATACACGCACATACACATACACATATATACTTCACACACACACATACACACACACTACTGCAGGGACCCAGACCAAGCCACGGAATAGGCATGGTCATGCTTTCGGCCGGACAATCATTCATGCAGAAGCATGGGGCATATCAAGATCATCGTACACAGCAGGACATGACGGCTCAATATCCCGAGCACGAGGAGGGTCTAATGAGAAAGAAGGAAAAACAGAAGAAAGTAAAGAGCAGAAGACAGTACCTGCAAAAAACATTAGGAGAAACTTGAGCTCAACACACATTTAAATACATACACAAGTCCTTCCTAATCCACTCTTTTGGTTTTGACTTTTAATCTACAACCACACTTTAATCTCCTTACTTTCACCACACTTTAAATTGACTTTATTTACACAACTCACTTACTCCATTCTTTTAACCTTTTTCATATACACCATTCATTTAAAGTTTCTCTTTAACTTCCTTTAATTGCATCATTTATTCCACCCACTCTTTCAATCACTTTAGTTACACATCTTCTATATACCATTCTTTTTCCTAGTACTCATATAGACCACTAGTTATTTATCCATTTAATTAATCATTTTAATCTAATTAACCTACATTTCTTATTTAAATAAATCAATTAATTTAAGCTTAGGTTAAGATTTTAATTAATTAGAACCTTAGTATTAAATGCACATACATGATTAAATAATTAATTAAACCATATTTTAATTTTTGTTATTGAACCAATGTTTAGTTATAGATTAATTTCCTTAAATATTAATTATTTTAACCCTTGAACCATTCTAAAACCCTAAAAAACCTACTTAAAACCCATCAGAAACTCATGAAAACCCTTTAAAACCCTTCTAAACCCTATCTCTAACCCATGATAAATCATCTAAACCCTTAACATTAACCCAATGGAATCATTTTAAGATCCTTTGGATTAATCCTACTGACTTAACTTATATAAACTTATGAAACCCTAGGGATATATACTCACATGTCTTATATGTATCAATTTAAAACACTCATTAAATGAGTAATTAGGGTAACCCTAATATGAACACATATTCTTCATCATTTCTTGTACCTGCAAATACTTCAAAAGTAGTTAATTCAATCCAGAACAACTGATCAACAGTGAAAAAGAGGTTTAGAATTCACCAATTAAGTTGCTTTTATTTCTTCTGGTTATCAACTGGAAGATGCAAATCTTCCCGACATCCACCGCCACCAAACCTGCACATCGTCCTCGATGGGCCAACTTGCAGATTAAGGGAAGCGGCATTTTCAATGATTATCCTGAAATTAAATCATAGAACAACATCAATTCTTTTTTAAATATATTTAATCTTATCAAATTTTAAATCTTTTCAACATGCACATGAAGTTTATTTCAATTACATCTGGCAATGAACATATTAAAGTATAAAGATAAACAATTAACCTTTTCAGTCAACAAACATTAGTTTACATTTTATCCATTTATAAACTATGTAAAGATTAGTATAAAACATAATTCATTTTCATTCATTCAAATGCAGGTTTCGTCATATATATGCATTCACATATGAGCAATCAAGCATGCCAAAGAAATCTACTAAATCTACTTGGACAAACAGCCGCCTTGTATGCCCAATTTTAATCGCTAGATGTGTTTTTTCACAACTAGTTCTCTTCATATAAATATGATGTAAACTTCATATCGATAATAAATGTAAATACCTTTTTCGGGTGGAAGAAGGTATAACTTCCATGTCAATATTCTTTTTTTTTTTTTCGCTACTTTTTTGTTTTAAAGGGGAAAGGCTTAACCCCTTAATCCGAGCTAAGGATCTAGCTACATGGACAAGAAAGATCTAGGTTTTCACAGACATGTATCATGCAACAATATGCTCCTACATATATACAACTACTTTCGTTTTTTAAATGAACTACAAATTCTTCTATTTTTAACAAATCTCACTTAATCTATAAATGTAGAAATATAAATTATGTTTATTTCCCTAATATGGTTAAATAGAGTCCTTTATAAATTAATATTCTTCATTCCAGATTTTATCAATTAGTTTTATATGAATGCAAATAAAATACGTAAAACAAAATTTTAAGACAAAGAAAAAATACGACCTAAAATCAATTTTATCTTCAATCTGCTTCATCTTCAATCTGCTCATCTTTATGCATCTTAATTTGTTCTTCAAAGACCTGTTAGAACTCAACCAGCAACAGCTAGACACGCAAAATTATTAAATTTCATATTCAAATCTTCTCTTGGTTTTCCTGAAAAAGAAACCCACACTAAAGAAATTCATTCATACATAATTAATCATGCTCATCATCAAACATTACTTCATACATTTCATCATCTCTTTGGTTAAATAATTTAATTCTTTTGCCAGCAATTAAGTTTTTAAGAGGCGTGCCATCTAATTCGCGTAAGGCATACGTTCCATTATCATAGGTTTTGACTACCACATAAGGTCCAAACCAACGTCTTTTAAGTTTCCTACGGGCATCATACTGAGAATCAAACGTACTATCATACAGTAAAACCCAATCATTAACATAAATCGGCTTTGGCCTTAACCTATGTGATTTATCAAAATACTTCTTGTTTTTCAATCGAGAATCTTTTAGTTTAGCTATAGCCTCTTCTAAACGTTCATTCCCTTGCTCTAGTTGCTGGATTCGCAGAGCTAATAAATCTTCTGTCGACAAATTATCTTCCCATGGTAAAGTAGTCCAAGTAAGAATTTACGTATGCACAGGGAAAATTGGTTTCTGGCAATACATCAACTCTGCCGGCATATACCCCGTCGTTCTAGTGCAGGTCATTCTATCGGCCCACAACGCAAATGGCAGATAAGTTGGCCAATTCTTAATTTCTCCATTACAAGCTTTGGAAATTGCTTTAATAATAGGAGAATGCCCTCGCTCAATCTTCCCATTAGCTTCAGGGTTGTAAGCAATAGTAAGGGCTAAGCGAATTCCATGCCTAGCAAAGAATTCTCTAGCCTCCTGTGCATCTAACTCTCCCCTATCAGCCACTACCTTTTCTACATAACCAAATCGTGAAATGACATCCTCAAGAAGAAATTTGCATACATTCAAGGTTGTCTTAGATCTTAAAGCTCGGCCTTCTACATGATTCGTAAGATCTTCACGTGCCAAGACTATATATCTCATCTTATTGATACCTTTGGGCATGGTAACTAAGTCTACAACCCATTTATAATGGATGCATGGTGGATAGGTAGGATGCAACGGATCCCTATGTTTGACTGAGGAATGAATCTGACATATGTCACATGAATTCACATAATCTTTAACAGTAACATAAATCCCTGGCCACCAGTATCCTTCTCTAATTTTTTCATACGTAGCTACAAAACCTTTATGTCCTGCCCATAAAGTATCATGCATACTCTTCATGACTTGTAACTGAAGATCCTTAGTACCTAGTACTCGTTGTGGCAATCTAATTTTTCCCCTCGCATGTCTCCAAATGAAACCATCTTTCAGAAAAAAGTTGTAAGCTCTTTTCCTAATATTCCGAAATCTATTTGAAGACCATGAAGGTTCCCTAACCAAAGTACTTAAATACTTTCCAATATCCTGCCACTCTCCTTCGTATTCTTCAATATTAAACTGTTCATATGCGTATGCTTTAGAATCATAATTGATTGCATTTATTTCTAATTCTGTTTCTTCCTCATTATCAAATCTAGCTCGAGAAAGCATATCAGCCACAGGATTAGATTTACCTGCAATATGTATCAAAATAGGATTTATAAACTTGATGTATGAAATCCATCTAAGCATGGCAATGTCGGGTGATGAACAGTTTGTAATCATTCCAATCAGAGGTAGACAATCTGTCTCAACTATTACATTTGCACCTATAAAATATTCTTTATCAGATTTTAATGCCGTGACTAAACCCCATAGTTCTCGTTTAATTTGCGGATAATTTCTTTGCGTATCGTGTAAAATCTTTGCTCCAAATCTCACAGCATACCTATTGCCCTCTTCATCGTCCTGACCAATAACCCATCCTATTCCTATAGGGCTCGTATCAACAGTTAAAATGATAGGCTTTTGATCAGTATAATCTACTCGCTTTAAAATAGGAGCTTCAAGAAGTAATTTCTTTAACTTTTTCATAGCTTTTGAGTGTTCTTCAGTCCAAAGAAACTTTCGATTCTTCCTTAGTAAAGCATAAAGACAGTTTGCAACATGTGCATAGTGTGGGATCCAGATGGCATAAAACACACAAGCACCAAGGAATCGTCTTACCTCACTAATATTACTACAGGTTTCAGAAATCTTGTTTATAGCGTCGACTTTAGGTGGATATGGCCTCCGACCGTAATGTCCACATAAATGCCCAACTATAAGTACCTCATTGATACCAAAAACAGATTTCTCAATGGAGAATGTGAGACCAACCTCTTCAAATCTCTGGAAAATCCTTTCACAGTCAGAGATATGATATACTACAAACTTCCTGCAGCCAGAGGAATCTAAAGTTTCATCTTTCGCATTCTCAATACATCCTTTAATAGGAATGTCATCAATAAATGGCATGGTTATATTAGGAATGAAGTCATGTAATACTGAATTCATGGCGTTCATCATATGCGCTACTGAATTAGTAGCTCCTTGCGGCAAAGTGCACATGCGAACTAAGCCTAAAGGAGTTTTCATGGTCGTAATGTCTCTACATTCAATAGCAAGCTGAAATTGATCGTAGCCAGAATACAAGTCTCCCATTGAGTAAATGGCATGGCCAGCGAAGGCTTCAGCGAATTCTCCTACAATGGGCCCAGTACCTACATTCCTAATAGTAACCTTGTTAACAGGTTGTAAATCTTGAATGAACCGTAACTTGCCATTTTTCTTTGGAACAGTAAACCACCTATTTTAGTAGGGTGCAGACGATGGCTCTAAAATTCGCATGTGAATCTTTTCCTTAAGAAGCCGCATTAACTCTGGTAAATGGGCTTTCGGAACAGGTATGGGTCGAAGATTCCATGGAATGTGAGGCACTGTAAAGATGATCATTGGTGGAACAATTTTTGGATCTGCACAACCTATCTCATGGGAATATAAAGAAAATGCCTTTCCATGCTTTCTAATCACTCTTTGAAATAGTTCACGTTCCTCGGGTAACAAAAAATTTTCATCATTTCCTATCTTGATTAGCTTTAAAGTTTCTTCTGTGAAGGTATGACCTATATTTGTGCGCTCTCTTAAATAAGGATCATTGATAACTTTCCTAAACTTCTCTTCACTCTCTCGTGGTAATGATTGGGCAATCGGTTTAATTTTTTTATCAATGGTTTTGTATTTTGTATTTACTTTTGCTTCCTTTTCATTACTCATGACAAATTTAATAATCAAATCATATTCTTCAATAGAATTTAAAAGTACAAATCTAAAATTTTCTTTTTCATGCAAAATATTTTGAAGTTCTTCAATCAATGAGTTTGAAGATAAAGTTTCAATTACGGTTTCAATGTGTTCATCAGATGAAATGAATCCTTTCTCTTTATAAAATTTTTCATAATGTTTTCTAATTTTTTTAGGAATTTGTTTATAATGACTGAATTGCAAATATGATGAAGGGAAATATAAAGAAAAACTATCTAAAGTATCTACAGATGGGTGCGAGACATCAAACCAAGAACCACCGTTGTCTCGCTCAACAGTGGCATCTAGGCAAAATTTTGATCATAATAAGTTCCAAACTCACGAAGAGGCATATGATCTTCACGTATCTTTTCATGAGAATGGATGGGCGTCTTCCTAATTTGCTCCCTATTTCGTACATGGTTTGGGCTGACTATCATAACTTGGAGCGATTGTAGATCATCTTTAGATCTAATTCTTGCGTATGCTGAGCCGTCATCTATTACTTTAGTCTCCATTCTGGCTTCACATATGAATGGTTGACCTAAGATAATTTCATAAGAGCAGTTGTCCTGAATGAAAAAGTGGAATGTCTCAGAGATTCCACCTATCATTAGAGGTATGTTGGCACATGCTCCTAGGAGTGATCCACAACCATTGTCCGCGGTTCGCATTATCCAGCCGTGATTTTTATCAATAGGCCATTTAAACTTATCATATAATCCGTTTGAAATCACATTGATTTCAGACCCAGAGTCAATTAGGGCTAAAGCAGAATATGATCTCTTTTGATCTCCTAAGTTAACTTTAATCTCCGGTGTGCCTCTCGCCCAAAAACTTTTTCTAAAATCACTCTCTGAGTTTTTTGTTTCGTCATCTGGTACAATCGGTCCTAAGAAATTTTTGTTCACATTACAGGTGTTATCTTCTTCATCCTCTGAGTCTAAAGAAAGAGATTCATGAATCAAGTGAGTTACATCGGCAACATCTTGCATCTCTACCTCTTGTGACAAAGGGAATCTCTTCCTTTTAATTAGTTTAATAAAATTTTCCTTAAATTCAATTTTTGCTATTGAGAAGATTTGTTCTAAAGTCATTGTTACTGCACTTTTTAATAAGATGTCATACAATATTTCTTTCGAATCAACTTTTTGTTCAAGTTCAGAAATAAGAATAGCTTTCGGTACTCGTTTTGGTTTCTTTTCTGGTTTCTCTTCAGGTTTTGTTTCAGTTCTAGGAATTTGCTCTACTTTGTCTGATGTTTGAATTGGCTCACTAAACACAGGTTGTTTACCCTCCCTAATTTCTTTTCTTCGCTCCTCATTTTTTTTAGAACTTTCGCCTTGTTCAAATTGAACTTTCTTAGGCTTCGGCTCATCTCTCATCTTACTTCTAGTCATTCGTCTACCTGAATCATTTATATCTTGCTCATCATCCCTCTTTCTTTTCTCTTCAACATTCGCAATATGCGAATATATCGAGAATTGATCGACAGGAGAGTTCCACGCAGTTTTCTGCATAATATCATCTCTCGCCTTTATCAAAGCTTCAATTGAGTAGTTCCTCGTTTCCCTTGTTTGTTCGGAATTAGAGTCACTATCAACATATTCTAGTTTAACAGCAGAAGCAGATTTCGAAGACTCAGAAAGGTTTTCATACAGCTTCTGCATCCCTCCCTTTCCCCAATTGGCAGCTAAGGGTAAATGTGTTCTATAGTCGCACAATCGCTTGTCAATATCAATTACAAGTCTTTTCTCTTTCGCATCTTTCAATGCTTCACATGTGTAAGTCAAATGATCTGTGGCATCGCACCAGATACATCTCCTCACATTGGCATTTCTCCTTTCATTGAAATTTCTTTGGTTAAATGCTTGAGGACTCGGTTGAGGAATTGGTTGGGGTACAACTGGAGGATTAGGAGGTATAAAAGGATGATTCGGAGCTACTAATGGTGGATTTGGAGCATTTACTGGTTGAGGATAAATAGTCGGATGAGCTTGCATTGCAGGTTTATCTTGAAGGTTTAAAGCATACACCACATTCTGTAAAGCCGCTACCTCTTTAGACATATTCTCGTGCATATGCATCATATTGTCCAACTTGTTAAACAAAATCTCAAATTGTAACTCGGTTGGTACTCTAGATGTGGATGTTGTAGGCTCAACTTTTGAATCTATATGTGTATCCCTAGTTGCCTGAATCGGAGGAAAACTGGAAGATGGTTGAGACATCGATTCATAAAGGAGTGTTTTACGTTGGATCATGTGAGCAACCGCCTCAACTACAGTTTTCACTACACCCCAGTCATCTGTAAGCCCATATTTCTTTCCCGGTTCTTCAAGCCTACGCTCAACCTCTACCCTTATATCTGGAGTCAAGATTTTAAGGAAATATAAAATGATATCTGGGGTAAGGGCAACTCTATCCTGTTCAGGTAATTGAGAGAATCTTTTCATAAATTCACTATGGAGTTGAGTTAACGAAATGTGAGGCTTAGGTGAACTAATCCATTTCATAAATCCTTCTCTACTAGTCTTCTAAGTAGAATTCTTTATGCAGCTCTTTTCTAAACTCATCCCATTCCTTATTGTCATGTAGATCCATAATAGCTTTCACTGTACCTATGGCAAGTCGTCCAAGATAGGATTTCCACTTTGTATCAGGCAAGCCGTGTAACTTAGCTAATTCCTCAAACGTGTCTAAATAATTTGTAACATTCATACCAGTAAATTTCCCTTTATCCTTTAATAACGTTTCAACTACCTTTTGTCTTTGCGTCTCGTGCATCATAATTTGAAATAGCTCGTCCATTTTTGAAGTTTGTTTTGACCTAGCTTGAACAATTCTAACTATATCCTGAACTTCTTTTGTTACTCTTTCCTTATGTTCAGCTACTAATTCTGAAATTCCGTTAGAGTCCAGTTTGATAAGTTTATACTATGCCAATATGCTTCAAGTAAAGCTATGATTAACGCTTAACCTATGATTAACAAACAGTTGCCTTTAACCTATACCAATAATTTAACCTTAAATAAAATTTTGCACCCAAGAATGTAAGGGTAAAGAAATTATACCAACTACTCGAAGATGAGGCTCAAAACAGTGCTTTCTGTGAAATTCAATACATTTATTGATTTGAATCAAAACCTAAATACATAGTTTGCTAAAAATGGGTGCAAACGTTTTGTGCTTCAATTGTTGATGAAAGGGGTGGCGCGACGAGGTTCTCCTACTTGCCAATCTTCGTGGAGGCGCTTAGGTCACCAGACCAGCCCTCGACACCAAGAAGATTGCAAGCTCACGTAAATGCCACAGCTTCCAGGGATGAAGACGCAGCTGCATTGATGTAAAATCGTATGAATGTATATGCAATGCAAAATTTAAAATTTATACCTGAGCTGCAACACCGTTTGTTCACGTCGGGTTCACCAATGTCGGGTCGTGAGAGATGCTCGGATGGTGGATCAAGTCATCCGCCTAAATCGTTCGGCACACGCGGGGTGTCTGTAGCAAACTCAGGCTTATGAAAATAAGGGTTCTAATGATAAAACAATTTAAAGTACCTAATTCTATGACTGAAACTAAGGTCTTTAAATAGTTTAAATAGCTATGGTCCGTAAGGACGGGCAGCCTCGTACATAGCAACAGCTTCTTGATATGAGATTGAAACTTCCATAATGGGTTCTTCTACTAAACTTTCAGGTAAGCTAGAGGGTTCTGGTCTGTCTAGAGTTGGCAGAACATTTTCAATATTTTCAATAGTACTGTGCTCAAACTCATGAACTAACTTAGAAGACATCAAGGAAAGTAATGGAAAATTAATGAAACAATATGATGCTAAACTGTTTGAATGAATTAATTGATATGCTAATGGTTCTAATCAATAAATCTAATACAACTGGAAGGCCTAAACAATTGGATAAATGTCTAGTCAATTGGATAGTTGACTAAATGAGAAATAAGATTTAAATGGATCTTTAGGCTGCCGCTTCTCTTCAATTGTCTTCACTTCACTTTAATTGATTGTAATCTTCAATGTTTCTGCAAAAAACATTAGGACATTAGTAAATTTACAAAATCAATAAGAACATAAACTTACATTATCATACACATGCATATACTCATGCAAATGATTTAATTCTCATAAACACACACATGCATTATCACATATGCTAACATAAACTCATTCATTTAATGTTTGCTTAACTAATCTTACTTACATTCCTACTTGTACTTGTATTTCATCAAACATATGCTATTATGCTCTCACACATATTAGTTCTCATGAATGTGCGAATACTCATTTATGCTAATACTTAGATGCATTTATGCATATGCATACAATAATTCAATTACTTACCTATGCATTAAATCATATGCTAACACTCACACATATGCACATGCTAACACTACCTCACTCATAAACATGCATTCATGCACACTCATGCTCATACACACATCACTCACATGTATGTTCTCATGCACACATGCACACACATTGACATAAACATATATGCATACAAACACACACTTATCATTGTATAAATATGCATATTAGTAGTTCCTCTTATGAATACACACATATGGCATACATATATGCCAACATCATGCATAATTCATTTATTTATTAACACTCATTGCTATACACTAACTTCTAACATACTTCAATATTTATATATATGCCCTCATGCATAGATGTATATATTTTCATGCATAAACTAATGCACATTCATGCTAGTACTTAGATGCATTTATGCACATGCATACACTAGTACAATTACATGTCTATGCATATGAATTACTAATACATACAGATGCATAATAAAATCTAACTAAACTTTTGAAATACTTATCTAATTATGCAATATCAATTGGTAATTAAACAATGCAATAGCTATTTAAATATCATTAATTAAATAAAAAATATATATATAATTATAACTAACTTCTCTCTCTCTCTCACTCTCCCTTTCACTCTTTCTTTCTTTCTCTCTCTTCCTCTCTCTGTGCTTTCTCTCTCTCTATTTCTTTCTCTGCCTATCTCTCTCTCACTCTCTCTCTTTCTCCCTAACTCTCTTTCTGTCTACCGTTCTCTCTCTCTCTCTCTCTCTCTCTCTCTCTCTCTCTCTCTTTCCTCTCTCTCTCTCTCTCCTTCTCTCCTTCTCTTTCCTCTCTCTCTCTCTCTCTCTCTCTCTCCTCTTTCTCTCTCTCTCTCTTTCTTTCTCTCTATATTTCGTTCTCTCTCTTTCTCTCTCTCTCTCTCTCTCTCTCTCTCTCTCTTTCTCTCTCTCTCTCTCTCTCTCTCTCTCTCTCTCTCTCTTTCTCTCTCTCTCTTTCTCTACCGTTTCTCTCTCTCTCTTTCTCTCTCTCTCTCTCTCTCTCTCTCTCTCTCTCTCTCTCTCTCTCTCTCTCTCTCTCTCTCTCTCTCTCTCTCTCTCTCTCTGCAGCGTTGCCGCGCGTAGCGTTGTGGAGGGAAAGGGAGGGGCTTCTCTCTCTCTCTCTCTCTCTCTCTCTCTCTCTCTCTCTCTCTCTCTCTCTCTCTCTCTCTGCAGCGCTGCGGCGCGCAGCGTTGTGGAGGGAAAGGGAGGGGCATCTCTCTCTCTCTCTGCCGTTTCTCTCTCTCTCTCTCTCTCTCTTTGCAGCGCTGCCGCGTGCAGCGTTGTGGAGGGAAAGGGAGGGGCATCTCTCTCTCTCTGCCGTTTCTCTCTCTCTCTTTCTCTCTCTCTCTCTCTGCCGTTTCTCTCTCTCTCTTTCTCTCTCTCTCTCTCTCTCTCTCTCTCTCTCTCTCTGCAGTGCTGCCGCGCGCAACGTTGTGGAGGGAAAGGGAGGGGCTTCTCTCTCTCTCTCTCTCTCTCTCTCTCTCTCTGTGCAGCGCTGCCGCACGCAGCGTTGTGGAGGGAAAGGGAGGGGCTTCTCTCTCACACATACATCACACACACACACACGTCACATCATACACGCACACACACACATATCACATACACACATACACACATCACATATGCACATACACACATCACATACACACACATCACATAACTCATACACGCACATACACATAACACACTCACATCATACACACACACACACACATATCACATACACACATACACACATCACATACGCACATACACACATACACATAACACATTCACACATAACACATACACGCACATACACATACACATATATACTTCACACACACACATACACACACACTACTGCAGGGACCCAGACCAAGCCACGGAATAGGCATGGTCATGCTTTCGGCCGGACAATCATTCATGCAGCAGCATGGGGCATATCAAGATCATCGTACACAGCAGGACATGACGGCTCAATATCCCGAGCACGAGGAGGGTCTAATGAGAAAGAAGGAAAAACAGAAGAAAGTAAAGAGCAGGAGACAATACCTGCAAAAAACATTAGGAGAAACTTGAGCTCAACACACATTTAAATACATACACAAGTCCTTCCTAATCCACTCTTTTGGTTTTGACTTTTAATCTACAACCACACTTTAATCTCCTTACTTTCACCACACTTTAAATTGACTTTATTTACACAACTCACTTACTCCATTCTTTTAACCTTTTTCATATACACCATTCATTTAAAGTTTCTCTTTAACTTCCTTTAATTGCATCATTTATTCCACCCACTCTTTCAATCACTTTAGTTACACATCTTCTATAAACCATTCTTTTTCCTAGTACTCATATAGACCACTAGTTATTTATCCATTTAATTAATCATTTTAATCTAATTAACCTACATTTCTTATTTAAATAAATCAATTAATTTAAGCTTAGGTTAAGATTTTAATTAATTAGAACCTTAGTATTAAATGCACATACATGATTAAATAATTAATTAAACCATATTTTAATTTTTGTTATTGAACCAATGTTTAGTTATCGATTAATTTCCTTAAATATTAATTATTTTAACCCTTGAACCATTCTAAAACCCTAAAAAACCTACTTAAAACCCATTAGAAACTCATGAAAACCCTTTAAAACCCTTCTAAACCCTATCTCTAACCCATGATAAATCATCTAAACCCTTAACATTAACCCAATGGAATCATTTTAAGATCCTTTGGAATAATCCTACTGACTTAACTTATATAAACTTATGAAACCCTAGGGGTATATACTCACATGTCTTATATGTATCAATTTAAAACACTCATTAAATGAGTAATTAGGGTAACCCTAATATGAACACATATTCTTCATCATTTCTTGTACCTGCAAATACTTCAAAAGTAGTTAATTCAATCCAGAACAACTGATCAACAGTGAAAAAGAGGTTTAGAATTCACCAATTAAGTTGCGTTTATTTCTTCTGGTTATCAACTGGAAGATGCAAATCTTCCCGACAGCGTGATCTTGATAAATAGAAAAGAAAATTTGTTAGCAGCTAAAGATGCATAGATTCCATGTCTTTTAGTGTCGGTGTAAATAAAGTGTCTTGTCCATATCACCTCCATACACAAAAGCTAATAGACAACTATTTGCTAAGTGACATCCGTAAACGAGAATGGCTAGCATGGCTAAATGGAAGGTGAAGTCTGATCTCCGGTATTTATCAGTAGTGTAAAGCATATAGGATTCTCAAACACTTAAGCAGATTGCAGGGGATGGGGACATTCATAAGAAGGATTTTCTACACGGAGTGATACACAAGTAGACATCGCAAGAAATGCACAGATCATTTTCCATATAGGACGTGTCACGAGGAAGGAGATAAGGAAGAGAGCTCACACACACGCTCTCACTCTCAAGGAGAAGCACACACACAGATTGAGGCAAGGAAGAATGATCTTCTTCTTCTTCTTCTTCTATTACATAAAAAGGAATGTACAAAAATGACCTAAAAGCAAGAATACAACAAGTGTAATATATAAAGATCAGTACATAAGGAAAAACCTAATGTCTGCGAATGAGTGAGCTAGCAAAGAACAAATGTGCCATTACTCTCGGTAGATAAATCTAATAAAGCTCAATGAAGTATCCCTGACATATATCGACATGATCACTATACATGTCAGACAAACAAAAAACTGGTACGTGTCATCCTGGATCATCACATGTTGAGCTTGATATCTCAACACTCCCCCTCAAGCTCAACGCCATATCCTGTAATCCAAGCATCTCCCGAAACTTCTTCAACTTCTCAGCTCCAAGTGCTTTGGGGAAAATATCAGCAACTTGCTCATCTATTCTCAGATAAACAAGATCAATATCACCTACTAATACCTTCTCTCTGATGAAGTGATAATGTACCTCGATATGCTTTGTTCTAGCATGGAAAACAGGATTCACTTGCAAATCTACACCAGCCTCATAAAACAATGCATAATCCAAAGTAGCACTCACATAACGTAGAGGGTGCCTCAGAGCATCCAAATGTGCCTTCCTAGGAACCCGCATAAACTGACTTTCAAGTCCAGCAGTATAACTTAGATCAGGCCTTGTAATTGTGAGATATATAAGACTTCCCACAATTTTCCTATACATAGTAGCATTTTCCAATGCTTCAGATGATGTAGTATCCAACTTCAAATTATGATCTAATGGCATACAAATTGGTTTACAATCAGCCATACCATACTTTTGCAGCATATTCAAGGCATATTGCCTTTGCGACATCCATATACCTATTTCTGTATGTATACACTCAATGCCCAAGAAATAGCGCAGCACACCAAGATCTTTCATGTCAAATTCTTGCATAAGAAGTTTTTATATAAAGGAAGTTCGGCAATAGCCTACTCTCCCGGACTTGAATTAAATTAAGAAACAAGGGTACAATAGAAGGGGACTAGTGCCCACGGGACCCCCCAAATCCCACAAAGCAGGGGAAGCTTGAATGAATCCTAGGTTGCATTACAGAGAAGGTTAATCACCCTCTCATCGCCCTCATGCGGGGCCCACTTGGGTTTGAGCTTGTTGTTGATCAAAAGGAGGACTTGATGGTGCCTGAAGGGGGGGGATTTCTTACTGTTAACAATCCTTTTGCCAAGGAGGAATAGAGATTTCTCAATCGACCACTCCCTGGGGGGATCGCCGAAGTTGAGAGCGCACCTCTCCCGCCAAATTTTCCACAAGAATTCCCCTCTGATGGCGTTCCAGAGTGTCGCAGAGCAGCCAATCGCTTCTCCCAAAAGAACTTGTTTCCAACTAAGCTGTTTTTGAAGTCTGATTTTCATTCCAACCGTCTGCTAGATTCTGTAGGAGTTGGGGCAAGTGAGGAAGATGTGTGGGACATCTTCGATAGCCCGGTGGCAGCGTTTGCACCAAAGAGGAATCCCACAAAGTTTGCTAGCCTTATGGTTGGTCCAAATTCCTCGATGAAGAATTTGCCATAAGAGGACAGACTTCTTAATCTCTATAAGTGGGTGCCAGATACCCATGAATTTCATGTCCCACCGAAGCCGCGTCCAAGACAGGCACCACTTCTTGTTGAGGCTGGTCTGGTGGTCAGCCGTTTCTTTGATGTTTGGGATTTTGAGTAGGCTATTTCCATTGTGCCATTTGAGACCAAGCGAGTTCGGTGTGTCATGTCCCATGAGAAGGCGAGTCTTGTGACGATCCCATGCGAGGCATCGGCTTTGCAATGTGTTCCATTCTTCGTAGGAGATGTTTATGCAAGGGTCAGTATCCTCGAAGTTGATCCAGCTGTTGGTGTCATGCTTCCAGAGGTGTTTCCATTTTTTGAATCCTTTGTTCCATAACCTCTTGGCATTTTGAATGTTCCATGACTCCACACTCCGGATGCCATGTATCGGAAACCAGATAGAGTCGTTTTGTCTGATTCCGGCCGCCCACTTCCAGTCCTCACTAATTCTTGTGAAGCTTTTGACTTTATTCCAGCCCTTCCAAAGGGAGCACACGAGATTGGAGCCTTTCGGGAAGACGGGGATCGGGGAGAATAGTAGGGTCATGATGTCAAGATTCTTCTAGTTTGGGAACCCCATGAGAGCCAACTCATTCTTGTTTCTGAAGATCAGCTTGGCCCACGAGGCCTCCCTATTGCACCAAGCCTTAATCATCCATTTGGCTGCCAGTTTGTTAGCCATACACCCAATGTCCAGGATGCCAAGCCCCCCGCTATCTCTAGGGCTAGTGCAGATGGCCCATTTGATTTTAGGCACCCCCCTTCTGTTATGATCGCCCGTCCAAAGAAAGTTTCTACAAATACTATTCAGTTTGGACAGGCCTTGCTCATTCGGTCTCCAACAAGAAAGGAAATAGATGGTAGAAGAGAGGAGGAACGTGTTGATAACCATCGCACGCCCAGCGAGATTGATTTGCATACCTTTCCAATAGTTAAGCTTGTTTTCGAGTTTGGCCAACACCCAGTTCCATCTCTGCTCCATAGAGACGCCAAACCCCAAGGGGATTCCAAGAAGTCGAAAGATTTGGCCCTGCGGAATGATTTGACAGCCATGATCAATGAGAAGGCCAGGATGATGTCCCACAATAGCCCTAAAGGCGGTCTTAGAGTGGTTGATTTTGGATCTAGAGGCCTCACAAAAGGTAGCAAGACACCTCCAGAAAGTCTCCAGGCTGGTATTATCATTGTGAACGAACGCGTTCATATCATCGGCAAATAGTCTCATGATGATTTGACTGTGGTCGTGAGGCAGCCGGAGGCCTTTGATATTGCCAGTCTCCACATGATGAGCCACAAGTCTACTCAGCCCCTCAGTGGCGATGGCAAAAAGAAGGGGGGCCAGAGGGCACCCTTGTCTAATAGATCTTCTAAGATGGATCGCCTTCGAAAGTTTGCCGTTAACGTTAATTTGGGTCGTTGCGTTTCCGAGAAGGGTCGCGATCATCTTGGTGAATTTCTGACTACATCCGAGATCTTGTAGCGACTGCAGAATATAGTCCCATTCTAGCCTGTCGTAGGCTTTGTCAAAGTCGATCTTGAGGAAAACCACATCTTGATTAGACTCATTTGCAAATTGAATACCTTCCCAAATATCCATAATGGTTTCCAGGATAGACCTGCCTTTGATGAAACCTTTTTGGTCCTCACTAAGCCAAGATCTCAGGTGGCACGAGATTCTGTTGGCAATGACTTTGGCGATGATCTTGTATCCTGTTTGGAGCATCGTAATAGGCCGCCAGTTCTCGATTCTGTTCTTTTACCCCTTCTTGTGTATCAACTTGATAATTCCATTATTTAGACAAGAAGGAAGAGCACCAAACTTTAGCGCTTCTTGCCAAACCATCCGAAGAGGGGTGGCAACCACCAGCTTGAAGGATTTAAAGAACTCGTTAGTGAGTCCGTCGGGTCCCGGGCTTTTACCGAGAGGGAGGGCATCAATGACCTCAATGATTTCTAATTCAGAGATAGGGGCATGAAGCAGGGAGTGGAGGTTGGGTGGTATCCTCCGGGGGGAAACCCTAGAAATGGCAGCCATACAGTCCCTTCTATGGTGGGAGAGGGGGTTCGAAGTTCCCAGGAGTCTCGTGAAGTGCCCTTCGATGATGCCAAAATTATCTTCTTCCGAATTGCATACATTGCCATGTGGATCTAGCAGTAGGGGGATCGATTCTCTGTTGTGTTTCCTTTTAAGGATGCGGCACATCTCTTTGGTGGGTTTATCGGCTTTGCCAGCCCACCACTCCTTGAAGAAAAATTGCAAGTTTTTCCTTTGTATTTCTTCCTCGTATCTCAACACCGCTCTGATTTTTCGGAGACCTTTCTGGGCTTGGTGTTTTCCTTTGTTCACTTCCTCCTCGAGCCGCCAGAGTCTGTGGTAAAGAGCTTCCCTACGAGCCTGCCGCACAGTCTCGAGCATCTTCTTAGTTCTGATCATGATCTTACGAGACTTGTCGACCGCACTTCTCCAGCACTTGGCTGGGGCCAAGCCAGAAGCGAACGCCATCTTCCACACATCGGCAATTTCTTGATGGACGGAGGCAATTTCTTGCATAAGAAGTTGCTTTACCTCTTTGATGCTTCATTCATTATCACCACCTACAATCAGATCATCAACATAAATAGCCACAATAGTGATGCCATCATCAGCCTTCCTTGCATATAGTGAGTGATCTGCATCACACATACAAAACCCAATGCTGGTTAAGTAATCAACAATCCTTGCATGCCATGCATGAGGGGCTTGCTTCAGGCCATACAAAGCCTTTTGCAACCTGCAAACATATTTTGGATGCTTTGAATCTTCATATCCTTGTGGCTGGTCCATATATACTTCTTCCTGTAACTCACCATGTAGGAAAGCATTCTTCACATCCATTTGATGCAAAGTCCATCCTTTTGCTGTAGCTAATGCAACAAGTGTTCTAACAGTAGACATTTTAGCTAGAGGGCTGAATGTTTCCTCATAATCAATGCCATATGTCTGTGCATATCCTTTAGCTACCAATCATGCTTTATACCTGCTTATGCTTCCATCAGCATTATGCTTTACCTTGTAAACCCATTTGCAGCCTATGGGTTTCTTTCATTGCAGCAATGGAACCAGCTTCCATTATTTCCATAAAGTGCAGCCATCTCCTCATCCATATCTTTTTCCTAATCTGCAATTCCAATTGCATCTTCAAAGCAAGAAGGTTTAGCATCTTGTATTACCTTTGTCATGTAGGCACGATGACAAGCCATATAACTGTCATACGTCAATTGTTGCACTGAATTCCGCATCCTCCCAGACCTTCTTGGTCCTAGGTCACTTCTCCTTGTATCATCTGCATGTGCCCTTCTTACTCTTGAAGTCTTCACAGAGGGCAGTCCAAGTTCCTCATCAAGACTCTTTTTTGAATTGCTTGAATCTCCATCAACATCTTCAAAACCTGCACATGTTTTATGACTTGCAGAAAGCTTTTCTTTACCTTTTTTGGATGTATTTGATGAATTTTCTGGATTCAAATTTCCACCCAATCTTCCACTCCACGGATTTGAGTTGGAACTATTGCTTAGTGATGCATCCATTCCACTCAAAACTTGAGATTCTACACTTGATTTTTTAGCATTTTCTTTGTCATCTGGTTCAAGATTCAGTCCTTCTTTGGCATCTGCATAGAAGCTTGACATTTCATCAAATACCTCTGCTCACCTTTACCTGTCATGTGAGTGGGTTATAACATTTATATCCCTTTTGCTCAAGGGAGTATCCAATGAAGACACACTTTTCTGCTTTTGGATCAAGCTTCATCCTCAATTCATATGGGACATGTACATATGCTATACAGCCAAAAACTTTCAGATGTGATAAGTTTGGCTTTTTACCTATAAAATTCTCTTCAGGTGTAACTTGATGTACAACAACAGTCGGAGTTCTGTTCATGATGTATACAACAATATGCACAACTTTTGCCCACTAACAATGAGGCATATTCTTCTCAGCCATCAAGGCTCTTGCTATTTCTGCAATATGTCTATTTTTGCATTCAGCAACACCATTCTGTTGTGGTGTGTACCTGCATGAAAACTGATGTCGAATTTCATGATTTTTTAGAAAATTTCTGAACTCATTTGACATGTATTCACCTCCTCCATCAGATCTTATTGTTTGAATGTACTTCCTTGTCTGCTTTTCCACCATAGCTTTAAAATTTTGGAAGTGAGTGAACATCTCGCTCTTCTCTTTCATGAAATATACCCATACTTTGCATGTATGGTCATCAATGAAAGTAACATAAAACTTGCAACCGCCCATAGATGTGATTTTTGCTAGATGTCATGTGGAATGATGCTCTTGACTGATTACCAAATTGACATGCTGCACATACCTTTTGCATTTCTGCAACTTTGAAATTTGGTAGTCCATGTACAATCTCCTTTGACTGCACCAATTTCAGCCTTTGCAAGTTTGCATGTCCAATCCGTTTGTGCCACATCTCTATATCTGCAATAACTCTTGCACCTTTTGCAAACATGGCTGCATTCATTTCAGGAATCTTCACATTTAAGGTGAACATCCTACCCACTTTGTTTGCTTTGGCAACCAATCATCCATCCTGCTTGTACTCTTCTACATATAATCCATCAGCATTGAACCTGACTTGTAATCCCTATCAACCATTTGTCCAACAGAAACTAGATTCTTTGTTATATTTGGAACATGCAGCACATCAGCAAGATGTTTTACCTTTCCATCCTCCATCGATAGTGCTATGTTTCCTGTATGCTCAATAGGATGTGATGTGTCATCACCTGTTTCAACATATCCAGGAACTGATAATTTCTGCAAAGTACTAAACCATTTTGCATGACTGGCCATGTGATTTGAAGCACCTGAATCAACATACCAAACATTATCATTTGATTTTGAAACACCAGCAGACATCATATTCATCATGTGATATTGAACCATGAACAGCTTCTCAGAATCATCTGCACTTGTGGATGCATAGTTATTCTGCTGACTTTTGTTATTTTGATTCTTCAACCGGCAATCACGTTCAAAGTGTCCAGGTTTACCACAATTCCAGCATCCTTTATTGTCATTACCTGAATCGTTTCTTTGGAAATTTCTATGGCTTCTTTGGCTTCCCCTTCCTCGAAGCTGTCCTCTTCCTCCTACATGATTCTGTTGTTTACTTTGATCTTGGTTACTATTTCCTCTTCCACTTCCAAAACCTCTACCTCTGCCTCTTCCTCTACCAGAGTAGAATATATGCTCAGAACTAGATTTCCCTTGGGAATTCGAATCCTCACCAAGATTCTTTTCTTCAATAACCAGCATAGATACCAGATCTGCAAAAATTGGAATATTTTCCCTAGTCTGTATAGAAGTTCTGAACTACTTATATGCAGCTCCTAAACCATGAAGACACACTTCCACCTTATCATCATCATCATCTACATTTATGCCAATAGATGCAAGTGACTCACATATGCTTTTGATTTTCAAGGTGTAGTCACTTACTGACATGCTCTTCTTCTCCAATGTATGCAACTCATTCTTGAGTTGCAATTTTCGTGCCTTTGTATTGGTCTCATACAATGTGACCAAACTGTTCCAAGCCTCTTTTGGGGTCTTCGCATCTTGTATGTGTCCAATTATGCTATCCTGTATGCTAATAGATAGCCAGTACATTACCTTTCGTGCTCGATTCCATTCCTCATATGCTCTTACCTAATCTGTAGTCCGATTCCTTTCTGGTAACT
This sequence comes from Ceratopteris richardii, assembly GCA_020310875.1. Taxonomy (NCBI): domain Eukaryota; kingdom Viridiplantae; phylum Streptophyta; class Polypodiopsida; order Polypodiales; family Pteridaceae; genus Ceratopteris; species Ceratopteris richardii. The sequence continues at coordinate 175,756,288 of CM035414.1, forward strand.
GTGGAGCATTTTCATTCTCTCCTTCGATGTACTTCCAGTAGCCTTTTCCCATCAGGAAATTCATCATTTTGAATCTCCAAGCATGGAAGTTGTTCTTGTCCAACTTATTGCTCAAAAGCTGACTCATTCCATCTACGTTTGCCATTTCTTCAACAATTCACAACACTGCAAAGCACTACAAGTAGCACTTCTGATTGAACACTGTTGCATTACGAAGTGACAACTCGATCTCAGAAAAACACAGTTTTCGTGTATCAACACTACACGGAATCACTTGAAATTCTGGATCTGGAATATATGAGTGTTGGCAAACACAATGCAAGTTACAGCTTTTGAAAATGACCTAGTTTTTCTGTGGGTCCCATGTTGCAGGCTCAAAACAGAGCTCTAGATGGCTCCGAAACTTTGATGTGATAAAAACGAGTGACCCTAAAGGGATAATTCCCGAAAATATTTTTAAGTCTTCTACCTTCACACCAATTTTCGTAGCAAATGGAGGTCGTTTGTGAATCACATTTTCTCCACGCCTTGCTGCGTACTCTTCACCGTCACCTTCTCCACGAGCTCTCTACAACCACACTGACTCTGATACCATGTCACGAGGAAGGAGATAAGGAAGAGAGCTCACACACACACTCTCACTCTCAAGGAGAAGCACACACACAAATTGAGGCAAGGAACAATGATCTTCTTCTTCTATTACATAAAAAGGAATGTACAAAAATGACGTAAAAGCAAGAATACAACAAGTGCAATATATAAAGATCAGTACATAAGGAAAAACCTAATGTCCGCAAATGAGTGAGCTAGCAAAGAACAAATGTGCCATTACTCTCGATAGATAAATCGAATAAAGCTCAATGAAGTATCCCTGACATATACCGGTGTGACCACTATACATGTCAGAGAAACGAAAAATTGGTATGTGTCATCCTGGATCATCACATGTTGAGCTTGATATCTCAACACGACGCAAGTAAACACAAAAAAGTGGCAACGATCGACGTGTTGAAGATGACTACAAGAAACTTATGGATGTTTTTTGGTCTACCCTCTTACTCAATTTCTTTGAAAGAAACAAGCTTGTCATACAACCATACTTTCCATAGGATGAGTAAAACGTAAACATCTAGAACAATGTCAAGAGTGGAAGACATTGGAAGACTTGTGCCGAGGAGAATGCCAAAATATCCTTAAACTATTCGAAGGAATTTGCTGTGTTCATTAAATAGCAGAATCCAACATAGCAAAAGTACCTCAGTGCTCGACACTTGTAGAGACCTAGTAGATGCTACAGGTTTAATGGTATTCGCTCAGAGACGAGCAAGAATTAGCAACATGGAGGATCGATTTTCTATTGTGGTTGCACTGCGTACGTGTGTGAAGCCACCTTTGTGTGTAGAAAGGAAGGACGACGACGGACTGAAGCAGCGACAGTGCAAGGTTCATCACTGAAGCAACAGCAAGGCGACGGGTGTGTCCATCGTGTTCGAGAGAGTGTGTCGATCGCGACCGGCATAACTGCCGATTGACTGGGAACCAGGAGTGTCCATCGAGTTCGAGAGTGTGTGTCGATCGCGACCGGCCTAACTGCCGATTGACTGGGTTCCAGGAGTGTCCGTCGCGACTGAGGCCCAACTGGCGACCGACGGCTAACTGCCGATTGACTGGGAACCAGGAGTGTCCATCGAGTCCGAGAGAGTGTGTCGATCGTGCCCAGGCTAACTGCCGATTGACTGAGAACCAGCAGTGTCCAGTTCGAGTGTGCGATTGACGATCGACTGCGGACCGGATCGTTGGCGGATCGCCCTTGATTTTGGGAAGGGGCAAGCGTGGGGACAGGTCGCTCGTGGCGAAGTCGAGAGTGGTGAGAGGAGTGAGTGCAGTCGTATCAATTCCCTATGCGCCTACCTTAATTCGAAAAAGGAAGCAAAGTTGAAGGAAAAAAAAAAAAGGAGAAAAAATAGAAAAGAAGAAAATAGAAAAAAGAAAAAAAAAGAAGAAAAAAAAAAAAGAAGAGAAAAAAAAAAAAGAAAGACAGATAATTGAAGAAGAAGAGTGTTCTATGGGGGTGGGGTGCCTCCTTCTTATGTGGGACCTTGGGCTATCAGAGTTCTAGTATAAGACCTTCTTCTTTGTCTTGGATATGATGTCCCCCTCTCTGGTGAAAAGCAATCTGGCCCCTCCTCCCGGGGAGGCCGCTAACCTGGCCGCCTTGCTGGAGGGGGGTTCCTGTGCCGCCCAAGAGGCCCTCGAGAATGTTGAACCCCCCTTGGTCTCCCTCAACAGATCCGCAATTTTATCAACTCAGGAGGAGCTCAAGAAAGTCTGCCTCGTTGGCCAAATGTTTGGCCCGAGGCCCCCGCTCGAAACCGTGCGTCAGTGGCTTCGCAACGAGTGGTTCCCCCGCGGGCTCGTTGTTTGTAAGTGTCAGTTCTTGCCGGCAAACCACTTGCTGCTAGTCTTTGAGAATGAAGACATGGCGTTTCGGGCCCTTAGTGTCGGAACTTGGCAGCTCGGCCGGGCGACCCTGTGCCTTTTCAGATGGTCCCCTGACTTTACTCCCGACAAATCGAAACCGCTTCGATACCCACTTTGGGTTGAGCTCCCTAACCTGCCTTACTTCTTGTACAACTTTGTATGGGACATCGTTTCTCCCATCGGCAAGCCGTTGGCCTCACGCGAGGACATCGGTGGCATCATTTATGAAGGCACAAGACACTCGTTCAATGCCCGGTGGCACCCCCAAATTTGTGTCGAGGCTGACCTCAGTCTGCCCCTCCCATCGAAGATTAAACTGGACTTGGGCGAAGGAGACGTCTGGGAGCAAGACATCATTTACAAAAACCTTCCCAACGCGTGCTTTCGCTGTGGTCAACAAGGTCACAGGATTAAAGATTGCCCTTTGAGACGGCAAAGCAAGCGAAATCAAGGAGCCCCTAAAAATGCTCAACACAACAATGGTGAATTGAGTCGCCCGACGAAAACTGAGGACTTCAAGGGTCCCCCTAATCCAGAAGCGGATGCAGACGGGTTTATAGAAGTCAGAAGAAGAAGGAGAAGAAGCCCTAGGGCTACCTCCGAGCGAAACAACAAGTCTGTTTCCCCCTCCAGCAACTTATATTGCAATCTGGAAAGGGAAATCAATGAGCTTGACTTCCCAGGTGGGAACCTACTTGAGGAAGACACCGATGTCAAAGGCCTGGAGATCCCTGATAGTAATGAAACCGTGCAGGAGGGCTACTCTACAAGCAAAGATGATGGATTCACCACTAGTAATGAAGACAACATGGATAGTGAAAGTTCCATCATTGGATCGACGATCCCGGAAACGGTGCCGAGCACGGGGCCCAGCTCCCCCCAGCAAGGTGTATCCCGCAAAGGAAAACAGCCTATGGAGCTACCCTGGAAAAGCCCCCACAAGAACCGGTTTCTAAGTCGGGATCAGATCCCAGCGAAAAAGAAAGATGAAGCCAAGAGAAGAAAGGACAAGGCTCCCTCCCGTAAAGAGGGATCAACACAAAAATGATCGTCATCTCGCTAAATGCTAGAGGGTTATCCGACCCCTCAAGAGCGACCATTATTGGTCAGTGGCTCCGCGACATTAGCTTAAACCCAGACATTATATGTATACAAGAGATTAAAATTGACGGAGAAGACCTCCAGAAACGGCTCAGACAGGTCTCCTCAGCCCATGTGTGGATCCCTACGAAGCACCAGCGGGGGTCAGGAGGAACGGCTATCGGTGTTAAACATCTCTGGCTCGAAAAGCTTGTAAACTCCATTGAAGATGATAGCCACCGTTGGATTGCGGTTTCTTTTGGTGCTCCTCTTTGTGTCACTATGGTTTCTCTGTACGCCCCTAACGGGGATTTGGAGAGACTAAACACTTGGGCTTCACTTGACTCGCTGCCCCACAACGTGCTGATGTGTGGAGACTTCAACATGGTGGAGGACCCTACGGACAGATGGATGGGCAAGGGCAGGGTCATTGATAGGGGGGAGAAAGAAATGTGGGACTTGATCAAACTCCACTTGGATCTGGTTGAATTCAAAGACTCGAATGGCTTTTCCTGGTCGAATTTACAAGTGGGCGAGGATCTGCGGAAAGCCAGACTCGACAGATGCTACGTCTCTCAGAGTTTTACTCACCAGTGGGGCCTCCCTACCATCACGCAACGCACCGACCTCACCATCTCTGATCACTACCCGATCGTTATCCACTTTCAACCTTCCAACAAGATTCGCAAGGCCCCGTGGTTCCATGCCAACGCTGCCACATTCTCTCTCCCGTCCGTCCATCAAGAGATTGCCGAAGTGTGGAAGGAGGCGTTCGCCTCTGGTTTGGCCCCAGCCAAATGTTGGAGAAGCGCGGTCGACAACTCCCGCAAGATCATGATCAGAACTAAGAAGACGCTCGAAACTGTGCGACGGGCTCGTAGGGAGGCTATATACCACAGACTCTGGCGGCTCGAGGAGGAAGTGAACAAAGGAAAACACCAAGCCCAGAAAGGTCTCCGAAAAATCAGAGCGGTGTTGAGATACGAGGAAGAAATACAAAGGAAAAACCTGCAGGTTTTCTTCAAGGAGTGGTGGGCTGGCAAAGCCGACAAGCCCACCAAAGAAATGTGCCGTATCCTTAAAAGGAAACAAAATCGAGATTCGATCCCCCTACTGCTAGACCCACACGGCAACGTATGCAATTCGGAAGAAGATAATTTCGGCATCATCGAAGGGCACTTCACGAGACTCCTGGGAACCTCGAACCCCCTCTCCCACCATAGAAGGGACTGTATGGCTGCAATTTCTAGGGTTTCCCCTCGGAGGATCCCACCCAACCTCCACTCTCTGCTTCATGCCCCTATCTCTGAATCAGAAATTATTGAGGTCATCGATGCCCTCCCTCTCGGTAAAAGCCCGGGACCCGACGGACTCACCAATGAGTTCTTTAAATCCTTCAAGCTGGTGGTTGCCACCCCGCTCAGGTTGGTTTGGCAAGAAGCGCTAAAGTTTGGGGCTCTTCCTTCTTGTCTAAATAATGGAATTATCAAGCTGGTCCACAAGAAGGGGGAAAAGAACAGAATTGAGAACTGGCGGCCAATCACGATGCTCCAAACAGGATATAAGATCATCGCCAAAGTCATTGCCAATAGAATATCGTGCCATCTGAGATCTTGGCTAAGTGAGGACCAAAAAGGCTTCATCAAAGGCAGGTCTATCCTGGAAACCATTATGGATATTTGGGAAGGCATCCAATTTGCAAACGAGTCTAATCAAGACGTGGTCTTCCTCAAGATCGACTTTGACAAAGCCTACGATAGGCTCGAATGGGACTATATTCTGCAGTCCCTCCAAGACCTCGGATGCAGTCAGAAATTCACCAAGATGATCGCGACCCTTCTCGGCAATGCAACGACCCAAGTTAACGTTAACGGCAAACTTTCGAAGGCGATCCATCTTAAAAGATCTATTAGACAAGGATGCCCTCTTGCCCCCCTTCTCTTTGCCATAGCCACTGAAGGGCTGAGCAGACTTGTGGCTCATCATGTGGAGGCTGGCAATATCAAAGGCCTCCAGCTACCTCACGTCCACAGTCAAATCATCATGAGACTTTTTGCCGACGATATGAACGCGTTCGTTCACAATGATAATACCAGCCTGGAGACTTTCTGGAGGTGTCTCGATACCTTTTGTGAGGCCTCTGGATCCAAAATCAACCACAATAAGACCGCCTTCAGAGCCATTGTGGGACATCAACCCGGCCTTCTCATTGATCATGGCTGTCAAATCATTCCGCAGGGTCAAATCATTCGGCTGCTTGGAATCCCCTTGGGGTTTGGCGTCTCTATGGAGCAGCGATGGAACTGGGTGCTAGCCAAACTTGAAAACAAGCTCAATTACTGGAGAGGTATGCAAATCAATCTCGCTGGACGGGCGATGGTTATTAACACGTTCCTCCTCTCGTCTACCATCTATTTCCTTTCCTGCTGGAGACCGAATGAGCAAGGCCTATCCAAACTGAATAGCATCTGCAGAAACTTTCTTTGGACGGGTGACCATAACAGAAGGGGGGTGCCTAAAATCAAATGGGCCATCTGCACCAGCCCTAGAGATAGCGGGGGGATTGGCATCCTGGACATTGGGTGCATGGCTAACAAGCTGGCAGCCAAATGGATGATTAAAGCTTGGTGCAATAGGGAGGCCTCGTGGGCCAAACTGATCTTCAGAAACAAAAATGAGTTGACCCTCACGGGATTCCCGAACTGGAAGAACCTTGACATCATGACCCTGCTATTCTCCCCGATACCTGTCTTCCCGAAAGGCTCCAATCTCGTTTGCTCTCTCTGGAAGGGCTGGAATAAAGTCAAAAGCTTCACAAGGATTAGTGAGGACTGGAAGTGGGCGGCCGGTATCAGACAAAACGACTCTATCTGGTTTCCGATCCATGGCATCCGGAGTGTGGAGCCGTGGAACATTCAAAATGCCAAGAAGTTATGGACTAAAGGATTCAAAAAATGGAAACACCTCTGGAAACATGACACCAACAGTTGGATCAACTACGAGGATATCGACCCTTGCATAAACATCTCCTACGAAGAATGGAACACCTTGCAAAGCAGATGCCTCGCTTGGGATCGTCACAAAACTCGCCTTCTCATGGGACATGATGCTCCGAACGCGCATGGTCTCAAATGGCACAATGGAAACAGCCTACTCAAAATCCCGAACATCAATGGCACGACTGACCTCCAGATCAGCCTCAACAAGAAGTGGTGCCTGTCTTGGACGCGGCTTCGGTGGGACATGAAATTCATGGGTATCTGGCACCCACTTATTGAGGTTAAGAAGTCGGTCCTCTTATGGCAAATTCTTCATCGAGGAATTTGGACTAACCATAAGGCAAACAAAATTTGTGGGATCCCTCCGTGGTGCAAACGTTGCCACCGTGCAATCGAAGATGTCCCACACATCTTCCTTACTTGCCCCAACTCCTACAGAATTTGGCGAATGGTTGGACTGAAAATCAGAGTTCAGAAACAGCTTAGCTGGAAACAAGTCCTTTTGGGTGAAGCGATTGGGTGCTCTGCGGCTCTCTGGAACGCAATCAGAGGGGAAGTCCTGTGGAAAATTTGGCGGGAGCGGTGTGCTCTCAACTTCGGCGACTCCCCCAGGGAGTGGTCGATTGAAAAATCTCTGTTCCTACTTGGCAAAAGGATTGTCAACAGTAAGAAATCCCCCCCCTTCAGGCATCATCAAGTCCTCCTTTTGATCAACAACAAGCTCAAACCCAAGTGGGTCCCGCATGAGGGCGACGAGAGGGTGATCAACCTTCTTTGTAATGCTACCTAGGTATCAACCAAGCTTCCCCTGCTTTGTGGGATTTGGGGGGTCCCGTGGGCACTAGTCCCCTTCTATTGTACCTTTGTTTCTTAATTTAATTCAAGTCCGGGAGAGTAGGCTATTGCCGAACTTCCTTTATATTAAAAAAAAGAATTAGCAACATTGAGGTGTCGATCGTGTTTGCTGGTCCGTTGTGATTGACAGGGCTTGGTGAGCGGGTGTCCATCGTGGACTGGTCTGACTGACTAGAGTTTGCTCTTCGATCATGATTGACTGGGGTTTGCTCATTGATCGCGATTGACTGGGGGGAGCCCGTGTCCATCCTGGACTGTGGGCATGCTCGGTGATTGGCGGGGGTGCTTCAGTTCTTGAGCCCCGTGCGCTTCGCGCTTCTGAGTCAATAATTTAGTCATTAAAAACTTCTGGCAGCCCTGCTTGCCTTGACAGTCTTTGGTGGTTATCTCTATGATTAAACAAATCAGGGCTGATTGAGTTGGTATCAGGGCTAAAATTGGCTCGCACCTCAACCTTGCACGTAAATTTTTCACAAAAGACAAGTTCTCTTAAACATGGATGTTTGACAACATTTCAACTTGGCTCGCACCACTTCCTAGTTACATTGCGATCTCCATCATTTGCAAAGGAGGCAGAAGAAACATTTTTCTCTCTCTCAAACTATAAGTTTGAACCAAGTAAGAAATGATAGCAGAACGGTAGCATTAAGAAATCGATTAGTTGTATTTACAAAAAAGGAAGAAGAGCTTTTTTTTCTTAGAAGGTTTCTTTCGTGGTCTCGAATGCAAATCGGGGATGAAGGTGATCCTTTGTGATTGTGTGGTTCTTCGGTGGCACTTCATGGCCAAGTGAATCGGGACTCGTTTGTGCTTCGGCTTGGTCCTTGGTCTTCCTGTTATTTTCTTTCCTTCACGCAAGTTGGGGCCCTTGTCATGGAATGAGCGACCCCCTCCCTTGTGAGAAGTAACTTGGCCCCACCCTCGGGAGAGATCGGTAACCTGGCCCCTTTGTTGGAGGGGGGATCTTGTGTCGCCCTTGGGGCCTCCGAGGGTGCTGAGCCCACTGTCCTCTCCCTAAGTAGATCCACAATTCTGTCAACACAAGGGGAGGTCAAGAAAGTTTGTCTCATCGGTCAAATGTTTGGCCCTAGGCCCCCGGTCGAAACCGTGTGACAGTGGTTTCACAACGAGTGGTTCCCCCACAGGCTAATTGTTTGTAAATGTCAGTTCTTACCTACTAGTCACATGTTGCTAGTCTTTGAGAATGAAGATATGGCATTTCATGCCCTAAGTGTCGAAACCTGGCAACTCGAGCGGGAGACCCTGTGCCTATTCAGATGGTCCCCTGATTTTATTCTCGACAAATCGAAATCTCTCTAGTGCCATGCTTCTTGTACAAGTTTGTGTGGGACATTGTTTCTCCTATCGGAAAGCCGTTGGCTTCACGCGAGGACATTGGTGGTCTCATTTATGAAGGTGCAAGACACTTGTTCAATGCTCGGTGGCACCCTCAAATCTGTGTCGAGGCTGACCTCAGCACATTGCTTCCATCGAAGATCAAAGTGGACTTGGGGGAAGGGGATGTATGGGAGCAAGACATCAATTATAAAAACCTTCCCAACGCGTGCTTTCGTTCTGGCCAACAAGGTCACATGATTAAAGATTGCCCATTGAGACAAAAAAGCAAGCAAAATCAAGAAACCCCAGAAATGCTCAAGATAACAAAGGGAAATTGAATCACCCAGCAAAAGAAGAGGAAGTTAAGGCCCCCTTAGTCCAGAAGCTGATGCAGACGGGTTCATAGAAGTCAGAAGAAGAAGGAAAAGAAGCCCTAGGGCGACTTCTGAGCGAAACAACAGGCCAGTTACCCCCTCCAGCAACTTGTTTTGCAATCTAGAAAAGGAGATCAATGAGTTTGACTACCCAGGTAGGAACCAACTTGAGGTGGACACCAACGACAAAGCCCTAGAGATCGCTGACAATAAAGAAACCTTCCAGGAGGGTTACACTACAAGCAAAGAAGAGGGTTTTACTACTAGTAACGAAGATAACATGGATAGTGAAAGTTCCATCATCAAATCGACTATTCCGGAAATGGTTTCTAGTTCTTCCCAATAGGAGGCACCCCGTAAAGGAAAACAACCTATGGAGCTACCCTGGAAAAGCCCCCACAAGAACTTATTGCTAAGTCGGGATCCCCTCCCAACAAAAAAGAAAGATGAATCCAAGAAGAGAAAGGATAAGGCTCCCTCCCGCAAAGAGGGTTCACTATGACAATGATCATCATCTCGTTAAATGCTAGAGGGCTAACCGACCCCTCAAGAGTGACCATAATTGGTCAATGGCTTCATGACATTAGCCTAAACCCATAATTTATATGTATTCAAGAGACTAAAATTGATGGAGTAGACCTCCAAAAACGGCTCAGACAGGTCTCCTCGACCCATGTTTGGATTTCAACCTGGCACCAGTGGGGGTCCGATGGGACAGTAATCGGTATTAATCGATTCTGGTTTGAAAAGCTTGAGAACTCCATTGAAGATGAGCGCCATTGATGGATTGCTGTTTCTTTTGGTGGTCCCTTTTGTTTTACTTTAGTCTCTATGTATGTCCCTAATGGGGAGTTGGAGAGACTGAACACTTGGGCCTCCTTGGACTCGCTCCCCCACAACGTGCTTATTTGTGGTGACTTCAACATGGTGGAGGACCCTATGGATAGATGGAAGGGCAAAGGCAGGGTCATCGATAGTCGGGAGAAAGAAACATGGGATAAAACCAAATTGCACTTGGATTTGGTCGAATTCAAAGATTCAAATGACTTTTCTTGGTCAAATCTCCAAGCAGGCGAGGACCTGAGGAAAGCCAAACTCGATAGATGCTACATTTCTCAGAGCCTTACTCATCAATGGTGCCACCCTTCCCTCTCGCAATGCACTGACCTCACCATCTCTGATCACTACCCGATCGTTATCGCTTTCCAACCTTTCACCAAGATTCCTAAGGCTCCTTGGTTCCACGCCAGCACGACCTCATTCTCTCTCCCCTCCGTCCATCAATAAATTTCTGATGTGTGGAAGGAGGTTTTTGCCTCCGACTCCTCCCCAGCCAAGTGCTGGAGATGTACAGTCGATAAGTCGTGACAGATCATGATTAGATCCAGGAAGATGCTCGAGACTCTGCGGCGGGCTCGTAGAGAAGCTCTATATCATAGACTTTGGAGACTTGAGGAGGAAGTGAACAAAGGAAAATCTCAATCCCAGAAAGGTCTACAAAAAATCAGAGCGCTGCTGAGATACGAGGAAGAAATACAAAGGAAAAATTTGCAAATTTTCTTCAAAGAGTGGTGGACTGTCAAAGCTAACAAACCCACCAAAGAGATGTGCCGCATCCTTAAAAGGAAATAAAATAGAGAATCGATCCCCCTATTGCTAGACTCAAATGGCAATGTATGCAATACAAAAGAAGATCATGTTGGGATCATTGAAGGGCACTTCACAAGACTCCTGGGGACCTCAAACCCCCTCTCTCACCATAGATAGGACTGCATGGTAGCCATATCTAGGGTTTCCCCCCATAGGATACCACTCAACCTTCGTTCCCTACTTGATGCCCCAATCTCAGAAGAAGAAATCATTGAAGTCATTGATACCCTCCATTGTGGTAAAAGCCCGGGCCCTGACGGGCTCACTAATGAGTTCTTTAAATCCTTCAAGTTGGTGGTCGCCACCCCTCTACGTCTGTTTTGGCAAGAGGCGTTCAAGTTTGGTGCGCTTATGACTTGTCTCAATAATGGCATTATCAAGTTAATACACAAAAAGGGGAAAAAAATGTTGGAGTTAGACGTCTGTGGAAGCACGCGAACAACACAAGGAAGAAGAAGAAGCTTGGAGCACAAACACACAATACTGAATGTATTACTAGAGAATGTACAAAGATAAGTAGCCCATTAGGGAAATAGGCGTATATACAAGCCGGGGGAAAAAAACCTCCTAAAGAGGGAAAAAAGTGCCCCGGCGGTCCTACTGTGTTCACACACATCACTACCTAAATATATCAACAAATCCCCCCTGGGAGTGATGCCATGAACAAGGAGTTGGCACTCATGTATAAGGAAGTGCCAAGCTATGTGGAAATCACTCCACAAAAGGAAGTAAGCCCAAAGCTTTGCGGAAAGCTTCAAACTTCTCCCTAGGCAGAGCCTTCGTGAAAAGGTCTGCAATGTTCTCCTGCGTGGGCACATATGTCAAGCTGATCTCCCCAGCAGAGAACCTCTCCCTGACATAGTGATAATGCACCTCAATGTGCTTAGTGCGAGCATGGAACACAGGGTTCCTCGCAACTGCCAATGCGCTCTGACTGCCAGTGAAGATGGTGGTGGCAGAAGACTAACCAACACCCAAACATAAGGCGTCTGAGCCACACACACTCAATAGTAGTTGTAAAAGCTGCCCTATACTCAGCCTCACAACTAGAAGTGGCCACAGTAGGCTACTTCTTGCTCAACCAAGATATACATGAGCTACCAAGCATGAAGCAAAAGCCACTAGTGGACACACGAGTGTCATAGGAACCAGCCCAATCAGAGTCAGAAAAAGCATGCAAATCTGGTGGTAGTGATCCCCCCTTGAGATAAAACAACCCAAGTAGCCGAGTACCACTCAAGTAGCGAAAGATGGGCTTAACCGCCTGCCAATGCTTGACTCTTGGGCAATGCATAAATCTGCTCATCTGTGAGACAGCAAACTGAATATCTGGCCGAGTAATGCATAAGTAAATCAAGCATCCAACAGCCTGCTGATAGAGAACAACATCAAATGCATCTCCAGCATCATGAAGACTCAATCGTAAACCTTTCTCCATAGGAGTGGCAATAGGCTTACAGTCTTCAAGGCCAAAACGCTGCAATAATGTGTCATTATATTTTGTTTGACACAAAGCCATTCCACCATCAACTTGCATAAACTGAATGCCCAAATAGTGAGGCAAATTCCCCAAATCAGACATCTCAAATGAGGCATGTAAATCCGCCTTGAAATCAGCAATATGCTTCTCAATAGGACCAGTGAGCAGCATGTCATCAACATAGACAACAATGATCAGAAGCACATCATTAGCACGCTTAACATATAAGGTGCTTTCAGTTGGATTGTTCTCAAAACCAAGTGCAACTAGATAGGCGTGTATCTTCTCATACCAAGCACGTGGTGCTTGCTTTAAACCATATAATGCCTTCTTTAACCTGCACACCTGGTTTTCATGCCCTTTTTGCAGAAAGCCACGGGTCTGAAAAACATACACTTCTTCATACAAGTCACCATTCAGAAATGCTATTTTAATGTCCAACTGATGTACATTCCAACCATGATGGGCTGCAAGTGCACAAATGCTATGAACAGTAGTCATACGGCATGTAGGCGCAAAGCTCTCATCAAAATCAATGCCTCTTTCTTGCACATAACCCTTTGCAACAAGCCTAGCCTTATACATGTCAACTGTACCATCAGGTTTACGCTTCAGCTTGTATATCCACTTAGTACCAATGGCCTTCTTGCTAGGAGGCAAGTCACATAAAGACCATGTGCCATTCTTCATTACAGCATCATATTCAGATTGCATAGCAGCCATCCAATTTTTTGAGATCTGTGCTTCATCAAAAGAAACAGGCTCATTCTGATCACAGAGACTAGACGCAACCATAGCATAGCAATCTGATGCAAAGGAGGCACTATGAGAGCCTGAACGAGTACGATATGACAAAGGTTCATCTAATTTGCTGCCACGCAAAGTCTGCACCAGCCATTTCGACATAGTTTTTGCCTACTCAATATCAGCTCTCTCATCAACAAGTGCATCATGTAAATCTACATCAGAAATGGAATGATCTGCATCATCATATGAAACTTGCAAAGGCTAAGAAGTTGCCTCATTAGGACCAGCACTAGACTGTCCACCTGTAAAAAGAGGCATCAAAGTATCATACATGTCTTTGGAGCTAACAAATGTCTCCTTAGTACATGAAAGCAATGGCTGAATAGCATCTTCCACAAATACAACATCATGGCTAACCAGAATGCGTTTAGTTTGTGGATGATACAGACGATAGCCTTTAGTTTCAGAATTGTACCCTACAAAAATACATTTTATTGCCTCATCATCCAATTTTCTGCAATGTTGTTCAGGCACTAGTGCATACGCCAAATAACCAAAAACACGCAGATGAGAAACAGATGCCAAGCCTCATATGGAGTGATATATTGCAGCGCTTTTGTGGGACACCTGTTCAGTACATATGCTGCACACATGACAGCCTCAAGCCAGAAACTATGTGGTAAAGCCTGACCCTTGACCATGCACCTCGCCATCTCCATGAGTGACCTGTTCTTTCGTTTAGCAACTCCATTCTGTTGAGGTGTATACGGCACTCTAGACTGGTGTTTTATCCCAGGTTCAGCCAGAAATGCATTAAATTCAGAAGACATATATCCCCCCCCTCGATCAGAACGGAGGGTACCCATTTTACATGCTGACAGATTTTCAGCCAAAACCAAAAACTGTTTAAAGCACATGAACACTTCGGACTTTGCTTTGAGTGGATATACCTAATGGACCTGTTTTTCCTGGACTGATCTTCGTGCAACAGAACAGAGAATAACTCCTCAAATGATAAGGCAGTTGGATTGCCTTTCATCATCAACCGAAGAGTAGAAGCAAAACTCTGATATGAATCAGGAAGACCATTCAGAACGGTCTGCACAAGTGAGCTATCTGGTATAACCTCATCAACAGAAATCAACTGTTCCTTCAAGTCTTTGAGCTTCGTTAGGAAACTGTCCATAGAATCACCTTCATTCATGTGCTCACTCTCCAACTCTTTTCGGAGGTAAGCAACACGAGCCTCATTCCTAGCTTGGTACAATGTGGTAAGTGTATCCCAAGCATCCTTAGGTATTCTGCAAGAGCGAATATGAGGAATAATGGCACATTTGACAGACAAAGCTATCAATGCATGTGCCTGGGCATCTCTGCCATCCAAGCGAATCTGCTCTACAGTAGGTGCAACAGAAACAACAACACAAACAGGAATCTACAGAATATCATCTTCGACACCATCTTCATCAGATCGAGCACCTGTATTTGCAGTACCTGTAGTCAGAGGTGTAACAGGACGTCTTTCAACACCCTGCACAATGTTCCACAATCCTTTTGCAACCAATACATGTCGCATCATATAAGCCCACAATGGGTAGTTGGTACCATCCAACTTATCCTCAACAGCCAACGTACGGAATACATCACTGCTTTCAGCCATGGCCGGTGACTAAAATACCTTGATGCAGAAAATTGACTGTATCTCAAAAGGTTGAACAGAACTGCCCAGACGAGTTCTACTAGACCTGTAGCAGACTTCGAGACGCTTAAACTAGCGAACAAAAACTGGTATATACCTTTGGCACAAAAAGATGAAATAGCTTGCACAAGCGCTGCGATAGTGCGTTCGGAGGCCGAAACGAGCTCAGATCGCGATTTCGGCACAACAAAACAAAGCTGTTTTGATCTTTGAAACACCTTGAGTATGCTCACCAAATTTCGTGCGAATCTGAGACTACAAACGGAGGAGTGTCAACGGCACCCTAGATGAAGTGACGACCTGCTCTGATACCAATTGTTGGAGTTAGATGTCTACGGAAGCACGCGAACAACACAAGGAAGAAGAAGAAGCTTGGAGCACAAACACACAATACTGAATGTATTACTAGAGAATGTACAAAGATAAGTAGCCCATTAGGGCAATAGGCATATATACAAGCTGGGGGAAAAAACCTCCTAAAGAGGGAAAAAAGTGCCCCGGCATTCCTAGTGTGTTCACACATATCACTACGTAAATATATCAACAAAAAACAGAATAGAGAACTGGCGTCCTATTACGATGCTACAAACGGGATATAAGAGCATTGCCAAAGTCATTGCCAACAGAATCTCTAGCCATTTGAGAGCGTGGTTAAGTGAGGATCAGAAAGGTTTCATCAAAGGCAGGTCAATTTTGGAAACCATTATAGATATCTTGGAAGGTCTTGACTTTGCAAATGAGTCAAAACAAGATGTGGTCTTCCTCAAGATCGACTTTGATAAAGCCTACGATAGGCTGGAATGGGACTTTATTCTGCAGTCGCTTAAAGATCTTGGATGTAGTAAAAAATTCACCAAGATGATCGCGACCCTTCTCGGAAACGCGTCGACCCAAATTAATGTTAATGGCAAACTTTTGAAGGTGATCAAACTTAGAAGATCAATCAGACAAGGGTGCCCATTGGCTCCCCTTCTCTTTGCCATTTCCACAGAAGGGCTTGGTAGGCTGGTGGAACATCAGGTGGAAGCTGGTAATATCAAAGGCGTCCGTTTGCCTCATGACCATGGCCAGATCACCATGAGACTTTTTGTCGATGATATGAATGCGTTTGTCCACAATGATAGTACCAGCCTGGAGATGTTCTGGAGGTGTCTAGATACTTTTTGTGAAGCCTCTGGATCCATAATCAACCACTCTAAGACTGCCTTTAGAGCTATTGTCGGGTCCCAGCCTGACCTTCTCATTGATCATGGCTATCAAATCATTCCGCAGGGCCAAATTTTTTGGCTTCTTGGGATTCCCTTAGGGTTTGGTGTCTCTATGGAGCAGCGGTGGAACTAGGTGCTGGCCAGAATTGAAAACAAGCTAAACTATTGGAGAGGTATGCAAATCAATATTGCTGGTCATGCCATGGTTATCAACACGTTCCTCATATCATCGACCATTTACTTCCTTTCTTGTGGAGACCGAAAGAGCAAGATCTGTCCAAACTGGATAGTACTTGTAGAAACTTCCTTTGGAGGGGCGACCACAATAGGAGGGGGTGCCTAAAATCAAGTGGTCCATCTACACCAGCCAAAGAGATAGTGGGGGCCTTGGCATTCTGGACATTGGGTGCATGGCTAACAAACTTGCAGCAAAATGGATGATTAAGGCTTGGTGCAATGGGTGGCCTCGTGGGCCAAGTTGATCTTCAGAAACAAAAATGAGTTGGCTCTCATGGGATTCCCAAATTTGAAGAATCTTGACATCTTGACCTTGTTGTTTTCCCCGATCCTCGTCTTCCCGAAAGGCTCGAATCTTGTGTGCTCCCTATGGAAAAGTTGGAATAAAGTGAAAAGCTACACAAGAATAAGTGAAGACTGGAAGTGGGCGGTCGGTATCAGACAAAATGACTCTATCTGGTTTCTGATCCATGGCATCTGGAGCGTGGAATGGAACAAAGGCTTAAAAAAATGGAAACATCTCTGGAAACAAGACATCAACCGGTGGATCAACTTTGAGGATATTGACCCTAGCGTCAACATTTCATATGAAGAATGGAACACTTTGCAAAGCAGATGTCTCGCCTGGGACGGCTATAAAGTACGCCTTCTCATGGGGCACGACACGTCAAGCTCGCTTGGTCTCAAATGGCACAATGGGAATAGCCTATCAAAAATCCCGAACATCAATGAAACGATTGATTATCAGGTTAACCTGAACAAGAAGTGGTGCCTATCATGGACGCGGCTTCGATGGGACATGAAGTTCATGGCTATCTAGCACCCCCTCATAGAAATCAAAAAGTCTATCCTCTTATGGCAAATTCTTCATCGTGGAATCTGGACCAACCTTAAGGTTAGCAAATTTTGTGGGATACCTCCTTGGTGCAAACGCTGCTACCGGTCTATCAAAGATGTTTCTCACATCATCTTTACCTGTCTCAATTCCAACAGGCTGTGGCAGACAGTTGGAAAGAAAATTAGTCTTAAGAAACATCTCAATTGGAAGCAAGCTCTGCTGTTTAACTTTGGAGACTCCCTCAAAGAGTGGTCAATTGAGAAATCATTGTTCCTCCTTGGCAAGGATCGTTAACTGTAAGAAACCCCCCCTTCAGGCATCATCACGTGCTCCTTTTGATCAATAACAAGCTTAAACCCAGGTGGGCCCCACATGAGGGTGATGAGAGGGTGATTAACCTTCTTTGTAATGCCATCTAAACTCTATAAAAGCTTCCCCTGCTTTGTGGGATTCTGATGGTCCCGTGGGCACTAGTCCCCTTCTCTTGTACTTTTCTTTAATGAATTCAAGTCCGGGAGAGTAGGCTAATGCCGAACTTCCTTTATTTAAAAAAAAAAAGCATCCATGAGATCTTGAACCGCGTATAAAAGAGAGGGAAAAAAATGCATCGAAACATACTTATAAAGCATATGCTTTGGGGCACATGTCGTCCATATCCATCGCTTCAACAGATGACAGAACTGGAAATTCTATGAGGTAGCTCGTTGGACAGATGAATTCAAAGAATCATCAATGGTAGTGCGGACTTAGTCATTTAACGACGGAATGTCGGGGCGATTCACTTGATAACTTGGAGTTCGGATGGGTTCAAGGAATCATCCTGCTCGTTTCAGTGGAAGATAATACTGCCGGTCGTGCAATTGTTGTGAACGTTGCGCACGTCTGAATGAATTCCGATGAATCATGCTGTGCGCATTTCAAATGAAGCCCTTTCATTGTGAGCTAAGATGTGAATAGTGTGCACGTATGAATGATTATCTATTGGTCATATTGGGGACATTCGCATTTTAGGGTTTTTCAGTGCGTAGGAAGAGAATTTTTCTAAGTTGGGATTTTTTTTTATAAAATGGAGGTCTATTCCTCGGGCTTTAAGTTTGAAATTGTAATTGTACAAGGAAGGGCATAGTACCATGGGACCTCTTTTATCCCACAAGAACAGGAGTTTACATAATTACCACACGGTAGAATAGGCAGTGGCACATCAGCCACATGATACATCATTCCAAGTTAACATGTCCCTCACAAGTGCTGCCAACAGAGGTTGAACCCAAACAAAGTAATGGTTAGATAAGGTCATAACTGGTTACAACTGGTTTAGATTTGCCAAATCCATCACATGTCTAATCCGGGGGTTGAATGCAAGACCTACCTCGGTGGCAATGCCTTTTGCCTTAGATTCAAGTGTTCTACTGGCTGCTCTTTTTTCAATTTCACTCTTATCAAAAGAAGTTTTCCGTGGATGTCATTCGACATTGTTTTCCCCCTTGGATTCCCTCTTAGTGCCCCGTCGCTCTTCGGATAGGTTCTTTGGGTGGTAAAGGTTTCAAATTGTCTTGGCCACTCTCTAGTGCACGCCCATTCCCTCTCTTGTGCTAAGTAAGTCATGTATTGGGCAAAGTTGTGGATAAGGCGATGGGGATTCCATGTAATGATGTCCCCTCGGACAGAAGTGGTGAATAAAATCCAAGAACACTTGAAGCGCATGTGCCTCATTGTTGAGTTCTTTGGACCTTGCCCCTCAGTTGATGCACTTACAACATGGTTCAAAAAAGAGTAAAGGGGGATAATAGTAAAAATCTCTCAGTTCCTATGAGATAATCATGCCGTTCTATTATTTTGGATCAAAGAGATAACCGTTCAGGTTTTCACATGGGTATATGGAAGATCCCAAAAGCTAAAATGTGCCTGTTTAAGTGGTTTTTAGATTTCTCACCTAATAAATTGAGACCCACCAACTAGCCATGTGGATAGAACTCTTAAATTTTTCATATATCTTTACAAATTCATTAACGAGACCATGATCCAATAGCTTTAGCTAGTTACCAAGCCTTACGTGGATGGATAGATTTTTGAGAGGGTCTCATACTCCTTCAAAGGCGGATGGTGCCCTTAGATTTGTGTGGAGGTGGAGTTGAGCAAGTATCTACCGAAAATAATAACATTCACATAGGTGTAAAAGATTTGCTAGAGTAAGGGATAGCCTTCAAGAATATCCTTCTTGTGTGCTTTCATCCTGGTGTCCAAAGCCACATAATCAAAGAGTAACCTTTGAGGAAAAGAGCTAAAAAAAGATAAACATCAAAACAGTGGGTACAAGTTGGCCAATTATAGTGGCGCAAAGCTACCATTTGATATGAGCCTTTAGATTAATGAAAAAAATCACCATCTTGTAGAGAAAATAGAAAGGAAACAAGATCTCACAAAAGTGGCAACATGAAAAGACAAAACAAAGAAGAATGAGGCCATCATCCTCAGGAAAGAAGTAAATACAATTGATTAGCTAGAAAAGTATAATCCAGTGGAAGGCAAGGAAGAATTAGATGAAGAAATTTCCCATGATGATTAATCCACTATCAAGAATGATAATCCTAACAACAAGAGTTCCGAATCAAGCAAGACTAATGAAGAGGCTCCCTTGCCTCACCCATGGAAGTGGTCAAATGAAGGAAAGGAGAACACAAATAGATAATTCTGGGCCAATTGACCCTCAAAGTGTGGGCCGAACGAAGGAAGAGTAGAAAATAGAGGATAACAATAGAATTAACACCCTGAAATTGAAATGAAATTCTCTTTTTTAATATTAAAGATATGTTTGATCATTCAAGATCGATTATCTTAAACCAATGGTTCAAAGACAAGATCCTAAGACCATACTTATCTTTTATCCAAAAAGTCAAGGTATGTAAATAAGACATAATGAGTAGACTCTAGAAGGTCTATTTTGCACCATTGTTGGATCTCTTTGGACCATCCTAAAAGTAGTTATGGTGTTGTTCTCAAAATTAATTCAACACTATTATCGATTCTTCAAGACTCAACCATTAACACTCAACATTTCTATTTAACAGACAATTTTTATGGTTCTCTATTGTAGAGGAGGCCGCCTAGACCACAGTTTCAGTAATCCTTCTACTTCAAGGGAGTTAGTTCTTCCTTAGTGTTAGACTCAAGAAATGACATGTAGGAGATAGTTCAACCACACCCTAAGAGGGAGGATAAGGAAGTAATCCTCCAACCATGGCCTTTTGGGGCAAGTGGTTAGCCCATCATACTCCTATCCAGTAGGTCATGAGTTCAATTCACACAATTTGTATGAGAGTGTAGGAAGTAGGCTTGGGCAAGGTAAATGGAAGGTGCATGCGTCGCTTTCAAAGATGAGCCCAACAAATATTACAGTGTATCTCCCAATCCGTATGCCAGATTTAGACATATAAGGTACCATTGGAATGCTCTTGGAACAAACTTTCCAATGGAGACACTAGATTGAGGATCCAAGATACCTAGCATGGATGAAAACAAGGTTGAAGAGACCAAGGTTGAAAATATGAAGGTTCAAGAGACTCTGCAAGGGTGAGGACATCAATTCAAGTGGACATCAAGGGTTGATCATTGAGGACAATGATCTCTACAAGGGGAAGAGAGTGTTACAATTAAGAAATGATAGGTAGGAGATGGTTGAACCACACCCTGAGAGGGATGATTAGGAACTAATCCTCAACCATGGCTTTTGGGGCAAGTGGTTAGCCCATCATACTCCTAGTCAGTAGGTCATGAGTTCAATTCCCACACTTAGGGAATGTCTGTGTGCACGACTAGTACTTGACAATAAAGTCATAGTGATGGAAAAAATACGAGCAAACATGTTAGAAAATCCCAGTTTCTTAAGACTCAAAATTAGTTTCTTAAGACCCAAAATGATTACACTAAGTCAAAACAATCCAAATGAGTATTACAAACGGGCTAGTAGCCATTCCAAAGACTAGAACTTGACTAAAAAACAATCAATAACAAGAAGTATATGAAACAATAAAGTACTCTTGGTAAGTGAAATGCAACAGACACCAATTGAGATACACTAGCCAAGACTACTCAATCACACAATCATGCTAACTGCCATACAATTGAGAATCCAACACTTTGTATAGTCACCACAAAGTGGCCTCAACACATAATGGGCAGAGTTGCAATAGACTGCAAAGAGTAGCCAAGAGATAGCTAGGTATGGCTTGCCTGATCATAAATCATTTCCTCATTTGGAAAGATTAGCAATTAAATTTGTGGTTGCTATAATTGAAGCCCATGAAAACTTAGCTTAGGATGAGTTTAGGAAACAAATGAATAGAGAATTAAACCTTGAAAACTTTAGTCAACATAGTAGAGAGGGATTTATAAAACTCACCTAAACCTCAAACATCCATTAGCCAACTCCATAGTGAATTCACGAAAATATTTTCTCAACTCCCAAAGGTGGATATGATTGCTCTCACATATGATATCATTATCAATTCCCTCAAAATCTTGATTCTAGATGTGAGAGCACAAGTTGAGAGAAGAATTGAAGAGCCAGGAAAAGATATGGTTTTACTGATGGTTGGGCTACTAGAAACTCCAAATTGGACGTGCTATGGCTCGTTTCGAAGAGCACAAGGTCTACTTTCAGTTTATGAGAAAAATTTTTGGAAAACAAGATTTTTTGCAGGTCTGAACAGGTCTGCAAAGTCTGAACAGTTTTTGGCGACTACCTCCCAGGAGCCATATCTTTCAAATTGGGAAGGCGATTTGCGTAATTTCACTTAGAGCTCTTTGCACATGCTATATATTTCAGTTTATGAACATTTGCAGATCCTAAAGTGTTTTTTGCAGGTCTAAAGAAGGATTACTAATGCATTTTTTGGCTAAATGTGCATTATTTTTGTAATCACCTGATCATGCTTTATGTTTTGGGGAGTGCTCCGATGTTTTCGGACACTTCAAAGTCTATGTTAGGACCTGAGGAGGAAGGTGCAGAGGTCTCTAAGCTTATCAAGAACGATTGGATGCATGCAACTCCAAAACCAATCTATTCAGGGACGTATGCTTTATGTTTCAGGCATTTTACTTTATGTTATGGCATGTTCTGTATGTACATGCATAGATTGGATTGCATCCATCAAATGTTGATCATTGTTTGATTTCTAAAAGTATGGATCGACAGGCAAGAAGTACACTTTTTTATTGTTTGCAAGAAACAAGATTGGAGAAACTATATGGCTATGCAACACAGAGAATGGTTGCTAGCATTGCTCTTATGTTTTTGCAGGTTATGGAATTCATATGAGTTTATGGCGTGCATGCCATGGGCCTATCAAGCCCTATGTTTTTGGGTGGCCTGTGTGCCACTGAGCTTATGGTAAAATTTTTTGGGATTCCATTTCCTTGTGGAAATGCTGTCAAAAATTTTCCCACCGCATGACATTATATACACACTTACCTTTAGGTAAGAATATCAAGGCATAGTAACATGCCTTTTTTGCAAACATCAATAAGATATTAGCATGCTTCTAAGCATGTATTTGATGGACTTAGTACCATCATACTATCATACATAAGGCAACTTCAGTAGCAACAGGATCCCCACATATAATCCTTTTGGAATTAGACTATAGGATTGCTAAAGGAAGGAGCTACACCTTCACCATTAGCAATGTGCACAAGCAATCCTATAGGTTTTAGAAAGTTGCATAGGGCCACGGGAGATACAGTTTGATAATCTCCAAGTTAGTGAAGATTTATTTATCTTCACAAGAGTCTCACATGATGTATAAGAGACTATGGGGTATTATCAGGAATACCCAAAGAGTGACTAGTTTCACTCATGTACATCACTTGAGCAAGTAGTGAAGCATTTTTGCTACACTAATAAGGAAACCAATAAGATGGGATCACAGAGATGGGTTTCATGAAACAACATTGACAGGTGCTTAGATGATTCGAGTGATGGTTAGCAAGGCCATAGGTATGGCACTAGCTCTATGGTATAGAGCATAGATCTCTTAGTCAGGAATAGTTGGGGTACCCAATACATATATACTTATATCGGGATCTACAGACAGGTACTTAGACCTAGTCTTGGTACCTAGGAACAAGTTAGTTTGGAACAGAAAAGGATATCCATTGTCACATATTGACTAGAACCAAACTAACTAGTTCGAAGACATGGGACTCATTTGAGTCCACTGACATGATTCTAGGATATGGGATTCATTAGAGTCCACATTTATATTCCATTACATATATACGGAATATATATTCGGTTTAGTGTAGGTATGACACCGTGAATTGGACGAAGTTTTCACTGGTATGGGACGGTGGAAATGACTTCCCTTTGAGCACTCTTCTTCTATGGCCAGGGAGAAAAGGACTCATCATTCATGGCATCATGTCTCACTAGATCAGAGGAGAGCTCTTAGTAGACATCTCCTTAAGATTGGGAGTTATCCTTCATTGTTTAGAGAAGATTTATTCTTCGAGTAGAGAATGTGATAGGTGATTTTATCACCATTGATATCACATACTCATTTTGAGTTTTTCAGGAAGGATAATTCCATCAGTTTGATTGGATCGTATAGATCCATGCACAGAGTATGGTTGGCAGAGATAGGTTTTATTATGGATACACATGTGTTTATGGTATCATGTCACATCATTGCTGACCATTTTATTAGAGGGCTTTGATCCTTATTAGGAATTTATTTTCTCCACTCTTCACTACATACACCTTCATTAGTTAGGGGAGATTTGTTCTCCATCTTCATAGGAATATATGTAATGACGGATTATGCATTAGTTATGGAAGAGAAGACTAAATAAATTCATGAGTTTCTCTTTTAAGGAAAGGAGAAAGTCGGAATCAGCTCAGAGATCCATGAGAGATCTCACTTTAGTTCAGTGGTTTCACTTTAGCTCCTACTCTTTAAGAGAGAGAGAAAAAAAGGAAAAATACGATTTCTTCATAGGAGAAGAATAGAGTATGTTTTCCTTTAGAGAGAAGAGGTGTTTGGGAAATATCTCTTAGTCTATATTTCAGACAAGGAATTCATTTCCTCTACTTTTCAATGTAATTTTCCTTCACATGGGAGTATAACTCTCCACTATTTTGCAAGGAAAAGGTATGGAGAGCTAATATATGTGTTCTCAATTATGGATCAGTACAGTAATTGGATTCAAAAGAATCTCTTTCAAAGGGAAAGGGAAAGTGGAATAGTTTCCACTGCTAGAGCTCTTTTCCTTAGAAGAGATTGAAGAGAGAGAGAGAGAGTTTCACTTTCTCACTTTTAGGTTGTCTAGATAGAAGTGGCACTCTTCTATCAAAGACAAGAGGGAGATCAATTAATCATGATGGTTAGATTGATTCTCGTATGGAGACTCTTGAGAGAAGTAGTTATTTTTACTTCCAGTGATGGTCCTTGACTAGATGAGATGATCTAGTTATTGACATTAGTGAGATTGGGAGTTGAGTATGACTATTCTCTTTAGGGTTTCTAGGAGATAGGGATATATCTAACCTATTGGGGTATCAAACTCTTAATTGGTGTTACATCATGAGTATGATGAGTAAACATAGTTAGGAGGATGGGTACTTAGGGATTATCTAAATCTCAAAGGGAATGCTTTCTGCATTCATATGGCAAACTACAAGGAAGAGAAATTTTAGAGTTTGCACTAGTGCCAATAGATTCTCTTCCAATAGAATTTAGTCCAAAGGTTGAGGATGACAAACCACAGAATTATTGGCTGGTGAAATGTAGAGATTACATTTTACTACTAAGAAATTATGAGCTAGATGATCGATTTGCATTGTTCACAAGGTAGTTTAGATTAAACTATTACTTGATGATATGAGGGCAATCTATCATTTAGTACTAGATGGGTTTGGAATCACTTGTTATGGGACTTTGTTCTATATTTTAGAGGATTATATGGTTTATTATCTCCATTATGGTACGGTCAAAGTTATAAGTTTGACACTTTACACTTGTTTTTCATATTATTGCACCATAGAGATACATCATATGGACTTAGGTCATTTGGATGATGTTGTATGTCATGGGAGTGATAGTTTGGAGTTGGAGTGTACATGGGAGATAATAGGCACCGATCAGACGGTTTCCCACCTTTGAGATGATCTCATATGAGACTTCTTAAGGGGAAGGATATGGGGAAACAACACACAGAGATGACCATGTACATAGAGTACATGGGGTTCAGGGGAGTCCGAGCACTTTCTTCTACCATTACGGACATTTCATTTACATTTTCGAGGACGGAAAATGCTTTCAAGGGGAAGGAAATGTCACAATAGTTCATAGTTGAACATCCTCTTATGAGGAGAATACCACATGGCATTTATGGGTATTTAATACCATTTGGTAGAATAGATATGAGGAGTCTCTTTATGAGATATTGGGAGCTCAGCGGTTGGGAGGATCCAACAGAGAGCATCTCCGTGTGTGCGTCGAAGCAAGAGAACAACAGCAAAAGGTTTTCGCAATGTTATATAATCCTTTGTTGCTACCTAGAAAAAGGAGAAGCTACTTCTAATGCCGAGAAAGAACATATTCGAATGAACAAAAACATTGCATTCTAAAGCATGAGGAAGAAGATGATGGGCCAAGGTCTCTATGAAAGCTTCATTGCTATGATACCAATGCAAGAGAGCAAGGATTACGACCACCATGTGCTAGAGAGATGACTCTCCTCCCAACCAAATGCCTATATATAGAGCTCTCTCCAGGGGACTACCTTCTTGGGCAGGTGGATATTAACCATCCATGTGTCGACCACGTAACTACATGTGTGCCAAGTGTCCCAATCAACTCGAGTTAACTCAAGTGGATGCTTCTAGAAGGCTCTAGATCTCTTTGGACAAAATACTCTCCCCATGTACCCCATGAGGATTGAACCCAAGACCTCCTCCTTCACACCCATGAGACTTAAACACTAGCCTAAGTGGATTACTTGTTTACAAGAGTAAATGACCTTCTAGTAATTCTAGACTGGAGATCTTTGGTCATATAAATGGATGAACAAATGGTGTCTGATTTCAAATTTGGCTGAACCGGCCAAACCCTTAGATCATAGACTTACTTTATTACAAGTGAGGCCGCCAAGAGTGAGGCCGGGGGGAGTACTACCCCGAGCAATCCACTACTGTGACGTGGTGGCCATATACATGAAAGGCACCTGAGGTATAAACTCCAAGAACTACTCCTCTGTCATGGAATGTGGAGTAAGAACTATCTTCCATCATGCTCTGTAACCAAAAAACTCAAATCATTATCATATGATAATAATGGTAATATAGAGAAATAGTAGTGTACAAAAGAACATAACAAAAAAATAAAAAAAATTAGTACGTACAAGTGTTTGCTTCAAAAATCCTCTATTCTAGCATCCTCTTGGAGATCTGATACACATAGGATATCTATCTCTACATTGGTGGCTTCTAGATCTCTTGGTATGCTAGCTCCTTCTTGATCATCATCTATTGCTTTATCGTGTATCTCATCTTCTTCAAAGACCTCTTCATCTCGGACAATGATCTCTTCCTCCCTGACTATCGAATGAATCTAAGAGTCCATTACAGATCGAACTTCTACACCTATGTTCTCACAAATTTGTCTACTATGTGGGGAGACTTGTAAAACAAATAGCCACTCTTGTTCTTTTGAATCTGGCATAAAAACAACTTGCTCACAGGGTTCGAGAAGTAAAAATGTATCTCTTTCATCTGTCATAACTTTGTGGAGTCTACTTGAAGCAAACCACTCTTATCTTGCCCCACTATTGCATTTCTTCTAGAGGCGACTACTTTGAACCATTTCACATTACGTAGAAAGTAGTCAAACTTCTTGAAGGATAGCTTTAAGATATCTCGGATCACTCCACAATAATCTAGCTTGCCTTCTTGAGCATTGTCATCTCTTGCACTAGCTCTACTTTTTTGGAAAAATTCACCCTAAAATCTTACTTCTATATGTGTATATGTATTATGTGTGTATATGTGTATGTATGTTATGCATGTGTAAAAAGCCTAAAACTCTAATCGTAATGACCTAGACCTAAAACATGTATATGTGTGTATGCATATATATATATATATATATATATATATATATATATATATATATATATATATATATATATATATATATATATATATATATATATATATATATATATATATATATATATATATATATATATATATATATATATATATATATATGTGTGTGTGTGTGTGTGTGTGTGTATGTGTATGTGTATTATGTGTGTATATGCGTATATGTGTGTATACATGTGTAAACAACCTAAAAACCCTAATCCTACTTTTTATATATATTTGCTTATATATTGTACTTTTTTTCTTAACTTTTATAAATATATGATTATATATGTTAATATTAACCTAAAACTCTATTTTTTATACATTTAATTTGATAAAAAACCCTAAATTAAAACACTAGCTATTTTCATATTTATTTATCTATAATAAAATCCTATTCTTTATATATATTAATTATATAGTCTAAATTTTTTTCTTATATATATTTAATTTAATTAAAAAACCATAAATCCCTTTTTCGATATATTTGATTATATATATGTAAAAAAACTAAAAATCAAGTGAAACTATTTTTTATATATTTAATATGTGTTTATGCATATGTATGTATGTATCTATGCATATACATGTGTGTATGCATATGTGTATGTATGCATGTGTGTATGTATGTATGCATATGCATTTGTGTATGCATATGTGTGTGTATATATATGAATGTGTGTATGTAATATGTATGTGAGTGCATGTGTATAGGTTGAGAGTGTATGTATGTATGTGAGTGTGTGTGTGTGTATATGTATGTGAGTGTGTATGTATATGTATGTATGCATGCATGCACATGCATGAATATGTGTATGTATGTATGTATGTCTGTAGGTGTGTGTATGTATGTGTGTCAATGTATGCATGCATATGTTTGTGTATGTACATGTATATGTATGTGTATGTTTGTGTATGTATATATGTGAGTGTGTGCGTATGTATGTGAGTGTGTGTATATGTGTGTATGCATGCATGCATATGCATGAATATGTGTATGTGAGTATGCAGTATATATGTGAGTATGTAATATGCATGTGTGTATGTAATGTATGCATGTGTGTATGTAATATTGTATGTGTATGTATGTGTGTGTACATATGTGTGTGAATGTATGTATGCATATGTTTGTGTATGTATGCATATGTTTGTGTATGTATATGTGTATGTATGTGTGTGTGTGAATGTATGTATATGCATGTGTATATGTGTGTGTATGTATGCATGTGTGTATATGTGTGTATGTATGTATGCATGTGTGTATATGTGTGGGTATGTATGCATGTGTGTACATATGTGTGTGAATGTATGTATATGCATGTGTATATGTGTGTGTATGTATGCATGTGTGCATATGTGTGTGAATGTATGTATGCATATGTATATGTGTATGTATGTGTGTGAATGTATGTATGCA